>JACDJE010000725.1:40927-59433 GCA_016647715.1 Pavo muticus
AAAAAATTAAAAAAAAACTCAAAAAAAAAAAAAAAAAAAGAAGAAAAAAATGCCCATGACCTTAATGAAGCATCTGCTCTGAGATGGATCTTCGCGGAGGGGTGAGGCGGTGGCTCGCTGGGCTCTGTTCACCAGCAATAACGTTCCGATGAGCTCAGCCCTCCGCGGCCCCGTCCCGGTGGGCGCTGGGGGTCCCGGTGGCAATGGGGGGGCAAGGGAGGCTCATCCTGCCCGCAATGATCCGGGCAACGGGAATGGGCGGAGAGGGCTCGGGTGGTGACGCAGGGATACGGAGGGCCCCGCGCCGTCACATCGTCCCCACCCGCGTGAACCGTAGAGTAGAGCGTGTCATAATGCATAGCAAAAAGAGAGAGAGAACCAAAATTGGATTTATACGTAACGAGGAGATCCGGCAGGAAGATCTCAGCCCCGCCCCAGGCGTCTTTTTCAGCTGGAGGGGCACCTGTGATTTTTTTTCTCTTTTCTTCCTTTCTGAACAAAGAAATCTCCGTACGTCCAAAGGCTCAGACTGTTATATCCATGGACCGGAACGCTCCGCCGCCGCTTCGGTGTCCGAAAGGGTTTATTTTGGTGTTTTTTAAAGAGAGAGAGAGAGAGGAGGGAAAAAATTAAAAAAAAATAATAATAATAAGATGAAGATTTTAAAAATTAGAACATTTCTTTATAATTTAATATTCTATTTTAATAAAGGCATTTATTACGTGTAAATGTAGCAAGGAACTGGGCTCATAAAAATACTTTTTATTAGGTAATTTATTATGAGAAAAGAAAAAAAAAAAGGATATTTTATTTTATGATAAAGTGATCCTTAAAAGTTTAGAAGGTTTAGAATATATGTAGGTTAAAAAAAAAATACGTTTGTATCCAGAGTATCGCTTACAAAGTGTTTTTAATATATGTTTCCTTTTCTTTGTGTGCGTGTGTGTGTCGCGGTGATGGTGACGGTGCAGACAGAGCCCTTTCCAGGAGTCATCGACACCCAGGGATGTGTCGGAGGGATCCAAAAGAAAGAGATGAAAAAGGTCATTCCCAACCGCAGGAGCGAAGCAGCCGTTCTGGGGAGGAGGGGGGGTTGTTTTTATTAGGGCAGCGAAAACCAGAAGGAAAACTCTTCGTTTTCCGCCGCCCCCGCTGCGACTTCGGCCCCGCGGCCGCTTCTGCTCTTTGCCTTTCAGAGAAGGATAGGATACGAAAAGGTGATTTTTTTTTTTTCCCGTTTGTTTTTAAAAAAAAAAAAAAAAAAAAAAAAAAAAAAAAAAAAAAAAAAAAAAAAAAAAAAAAAAAAAAAAAAAAAAAAAAAAAAAAAAAAAGAAGTTTTGAGTTGATGGGTATTAAAAAAAATTAATAATAATAAGAATAATAATAAACGCGCAAATTTATTTCATATAATCCTAGAGTAAAGAGTGAAATGAAATTAACTAGTGAAATAGTAGATGTTATCCATATTGTTTAATCTATAGGAGGTCCGAGCGGTCCCGGGCAGAGCGGAATGTATCAGAGCCCGCCGGTGAGATCCCGTTGCGCTGCCCGGCAGCTCCGGCCTTTTTGCTTTCTTTGGGGTTTTTTTGGTGCTGTTTTTCGGAGCGCATCGAGGGACGCGCAGCGTAGCGCCGGCCGCGGCCGTTCCCTTCCCAAAACCCTGAGGTTATTCTCGCAGAGGGGAAAAAAATATTAATGATCAATAATGGGATCTACTCATGTGTATTTTTTTGATAAGATGCATTTTGCGTTGATGGCGGTCTTCTTTCTGTTGTTTTGTTGTTTTACTTTAAGGATAGGAGGGTCTGGCTTGTTGCTGAGCGGAAATGAGAAGGTTTGAGGCCGTTCTTTGTTGCCTTATTGCCACCTCCAGCCCTGAGCTCGGCGTGCGGCAGCGGAGCTTTCAGTGGGACGTTCTGAGTGGGAATTCTGTCGCCATTCCACCCCTGTGCTCCGCGGTGCCGCCGGGTCCCCCCGCGCTGTTGGGAATCATTTGGGTTGGATGAGACTCTAAGATCATCCATTCCAACCCAGCCCATCGCCACCGTGCCCATGTGTTGAATCGTTAAGGTTGGAGGAGAGCTGTAGGGTCATCGAGTCTAACCCAACCCATCTGCGCCCACTCATGGGATCACAGCACCACTGAGGGCTCCTCCAAACCTTAATGATTCTAGGACTTAATGACTTAATGACTCCTAGGGACCCTAGGAGTCACAGTGGCCATGGCATGGGGTCGGACTGGATGAGATTGGAGGTCTTTTCCAACAGCTCCAACTGTCTGCCTACCGCCGGTATCGCCCGCTGCACCGTGTCCAGTTGGAAGGGACCGACTGGAAGGCTCCGTCCAATGGGAAGGACTGCTGGGCACAGTTGGTCCCCTCGGAGTCATCAAGTCGTAGAACCCTTTGGGTTGGAAGGGACCCTTAGAGGCCATCTCGTCCAACTCTCAGAGTTGGATGGGGCTGCGTGTCAGCATCCCACCCCGGGCTTGGGGGTGAGTTAGGGCGAGTTTTTTCCCTTCGCTTTTTGGTTTGGGATTTATGGCATTGGTGGGGTCACGCTGTGGGGAAGGAGCTCCGAACCCTCTCGTGTGTCTTCAGGGCTGTGTTCCGCCGCACTGCGCTCTGTGTAACGCCGCACCCGTGCCTGCTGTCACCCCGTGGTTCGGGGGGAGCACAGGCGGTGTCATCCCATGGTTTGGGGGAGCACACCCGGTGTCATCCCATNTCCAGAACCACAATGAGCGGGACCATAACGACCAGCAGGAGTCACCAGCATTGTAACGACCTGAAGGGACGTCCAGGACCATGACGACCAGCAGGAACTTCCAGGATTGTAACGACCAGCGGGATCCCCCAGGACCATGAGGACCTGAAAGAGCCTCCAGGACCGTAACGACCAGCAGGAACCCCCACTCCGACTTCACATTGGGCTTCGCCCCACGTTCCCACTTCACCCACGAGCCGTGTCCCCAGGTGACACCCAGCCTGGGGGGGTTGGGACAGAGGGGGGGGTCAATCCCAACCCCCCCCACCCACACCCCGCGATGGGGACGCGCTCCCAGGGACCCCCCTGCCCCCCCACAGCCCCCTGTCAGGGATGATACCCAGCAGGCAGTGCGGCTCTTCCCTTTGTAGGGACTGCTGGAACTGCGGTGACTGTGGCAGGACGTGGGGACACGGGGGGTGACGTGGGGGGTGACACGGCCCAAACCCCAGAAGGAGGGTGTAGGTCCTACATAAACACAGGGATAACATGGGGATGTTTCTTTCTTCCTTTTGTGTAGGTCCTACATGAACACAGGGATAACGTGGGGATGTTTCTTCCTTCCTTTTGTGTAGGTCCTACATAAACACAGGGATATCGTGGGGATGTTTCTTCCTTCCTTTTGTGTAGGTCCTACATAAATGCAGGGACAAAATAGAGATGTTTCTCCCCTCCCTTAGTGTAGGTCCTACATAAACGCAGGGATGAGGAAGAGATACTTTCCTGTTCTCTTTTGTGTAGGTCCTACTCAAATATGGATACAAAATAGGGATGCTTTTCCCTTCCCTTGCTGTAGGTCCTACATAAACACAGGGACAAAGTAGGGATACTTCTCCCCTCCTTTTGTGTAGGTCCTACATAAACACGAGTACAAAATAGGGATGCTTCTCCCTTCCCTTGCTGTAGGTCCTACATAAAGACAGGGACAGAACAGGGATGCTTCTCCCTCCCCTTGCTGTAGGTCCTACGCAGGCACGGGGAGGAAGGCAGCACACAGCAGCGTCCCGCAGCGTCGGCGAGGAGGGCGCTGAGCGGAGGCTCAGATGCTCTGACAGCACGGCGCCTGGCGGCCGTCCTGCGTGGGCAGCACCCGGATGGGCTCCACGGCGCTGCTGGGGCCGAACTGCGCCTCGGGCTGCGCCGCGATCTGCCGCTGTGCCGCGCTGCGATAGATCTCTGCCGGCAAAGGGGGGACAGCAGCACTTCTTAACCGAGCGACTCCCAGCGAGGGGCCTGCCCGGCCCGCGGCGTGCAGCTCCGGGCTGGGGTTGGGGTTAGAGTTAGGTTCAGGTGGGGGTTGGGGTTATGATTTGGCTTGGGGCTGGGTTAGGGTAGGGGTTGGGGTTAGGTTGGGTTTGGGGTTATGATTTGGTTTGGGGCTGGGTTAGGGTAGGGGATGGGGTTAGGGTTGGGTTTGGGGTTAGGTTAGGATAGGGGTTGGGGTTATGATTTGGTTTGGGGCTGGGTTAGGGTAGGGGATGGGGTTAGGGTTGGGTTTGGGGTTAGGTTAGGGGTTGGGGTTATGATTTGGTTTGGGGCTGGGTTAGGGTAGGGGTTAGGGTTGGGCTTGGGGTTAGATTAGGGTAGGGGTTGGGATTAGGTTAGGGTTGGGTTTAAGGTTAGTGTTAGGGTGGGGGTTGGGGTTGGGTGAGGGTTGGGTTTAGGATTGGGTTTGGGTTAGACTTAGGTTAAAGTAGGGGTTGGGTTAGGGTTAGAATTAGGTTAGGGGAGAGGTTGCATTTAGGGTTGAATTTGGGGTTAGAGTTAGGTTAGGGTTGGGATTGAGGCTGGGGTTAGAGTTAGGTTAGGGTGGGGGTTGGGATTAGGTTAAAGTAAGGGGTTGGGGTTGGGATTAGGGTTGGGTTGGGGTTAGAGTTAGTTTAGGGTAGGGTTTGTGGTTAGGGTTGGGTTTGGGGTTACAGTTATGGTAAGGGTTGGGGTTAGAGTTGGGTTGGGTAGGGGTTGGGGTTAGGTTAGAGGAGGGGCTGGGATTGGGATTAGGTTAGGATAGGGGTTGGGTTTGGGGTTTGAGTTAGGTTAGGGTTAGGAACTGGGGTTTGGGTTGGATTAGAGTTGAGGTTGGGTTTGGGGTTAGACTTAGGTTAGGACTGGGACTGGGGTTGGGGTTAGGGTTAGGTTACAGTAGGATCTAGGGCTGGGTTTGGGTTACAGTTAGGGTAGGGGTTGGAGTTCGGGTTAGAGTTAGGTTGGGGAGGGGTTGGTGTTAGGGTTGGGTTTGGGGTTAGAGTTAGGGCAGGGCAGGGGTTGGAGTTCACTTAGCATTACTGTTGGGATTGAGAGTGGGGTTAGGTTTAAGATCAGGGCTTGAGTTCAGGTTAGGGTTGGGATTCAGGTTGAGGTTAAGGTTGGGATTAGGGCTAGGGTTATTGTTGGGATTGAGGTTGCAGTTAGGGTTAGGATTAAAGCTTGAGTTAGGGTTAGGGTTGGGGCTGGGGTTAGGATTAGGATTTGGGGTTAGGATTAGGATTGGGATTAAGAATGGGGCTTGGGTTGGAGTTTGGTTAGGGCTATTGTTGGGATTAAGGTTGAGTTAGGTTCGGTGGGCTGGGAGCGCCCACATCTCCCCATGGCAGACTGCAGGACCCAACCCCACAGCTCACAGAAGGGATTCCGGCGTGGCACAACCCCAAACCCACCTCGTCCCCCCCATCCTTACCGGAAAGGATGTTGTGGAACGCCATCTCCACGTTGGTGGAGTCCAGGGCCGACGTCTCGAGGAAGGAGAGCCCATTCCTCTCTGCAACAACGGGGAGAGCTCACGGGGGGCAGCCATGGAATGGCTGAGGTTGGAGGGCGCCTCAAAGCCCACCCAGCTCCAACCCCCGTCCGTAGGCTGGTTGACCCCCGCAGATCGGGCTGCCCGTGGCCCCATCCAACCCGGCCTCGATGGCGGCACTGCGAGCCGGGATCGGCGGGAGATGGGGGGTACCTGCAAAGCTCCGGGCCTCGTCGGTGGGCACGGCGCGCAGGTGCCGCAGGTCGCTCTTGTTGCCCACCAGCATGATGACGATGTTGGCGTCGGCGTGGTCCTGCAGCTCCGTCAGCCAGCGCTCGGCGTTCTCATAGGTCAGATACTTGGCGATGTCGTACACCAGCAGCGCTCCCACCGCCCCACGGTAGTACCTGGGGGGCAGCGACGGGGCGGAGCGGGGTCAGCCCCCGGGCTGTGGGGTGCGGGAGCGGGGTGGGGGGACACCCACGCGGAGGTGATGGCGCGGTACCGCTCCTGCCCGGCCGTGTCCCAGATCTGCGCCTTCACCGTCTTGTTGTCCACCTGGATGCTCCGGGTGGCGAACTCCACCCCGATGGTGCTCTTGCTCTCCAGGTTGAACTCGTTGCGGGTGAAGCGGGACAGCAGGTTGCTCTTCCCCACGCCGGAGTCCCCGATGAGCACCACTGGGGTGTAACGAGCGCAGCGTCAGTCCCCCCCGAAGCATCACCATCCACAGCCCAACTTGAGCGGGGAACCGCCAGAACACAACACGAGTGGGGACCCATCAGCCAGCAGGGTCGGTTATTGGGATCAGCCCAACGAGGGGCTCCAGGTGGGAACCCCATTAACCCAGCGGAGGCTCCAGGTGGGAACCCCATTAACCCAGCGGGGGGCTCCAGCCCATCTCCAGCCCCAAATGAGGACCCACAGAGCGGTCCGGATGCACCACCGAGCCGGGACGCCACGGGGCGAGGGCCGGCTGAGAGCACCGTCGGCGCCGTGCCCGTAGAATGTGGCAGAACAGGTTCCGGGACATTGATCGCGTTTCTCCCCTATCAAGTTTGTCGAGTTGGTGACTCATCGGGTTTTGATTTTATTTACTTTTCATTCCCCAACTGCCTGTGCCATCCGTTCTCCAGCACCCGGATGGAGTCGAGCCGGGGGGGGTTCTTTGGGACTGACCCACAGCCCCCGCTCACCACAGTGGGGCCGAGCAGCCCCCCAGCACGGGGACAGCGGGGAAGCGGGGCTCAGTGAGCAGCAGAAGGCACTGAAAGCTGTGGGGTGCTCGGGGAGACCCCCAGAACGGCCCCGGAGAGGATCCCCCTGGGTGGGGGCGTGGTGGTGGGGCTGCCCGGCCCGGCAGGAGGGGCTGACTCACGGTGGGGAGGGGTCAACCCCGGCTGGTGCTGCTCGGGGGGGGTTTGGTGGCCGCCCCCTGCCCCGGTCCTGCTGCGAGCAGCCCCGGTGCTGCCCCCTGGGAAGTCCCATCCCCATCTCCATCCCCAGCCCCATTCCTGTGCCCATCCCCAATCCAACCACGACCCCATCCCCAACCCATCCAGCAGCCGCAGCGGACGGTGAAGGTGTCACCCCTGGGAGAGTGACACTGATGGGAAACCTGGAGTCATCCTGTTGGACTGGGGGGAAGAAAGGAAATCACTCCAGTGGCGGCACCGGGCCTTTGGGCAGCTGAAGGCAGAACGCAGCCCGCTCTGCGGCGGTGCTTCCGGGCCACCGTCCTTCTGTGCCACCTCCTGTGCCACCTCCTGTGCCACCTTCCTTCTCTATCGCCTCCTGTGCCACCATCCTTCCATGCCACCCCTCCTTCCGTGTCACAGCAGTCCTGTGCCACCAGGTGCAGGCAGAGCGAGGTGGACGGGTGAGACTGCGGCCCTTTGGGACCACCAGCACTCCTTTTTCCTCTTTCCTTATGAATTCTGCTCAAGAATCATTAAAAAAGGGGGAAAATAAACCAAAAACCCAACCATGGAAGGGTCAGAGCCCACCCGTGGCGTTGTGCATCCGCTCTCCGGTGGCTCCGCGCGCCCTCCTGCCCCACGGTGCTGCCCCTCCGCTTACAACCCATTCCTCGTTACCTTAGGTTGCGATTTCCTTATTTTATTTTATTTTATGTTTTAATTACCGTTCCTTTTAACGTCATAGGAAGCCTGTAGTCGGGATTGTTACTATTGGAAACCGATCGCGCGCTCCATCCAGGTATTCCCATCTCTCCGGCGTTACGCAAAAAAATAAAGGCCCGAGAGAGGTATAACCGAAGCTAGAAGTAGAGGTAGGCTCGTTGTCTGAGTTTTGAGGCATATAGTATAAGGGGAGAAGGAAAAAAAAATAATAATAATAATTAAAAAAAAAATTAAAATAATGATGTTGCACAACTTGTAGAAAACAAAGAAGGGAAAGGGTTAATGTATTAAATGTGCTAAAATTACATTAAGAACTTAATTTTATTAAAGTATTATTACTTAAGAAAATCTGCTCTCGTCTGTCTGTCTGTTTTTGGGGGGGTTCTGGCTGCTTCCTGCCCCGGCTGCCACAGCCCTGCTCTGCTCTTCCTCCCAGCCTCCTCCTCCTCCTCCTCCTCGTGCCCCGCTCCCATGTGGGCACAGAGCTGTTGTGTGCCCGCGCTCAAATGAGGACCGTGGGGACCAGAAAGAGCCTCCAGAACCAATGAGCAGCAGGAGGAACCTCCAGGACCGTAACGACAGCAGGAGTCTCCATAACCATAACGACCAGCAGGAGTCTCCATAACCGTAACGACCAGCAGGAGTTGCCAGGACTGTTACAAACGGAAGGAGCCTCCAGGACCATAACGACCAGCAGGAGTTTGCAGGACTATAATGACCAGAAGGAGCCTCCAGGACGGTAACAAAAAGGACCAGAACAACCGGCAGGAGTTGCCGGGACTATAACGACCAGAAGGAGCCTCCAGGACTGTAACAACTAGGAGTCTCCAGAACCACAATGAGCGGGACCATAACGACCAGCTGGAGTTGCCAGGACTATAATGACCAGAAGGAGCCTCCAGGACCATAACGACCAGCTGGAGTCTCCAGGACTGTAACAACTAGGAGTCTCCAGAACCACAATGAGCGGGACCATAACGACCAGCAGGAGTCACCAGCATTGTAACGACCTGAAGGGACGTCCAGGACCATGACGACCAGCAGGAACTTCCAGGATTGTAACGACCAGCGGGATCCCCCAGGACCATGAGGACCTGAAAGAGCCTCCAGGACCGTAACGACCAGCAGGAACCCCCACTCCGACTTCACATTGGGCTTCGCCCCACGTTCCCACTTCACCCACGAGCCGTGTCCCCAGGTGACACCCAGCCTGGGGGGGTTGGGACAGAGGGGGGGGTCAATCCCAACCCCCCCCACCCACACCCCGCGATGGGGACGCGCTCCCAGGGACCCCCCTGCCCCCCCACAGCCCCCTGTCAGGGATGATACCCAGCAGGCAGTGCGGCTCTTCCCTTTGTAGGGACTGCTGGAACTGCGGTGACTGTGGCAGGACGAGGGGACACGGGGGGTGACGTGGGGGGTGACACGGCCCAAACCCCAGAAGGAGGGTGTAGGTCCTACATAAACACAGGGATAACAAGGGGATGTTTCTTTCTTCCTTTTGTGTAGGTCCTACATGAACACAGGGATAACGTGGGGATGTTTCTTCCTTCCTTTTGTGTAGGTCCTACATAAACACAGGGATATCGTGGGGATGTTTCTTCCTTCCTTTTGTGTAGGTCCTACATAAATGCAGGGACAAAATAGAGATGTTTCTCCCCTCCCTTAGTGTAGGTCCTACATAAACGCAGGGATGAGGAAGAGATACTTTCCTGTTCTCTTTTGTGTAGGTCCTACTCAAATATGGATACAAAATAGGGATGCTTTTCCCTTCCCTTGCTGTAGGTCCTACATAAACACAGGGACAAAGTAGGGATACTTCTCCCCTCCTTTTGTGTAGGTCCTACATAAACACGAGTACAAAATAGGGATGCTTCTCCCTTCCCTTGCTGTAGGTCCTACATAAAGACAGGGACAGAACAGGGATGCTTCTCCCTCCCCTTGCTGTAGGTCCTACGCAGGCACGGGGAGGAAGGCAGCACACAGCAGCGTCCCGCAGCGTCGGCGAGGAGGGCGCTGAGCGGAGGCTCAGATGCTCTGACAGCACGGCGCCTGGCGGCCGTCCTGCGTGGGCAGCACCCGGATGGGCTCCACGGCGCTGCTGGGGCCGAACTGCGCCTCGGGCTGCGCCGCGATCTGCCGCTGTGCCGCGCTGCGATAGATCTCTGCCGGCAAAGGGGGGACAGCAGCACTTCTTAACCGAGCGACTCCCAGCGAGGGGCCTGCCCGGCCCGCGGCGTGCAGCTCCGGGCTGGGGTTGGGGTTAGAGTTAGGTTCAGGTGGGGGTTGGGGTTATGATTTGGCTTGGGGCTGGGTTAGGGTAGGGGTTGGGGTTAGGTTGGGTTTGGGGTTATGATTTGGTTTGGGGCTGGGTTAGGGTAGGGGATGGGGTTAGGGTTGGGTTTGGGGTTAGGTTAGGATAGGGGTTGGGGTTATGATTTGGTTTGGGGCTAGGTTAGGGTAGGGGATGGGGTTAGGGTTGGGTTTGGGGTTAGGTTAGGGGTTGGGGTTATGATTTGGTTTGGGGCTGGGTTAGGGTAGGGGTTAGGGTTGGGCTTGGGGTTAGATTAGGGTAGGGGTTGGGATTAGGTTAGGGTTGGGTTTAAGGTTAGTGTTAGGGTGGGGGTTGGGGTTGGGTGAGGGTTGGGTTTAGGATTGGGTTTGGGTTAGACTTAGGTTAAAGTAGGGGTTGGGTTAGGGTTAGAATTAGGTTAGGGGAGAGGTTGCATTTAGGGTTGAATTTGGGGTTAGAGTTAGGTTAGGGTTGGGATTGAGGCTGGGGTTAGAGTTAGGTTAGGGTGGGGGTTGGGATTAGGTTAAAGTAAGGGGTTGGGGTTGGGATTAGGGTTGGGTTGGGGTTAGAGTTAGTTTAGGGTAGGGTTTGTGGTTAGGGTTGGGTTTGGGGTTACAGTTATGGTAAGGGTTGGGGTTAGAGTTGGGTTGGGTAGGGGTTGGGGTTAGGTTAGAGGAGGGGCTGGGATTGGGATTAGGTTAGGATAGGGGTTGGGTTTGGGGTTTGAGTTAGGTTAGGGTTAGGAACTGGGGTTTGGGTTGNCCGACCCCAATCCCAAACCCGTCCCCATCCCAGTGCCCAAACTCATCCCAAGCCCCAACCTCTTCCCCGACCCCGTCCCCCTTCCCGTCCCCGTCCCCCCACACACCCTTGAAGAGGAAGTCGTACTCCTCATCCTTGCCCCGCATCCTGCACAGTGCCGCGGCCGCACTGGGATCAGCGGGGATTTCCGCCCCGCTCCGCCCCGGGGGAGCAGCCCCGCGCTCCCATTGGTCCCGCTGCCCTCTCTCCTCCGCAGCCATTGGCTGTCGGTGCTGCCCGTCATCGCCCAGGTGCTCACCTGGGGCAGGTGTGGGGGGAGAGCTGCGGGGTGGGAACGGGACGGGAACAGGGATTGGGATAGGATGGGGATGCGAGGAGATGGAGTGGAATGGCGTGGAAGGGAATGGGATGGGAACAGGGATTGGAATGGGGATGGGAGGGGATACAATGGGATGGGGATGGGATAGGAACAGGAATTAGAATAGGGATGGGAGTGGGAATAAAGTTGGGGAGGGGGATGGGATAAGATGGAGTGGAATTGAGTCAAAAGGAATGGGATGGGAACAGGAATTGGAATGGGGATGGGAGTAGGGATGGGAAAAGAATAGGGATGGGATGGGAATACAGATGGGGTTGGAGATAGGATGGGGATGGGAATAGGGATGGAGAAAGGATAGAATGGGGATGGGAATCGGGTTTGAGATATGGATGGGATGGAGGTGGGGATACGGACAGGCTGCATGGGGGCAGGAACCCATGTGGGGCTGGGCTGCGAGCCCAGATGGGGTACTGGGGACGAGGCCGCGAGCAGTCAGCAATCCCAGCCCAGCACTGCTGCCTTTCACAGCCCTTTAATGGCTGGGCAGGGCACGGAGCTGCGCCGGGTGAGCAGAGGGGCCGCGGGCTGCGTTCTGCTGTCGGACCGGCCAACGGCACACTGAGATGGGGACAGAGCTGTGCGGGGTGGCACAGCCCCGTAGGGCTCTTTCTTAGGGCCCCGTCGGGCTCGGGATGCAGCAACCCCCGAGAGGTTCCCAGTGGGGATGGAGTGCGCTGGGGTTGGGCACACCCGTGGTGCGCGGCACAGGGACGGAGCGCGACGGCACCGCGGCAGCAACGGCACAACGGCAGCAGCTCCCGCAGCCCCGCGGAGAAGCAGCGGCGGCATTTCAGCGCATCTGCGCCGCGGGGACGGACCGGCACCGCGCGGAGCTGCGCCGATGCTTCGCGCTGCTTACGGCAGAGCACGGCCACGCTCCGGGCTGCCGCCGCGCCGGGACAACGGGCGGCACGGCAGGTTGGCTCCCACCGAGCTGTGCCGGCGGCCACGAGCCCCGGGACGAGCTCAGATGGCCACGCAGCACGGGCGCTTCTCTGCCTGCGCTGCGGCCGCGCTGTCCGGGCTCTCGCTGCCGAGTGACACCGTGCTGCTTGGGCTGCTCCTCTGCTTCTGCTTCTGCACTTTGCTGAAGATCTCTGCGGAAACACAAAGCGGCGCCGGCGCCGTGTCCGCACGGGGCACCCGCACGGCTCGGTGCTCGGCAGGCGCAGCGCTGGGGGTTCCCTTCCCCCCTGCGCAGAGGGACGACGTGGGGGATGGCGGCCGCTCTGCGGGGGGAGGCGGTTCTCCCTCCGGTTGCATCCCCACGGCCGAGGCGGGGGGACGGGGAGCGCCCCGCAACTTCCCCTGCTTCCCTCGGCTTCTTTCTGGCCCCGCGGGGATGAGGGTTGTCAGCTCTTGGGGATGGTACAGCACGGCACAGTATGGCACAGCAAGGCACGGCACAGCAAGGCACGGCACAGCATGGCACGGCACAGCACAGTATGGTAAAGCATGGCACAGCAAGGCACAGCTCAGCAGGGCACAGTACAGAACGTCAAAGCATGGCACAGCACAGCACAGCATGGCAAAGCACAGCATAACATGGCATGGCGTGGCACAGCACAGCTCAGCAGGGCTCAGCTCAGCATGTCAAAGCACGGGACAGCATGGCAAAGCACAGCATAACATGGCACGGCATGGCACAGCACAGCACAGCATGGCACAGCTCAGCATGTCAAAGCACGGGACAGCATGGCACGGCGCGGCACGGCACAGCACAGCATGGCGCAGCTCAGCATGGCGCAGCGCAGCTCAGCACAACGCAGCTCAGCACAGCGCACCCTGCGGTGCCCCTGCCCTGCACTTCCATTCCTGGGGAGACGCTCCCGGCTGAGCACCGCCCCCCTCCGCCCCACGTCCCTGCGGGTTGCTCCGCAGCGTGCTGGAGACGCTGACTCAGGAGCTCCCGAGGCACATCCGGACCGGGACCGTGGATTACAGGGGGAGAAGGCGCCCGTGGGGCTGCCCGGGGCCCCGGCAACGAAACCAGAGCGGAACGCCCAGCACAAAGCACCGGAAACCCAACCAGTCAGAAAGACGACACCGAAACCGGGCAGGGAGCTGAGGTGGGGCAGGGCGGAGGAGAGGCGCGGAGCATCCCCCGCCCATCCTGGCCCCACAGCCCCAGCGAGGGACGCGCCGGCACCCACCCTTCAGGACGGTCTCGAACGCCTGCTCGACGTTGGTGGAGTCCAGCGCCGACGTCTCAGTGAAGAGCAGCCCATTGTTCTCTGCAAGGACAGCGGTACCCGAGACCCTGCAGACCCCGCCGGGTTCCCGCTGGGGTCCCCACGTCGGGGTGGCACAACGCCGTACCTGCAAACATTTTCGCCTCCTCCGTGGGCACCTCCCGCGCCTGCGCCAGGTCGCTCTTGTTGCCCACCAGCATGACCACGATGCTGGCCTCGGCGTGGTCATAGAGCTCCTTCAGCCAGCGCTCCACCACGTCGTACGTCTGGTGCTTGGTGATGTCAAAGACGACCAGAGCACCCAGAGCCCCACGGTAGTACCTGGGGGAGCAGCCCGTCATCGCCCCGTGCTCCAGGCAGCCCTGGAGCATCCTCGCAGGGATGTGAGCACGGGGCATCCATCCATGGAGAACACATCCATGGGGCACCCATCCATGGGGCACCCAGTGGGACATGCATCCACGGGGCACTCATTCATCCATAGGGCACCCATCCATGGGGTACTCAATGGGGTGCCCACCTATGAGGCACCCATCCATCCACGGGACACCCGTCCATCCATGGGGCGCTCAATGGGACATCCATCCACAGGATAACCATCCATCCATAGGGCACCCATTCACCCATGGGGCACCCAGTGGGACATGCATCCATGGGGCACTCATTCATCTGTAGGACACTCATCCATGGGGCACCCATCCACCCATGGGGTGCTCAATGGGACCTCCATCCATAGGGCACCCATCCATCCATGGGGCACCCAGTGGGACATGCATCCAGTGGGGCACCCACCCATCCATGGGACACTCATCTATGGGGCACCCATCTATCCACAGGGCACCCTTGGGTGCCACCCATCCTTACGCAGAGGTGATGGCGCGGTACCGCTCCAGCCCGGCCGTGTCCCAGATCTGTGCCTTCACCGCGGCGTCTCCCACCAGGACGGTGCGGGTGGAGAACTCCACGCCGATGGTGGTGCGGCTGTCGTGGTTGAACTCGTTGCGGGTGAAGCGGGACAGCAGGTTGGTTTTGCCCACGCCGGACTCCCCAATCAGAACCACTGAGGAGGGAAGAGAGATCCCACTGGACTTCAGATCAGCCCAGATAACCCTTCCCGGCCTCAACCAGACCCACCGGCATCCCACCGCTGTGGCACTGCAGCACTGGGACGTCCCCACTGCCACGGGGCGCACGGACGCCCCTGGGAGCCTTACAGAAAAGGAAGAAAAAGGAGAAAAGCAGCCCCCTGCCCCCCCAGCGACCCCCGAGCAGGCCCAGAGATGGGCAGACAGATGGGTTCAGCCTCAGAGCAGCTGATCCTTAAGCACACGCAGTCCCCACCCCCATGCTGGGAGATCTCAGCCCCTCTGGGGGGTCTCCATCAGC
Organism: Pavo muticus; assembly: GCA_016647715.1. Classification (NCBI taxonomy): domain Eukaryota; kingdom Metazoa; phylum Chordata; class Aves; order Galliformes; family Phasianidae; genus Pavo; species Pavo muticus. Next base: position 55,584 of record JACDJE010000725.1, read on the forward strand.
CCCTGCACTGCTCGGGGTGTCCCAGGTGCAGGAGCAGGGTGAGGGTACTGCAGAGCCTTGGGGACATCACTGCGGTGGCACCCGGTGTCCTGGGCTGGTGCTCCTCAGGGGGTGGGCACAGAGCACAGGACGGCTGCAGCAGCCCCCAGCCGGGCACCGCAGCAGGATGACTTTGGAGCCGCTGCTCCCTGCGCTCAATCTGCTGCTGTGCCAGCTGCAGTTGTGTGCGTGTCCCCATCCGTGTCCCCTCTCTGCCCACTGGTGGCTCAGGGTGGCTGAGGGTTCCCCGTGCCTCCAGGCAGCACCCCAACCTCCCCACCAGCACTACGGGACACCAGGCAGCGCCCTGACCGCCCCACCATCAGCACTATGGGACACCAGGCAACACCCTGACCCCACCACCACTATGGGACAGCAGGCAGCACCCCAATCCCATCACCACCACTACGGAACACCAGGCAGCATCCCAACCTCCCCACCAGCACTATGGGACAACAGACAGTGCCCCGACCCCGCCACCACCACTATGGGACGGCAGGCAGCACCCTGACCCCACCACCATGGGACACCCCAACTCCCCCCAGCTACGGGACGTGGCTGAAGCCAGTGCGTGCCCCCCCGTCCCTGGACCCTCTGCAGTGCCACATCGGCCGCAGGCACGGCCCCGGTCCCATCCTGCTTTGGGAACCCACAGCCTGGAGAGGGCACCCCGCAGCCGGGGCCCCCTGCCTCCTCCCGCCCCATCCTCCTGGGGACCCCCTCACCTTTGAAGACGAAGTTGTAGTCCTCCTCGGCGCTGCTCATATCTCCCAGCTGCCGCCCGGCTTCCCTCCCTCCGCCCGAGGTTTCCTCCTTCCCTCCGCAGAGCACGGAGCGGGGCGGGCTGCGGGGAGGCGACGCGGGGGGCAAAGTCTCCTCACTGCCGGGGTGTGAGCAGGGTCCCAGCAGTCAGGGGGGGTCCCAGCAGTCAGGGGGGGTCCCAGCAGCCAGGGGGGGTCCCAGCAGGGAGCGCGGTTGGGGAGCGAAGGCGACGCGGGCGGCGTTGGCGGAGCAGGGAGGCCCAGGCCGGCTGACTCCAGGCGTGGGAGCGGCGGCGCAGGTTGGGCAGGTAATGTCACCCCTGGGACCGTCACGGGGCACCCGGAGGAGGAGCCGGGCCCGGTCCTGGCTGCCAAGGCCGCGCGGCGCAGGGCAGGCTGGGGCAGTGGGGCCCTGAGCTCAGCACGGAGCTGGCCGGGCACCAACGGCCTTCCACACCTCTGCTGCCATCACGGGAGAGATGGGGGCACGGGGAAGCAGCCCCAGCAGGGACACCACGGGGCTCCCAGCAGTGCTGCACCACGGACCCTCAGCCCTCGGCCCGCTTTGCCGGGCGCACGGCCGACCCCGTCCCACCCTTCCACCCTCCGTTGATTTGAGAGACAGTCAGAAGGACACGAGCACCAGACGTGGTTTTATTCCCCCTCCCTTTCCGCCCAGCAGCACGGCCGGGCTCCCGCCATGGTTCCCCCCGCGCAGGCGCTGCTGCTCAGCCGTGGCACCGCAGCTCCATGCTCAGGATGCAGCTCAGGATGCAGCTCAGGATGCGGCCACCTGCGTCAGCGGCTCCTCCAGGTACTGCACCAGCGCCTGTGCCTGCGGGCAGGGATGGGTGTGAGGGGTGCTGAGCACACGGGGCCGCAGCCCCCGGCACACACACACCGTGGGCAAACCCCCGTCCTGCCCCAACACCAATCTGGGATCCACAGTTCTCATTTCGATTTAAATTTCACCGTAGAGCCTTAAAAAAGCACAATTTTGAGGCTGAGCTGGCGTGGGACGCCTCAAAACCTCTGCACAGAGGAAGGAGGCATCCCCAGCACGGCCGCTTCCCCCGCCGCTCCCATCCTCTTCCTCCCAGCATTAACCCCGCGGCTCTTTCACACCTCGCAGGAATGCAGCCCCACCCCCCACCCCCTCACCTTGGCTTTCAGCATCCCAAATCCGACCGTCTCCTTGGCATACATGCACAGCAGGAGGTTCGCCACGCGGGTGATGGCCACGCGCCCCTCCTGCCCGGAGAGAACCGCAGCACGGTTGGGTTGGAAGGGACCGCAACGACCACCCGCTTCCAACCCTGTGCAATGGGCTGCCCGCCCCCCACTCCGGCTGCCCAGGGCCCTCCAACGGCGTCAGGCACCTCCAGGGATGGGGCACCCACAGCTCTGAGCAGCGCCAGGGCCCTCCTCACGCCCCCCTGCACCCCACTCCTTTCATTCACAACCACACCGCGTTCCCATCGCTCCCCTCCCGTTCCCAACCCCTGGAGCAGTGCAGACACGGCCGCGCTGAGCAATCCCAGGGCCCCTCCACCACAGAGCATCCCCACCCAACCCACTGCCACAGCTCCAGTCTGCCCGCGCTGGGGATGCGCTGCTCCGGATGGGGCCTCACAATGGCGGAGCGGAGGGGGACAGTCCTGTCCATGCCCCACCGCCCCCCCCGATGCAGCCCGGGGGCAGTCGGCCTTCGGGCCCCGAGCACACACTGCTCTCACGTCAGGTTTCCACACAGTGGGACCCCCAGGGCTGCAGCGCTCAGCTCCTCTCCCACTCTGAGCACATACATGGGACTGCCCCGGCCCAGCACTGCGCCCTGGGCCTTGCTGAACCGCACTGGGCTCACTGCTCGGCCTGCCCGGCCCCCCTGGATGCCGCCCCTTCCTTCTGTCACACCAACGCAAACCATGGAGGGTGCGCTCAGAGCCACCATGTGCCACTGAGAGACACTGCAGGGCACCAGGCCGGCACGGAGCCCACTGGGGGACACACAGAGCCTTCTGGGGGTCACATGGAGCCTGCTGGGGGACACACGGAGCTCACTGGTGAACACCTCAGAACCCACTGGGAGTCCTGCTGGGGGTCCCACACAGAGCTTGCTGAGGGTCCTGCATGGAGACCACTGGGGGTCCTGCACAGAGCCCGCTGGGGGTCACCATGGAGCCCTCTGGGGGTCCCGCTGGGGGTCCTGCACGGAACCTGCTGGGGGTCCTGCATAGAGGCCACTGGGGGTCACACAGAGCCCGCTGGGAGTCCCGCATGAAGGGGGAGACACGGGGTCACCATGGAGCCCGCTGGGGAATGCCTCAGAGCCCACTGGGGGTCCTGGGTGGAACCTGCTGGGCGTCCCACATGGAGCCCGCTAGGGGCGCCACAGGGAGCCCACTGGGGGTCCCGCACGGAGCCCGCTGGAGGACACACGGTGCCCACTGGGGGTCCTGCATGGAGCCCGCAGGGGTCCCACGTGGAGCCCAGTGGGGGACACACGGAGCCTGCAGGGAGTCCCGCATGCAGCCTGCTGGGGGCCACACGGATCCCGCTGGGGGCCCCACACGGAGCCGCAGAGCGCAGCCCGCCGGCCGTGACCGCCCTGACCCACCGCAGCGGAGCGGCCCCGTCGGGGGGCGGCGCGGCCGTACCATGCAGTCCATGAGGATGAAGCGGAGGTTGTCCTCGTTGAAGGCGTGGTGCCCGTTCTTGTCGTACGCCACCCAGATGTTGCTGGCGATGGCCGCCGTCACGCGGGCGTCCGTGTCCCCGTAGCCCGAGTAGGCCAAGAGCGAGCCCTCATTGTTCAGCAGCCTGAAACGGAGGGGAGCACCGATGATCTCCCTAACGACCTCCCCAACGACCTCCCTCATTACGACACGGATCACACCGCGACGTCGCCGCCCCGCCGCCCCCCGGCCCCGCTCACAGCGTGCTCTGGACGCCGCCGGTGTTGGCCTGGCTCAGCACCTGCGTCAGCGCTTTAGGCCGCAGCATGGCAGCCCGCGGGGCGCGGCGGCGCGGACGGCGGCGGGGCGCGGGGC
>JACDJE010000725.1:60214-80451 GCA_016647715.1 Pavo muticus
GGGCTGCGGCTGCGTGACGGCGGGCGTTGGGTGGGGGCTGAGGGGGCTGAAACCCGCAGAGGGGCGAGAACGGGCCGCTGTCGGGGCTGTGCAGGAGGGGGGGTTGGGGCAGTGCCGGCGGGAACGGGATGTGGGGGCCGGGAGGGGTCTCCAGGCTGGGGAGAATGGGGGGCACGGCCCTGGGCCTGCGCTGCTGTGGGTGGGCGTGCAGTCGGACAGCGGGTACTGTGGGGCAGCAGGTGGGCGTTGCATGGTGGGGCTGGGCCTGGAGGGAGCTCCCTTAGAGCCAGGAGATGCCTCGGGTCAGGGGAGATGGGGGGCACGGCTCTGGGGCTGCGCTGCCAGGAGGTGCGGGAAGGGCAGTGGGGAGCAGCGGCTTGGGGTGCTGTGGGGCAGAGGGTGGGTGTTGTGGTGGGGCTGGGTCTGGAGGGAGCACCCTTCGGGCCAGGAGGTGCCTCCAGGTCGGGGGAGATGTGGGGGGGACACGGCCCTGGGGCTTCACTGCAGGGAGGTGTGGGGAGCAGGGGGTGGGGGTGCTGTGGGGCAGTGCATGTGCATGGCGAGGCTGAGGCCAGAGGCTGCTCCCTCCCTCCCTCCTCCTTGCTCCTCTCGGGTCCGTCTTTGGGGCAAAGGTGGGGTGAAGCAGAGAGAAGGGAAAATCAGACGTGTGAGGGTTTGCAGGGCAGGGAGCTCCCCAGGGCTCGGTGCGTTGGGAGGGCAGGAGGGGTTCAGCAGAAGCGCTGTGCAGGTGGCGGTGCCCGCTGGGGCAAGGTGTCAGCAGTGTGGATCTTGGCTTTGTGCATGCTTTGCTGCATGCTTTGACGTGGGCTTCAGGGCAAGAGGTCGTGGTGTGCCGGCACTGCTGGGAGCTGGGCAGGAGCTGTGTGCTGTGCGTGGCCCTTCTGCTGCTTCCCAGCCCTCTCCTGAGAGCCCATCTGTGTAAAGTGAGCGTGCAGGGCAGAGGGTGAAGCTGCACGGCCCGGATCAGCTCAGCTCCAGGGGTCCGTCCTCCCAGCCCCAGTTTTTGGGGGAGTTCTGGCGCCAGGGCTGCGAGCTGCCCCAGGAGAGCTGTGCCCTTCTGGTCCTCACCTTTCCACGTGAATCTCCTGAAGTCTGCAGCCAAACACAAAGGTTTTTCTCCTCACCCATTGACTGGGAAAGCCCAGCTGGGCTGGCAGTGACAATCCTATTGGCAGGTGCTGATCCCTCCCCGTCACACAGCACAGAGGAGATGCCAGTGTGGGGTGGTGTGGGTGCTCGCAGGGAGTACAGTCACAGGAACAGGGATTGGAGAAGACCTAGTTTACATCCATTGGCTGATGAAGGACCCTGCCCTTTTCTGCAGAGCTCTGTCCTGTATTAAATCAGAGCTGGGCTTTCCTTGGGAAAAAAATAAGATGAGCAGAGATGAAGAAAGCTCAGTCATCCCGAGGATAAGTGGTGGGTCTGGATCGGGTCTGGATCAGGTTTGGATCGGGTCTAGATCGGGTCTGGATCAGGTTTGGATCCGGCCTCAAGGGCGCCCTTGCTTTGGAAGCCTTCAGCTCACCTTCAGGTCGCAGTTCTGGAGCCCCCTCCCCGTGCCGTGAGGCGGTGCCGTGCCCGTCTTTGCTTTCTCCCCTCAGGCGCTCTCAGCAGCTGGCGCCGCATCGCTGCCTGCGTGGCCAGGCCTGCTGGGGTGCTGGAGCTCTGTCGGCTCCTCTCCCCATCTGAGCAGTGCGTGTTGGCCCCGCAGCCTCACCTTCACATTCCGGCCTTCGCTCTCCTGCCTGAAAAGCGCCGCGTTTGTTTTTCAGTTCAAAGAAGAGATTTCCAGGCGGTTCAAAGCCAAACAGGATCAGCTGGTTCTGATCTTCGCCGGGAAGATCCTGAAGGATGGAGACACCCTGAATCAACACGGGATCAAAGACGGGCTGACCGTGCACTTGGTCATTAAGACTCCACAGAAGTAAGAGCTGTTCCGTCGCGGGTGCTGCTCCGGCTCTGCTTGCCGCAGCGTTGCCGCACGGCTCTGGGTTCATCACTTGGCCCAGCTTTTCCTGGGCTGTGCACCTGTGAGCCCACGGGGGGTAAAGGCCCCTTCATGCAGTTAGCATGCGTGGCTTTGTGTGCGCAGAGCCTCCTCAGCGGGCAGTCTGGGAAGAGGCCATTGGAACGCGGTTGTGCCCTCGGTCTGATAACTCTGTTAGCAGGAATTACCTTCCCAGCAAGCTAGCAGCAGTGCTGAAAGCAACCCCCGGGGTTTGTTGCACTTCCTGCTGCGTACCCCCACCCTGCAGACTGCAGTGCCACCCCCAGAGGCAACGAGAGCACTGCCCCGGCTTCTCGTTTTGCCCTCTACCCGCCGTAGGGCAGTGCCCTCTGAAGGCATGACGGCCTTCCTGTGCCGAGGGGAACCGACGGCTCCTCCTGCTTCCTCCTTCCTTTTTTGGCTAAGCTTCCCGTCTGCTTTGTCCCCCGCTCCCACTCAGGGCTTTTCTGTGTTGGCCAGATGGGTCTGGAAAACACACAGGGACCGTCGGGTTCGGTGTTCAGAAGCCCTGGAACACACGTGGGAAGGGAGGGGAACGTGGAGCAGGGAATCCTTCTGGGTTTGGGAGGGGGAAAGAGGAGTTAACGTTCTGTTGGATATTTGGGGTGACATAAAGGCGTTTCTTATTTGAGGTTGAATGGAAGTGAAGGCAATGTTGTGCTCCTGGCTCCTTAGAAAGCTCTTCAGTGCTCTCGAGCCCAGGACTGTCACCATCACCGTGCAGTGCCTCAGGGGAGCCCCAAAAGCCCTTTTTTTAAAGGCCTGTGAGAGCCCTGAGGGGGGGCTGTGGCTGTGAGGTGCTGCTGGTCGGTTGGCTCAGCGAGGCTGATGTGCTGCGTGTGTCTGGTAAGGTAAAGGGAGCTGCGCCAGACTTGTGCCGGAGTGAGAAACCTCCTTTGTGAGGGGCAGCCAATAAGCAGCAGAGGTGAACTCGTAGCAGCCCGGCCAGAAATGCTCCGCAGCCCCATGGGATGCTCGCTGCTCTGTGCCTCGTTTCTCTTCTGTGCAGTAAGGCAGGGACCTACAGAGAGCACCATAATAACATTCAGCACACAAGGGAAGCTGCAGCCAGGCCACAACTGCTGTTTACTCCTTGCAGTAGCCCTGCTGTAACCTCCTGTGGTTTCTGTGGGAGCTGCAGGAGGATTTTCCTGTTAGGAGCAAACTCGTTGCTCAAGGATACGGCCGAGGCAGGCAGTCCGGGTGGTTCAGACCGGAGCTCCTGCAGCTCACAGTGCGGGCAGGGGGCTGCCTCGTGCGGGCCGGGGTGAAACGCGAGGGCTGTTGTGCAGCGGGGTGGGAGGCGGGTCCTGGCAGATGGAAGGCGGCTGGGAGCCACGGCCGTGCATCCACACGGATGGGAATGGGGGCGGCCTGGAGGAGCTGCGGGCTGCGGGAGGCCTGCACTGCCCTGCGTCCCCCACAGAGAGCGCTGCTCGGCTCTCCCAAAGCACAGCGGCTCGTTCCGTTTCTCTGTAGGGTCCAAGATCCAACATCTGCTGCTTCTGCCCCCGGTGCTGCTTCTGCCCCCACCGCAACATCCCCTTCTCCTGCTGCCCCATCTCAGCCTTCCACATCCAGCAGCGCCGCTCCGGACGCGGGCAGCGGCGGCCGGCGGAGCAGCGGGTCGGGGACTCTGGGAGGCCCTGGAGATGGAGGCCCCAACAGTGCTGCGTCCATCCTTTGTAAGTGGGGGCCACGAGAAAGTCAGGAAAGAAGTGTTTCCTAGGTGTAGATGGAGGAGCTGGGCTCTTTGACCCTGGGGTTGTTTCTCCTGCTCAGCTGAGTCGCTTTCCTCAGCGCCTCTTGGTTCGCCTGCCCAGGCTGACCCCCAAACCCTTTGTGCAGGGGTCCCTCCTGAGAGCTGCCTGCTGTGGGATCGGGGCACCCCCAGATCAGCATGGGCGCAGTTCAGCCCACGCACACCCCCTCCTGCTGCTGCTGCCATCGCTTCCTGACCCACAGCTCTCCCCCTTCCCCCCGTGTTGTTCCCTCTGCAGCTGGCTTTGGTGGCATCACTGGGCTGGGCAACCTGGGCATGGGCTCTGCCAACTTCATGGAGCTCCAGCAGCAGATGCAGCGACAGCTGATGTCCAACCCGGAGATGCTCTCTCAGATCATGGAGAACCCCTTGGTGCAGAACATGATGTCGAACCCCGACCTCATGCGGCAGATGATCATGGCCAACCCGCAGATGCAGCAGCTGATGGAGCGAAATCCGGAGATCAGCCACATGCTGAACAACCCCGAGCTGATGAGGCAGGTGGGTCCCCCAGCTTTGTGGTGGAGCAGGGTTGGCTCTCAGCAGGGAGCGTGGGAATGCCAGAAGGGTGAATTTAGGGCTCTCTTCCCCTCCTTCCCACCGCGAGCCCCTAGCAGACAGATGGTGGTCTCCAGTGAGGTAAACAGCAGCTTCAGCCCACGTGCGGCTCTCACCTCCCTTTCAGAGCTGCTGAACTGTCGTGTGTTGGGCAGAAAGGGATTCCTGGATCCTTGTAGTGTGCTGCACACGAGGCTGCTGTGTTCTGAGCTGTGCATGGGAGCAAAAGCAGTCCCAGGGAAATGAAGCTGCTACGAATGTGTCCTGTTCTCCTTTTCTGCTGGTAGATTAATGCAGACTGCGCAGCCGTACGGCTCTGTTGTGGCGCCAGTAAAATATTACGCTGGTGGTGGGCCGGGGTCCTGGAGGGCTCTGCTTTCTGTGCAGCCCCGGAGGAGAGGTGGCCCACGGCCTGGAGGACACGGGGAGGAGCATGAGGGGAAGATGGGAGGCTGAGCGTTACGTAGCCCTCAGCAGGGCTCTGCTGCTCCCCAGCAGGAACTGCTCTGGGTGTGTTTCCGTGTGGCTGCTGAAGGAGCCCCGTTTCCATGCACTTCCATCATCTTTTTTTATTTCAGCCGCGTTGGCCCTACGTGAAATTGCAGAATGTGCAGGGCTAAAACTGCAAACGTTCCCTATTTATGCAGCTCAAAGCATGTCCGGGTGCTCCTTGAGCAGGAGGGAGCTGTCAGGAGCCTGGAGCTGGCAAACTGCTCAGTTTTCCTCCAGCAGGAAGGATCCCAGCTCTTCCATCTTAGGACTTTGAATGCAGTCCACCTACTTTGAGTGGAACTGCTGGATGTTCGGATGTTCCGATCCCGCTTAGAAATGAGACCATCCCATGCAGCTGAATGGGGGATATGAAGGCAGAGAGCTGAGCGGGGTGGGAGGAGCCGGCATCCCGGGCTCTCTTTGCTTGGATAAACGATCTCTGCTCCCCGGCTGTGAGGCGGGTTTAATTACACTCTTCCTTCGGGGAGCTGAGGGTTAACTCTTCCGTGCTCGGCTGGCAACTCCGCGTTAACTTGCTGGGCCGCTCGCAGACCTCCGGGCGCGCCTCGCTGTGCTGCAGGCCCGGCTGCTCCACGTTCTCCTCTCTCTGGCAGACAATGGAGTTGGCTCGTAACCCCGCCATGATGCAGGAGATGATGCGGAACCAGGACCGTGCTTTGAGCAACCTCGAGAGCATCCCGGGGGGGTACAACGCGCTGCGCCGCATGTACACGGACATCCAGGAGCCCATGTTCAGCGCCGCCAGGGAGCAGGTGTGGAGCTGCTCTGCAGCACGGCTGTGCAGCACAGCACGGCAAGCGGGGAAGGGGAGCCCGTGGTTCCTTCTCCAGCCGCAGCTGCTGGTCCCCTCCCTCTGTAGATGATGAACACGGCTGGTAGAAGGCGGCGCGGTGCCGGCTGCCTGCTTTCACTGCACGGCCTGGGGGTGTGAGCGGGGATCGGCTGCTGCTCCTTAGCTCCCCACGTAGGCAGGACGCCCAGCACTGCCGCAGCCCCGTTGGCACGGTGGGGCTCTCTGTGCCAGCTCCATTCTGACACCTTTGGGTCGGGGCTGGCTGGGATCCGGCCGGCTTTGGAGCACGGGAGCAGCGAGCGCAGGTCTGTGTGCTGTGCAGGCGTCCTCCGGGCTGACAGTACTGTGGGTACGGCTGGGTGCTGATGGCACGTGGCTGCTTGGAAGCCCAGCCTGGGGCTCTGGCCGTTTCTTGAGCTGGGGGTTGCTCTGAATGTGGTGTGCTGTGGGTTACACGCTCCTCAGGAGACAAATTCTGGTGTGTTTAGCAAACTGAGTACGAGTGACTGCTTGCCAGCTCACACAGCGGCAGGGTGAGTCCGGCTCTCCCCATTCAGGCTGACTAATTAGGCTGTTTCTTCTTTCTCTCTTCCCTAGTTTGGCAACAACCCCTTCTCCTCCTTGACGGGGAACTCCGAGAGCTCCAGCTCCCAGCCTTTGCGGACAGAGAACAGGGAGCCGTTACCGAACCCCTGGAGCCCCAGCCCCCCTGCTTCCCAGAGCCAGGCGCCCAGCAGCGAGGGGAGCACTGGCTCAGGAAGCACCCAGAGCACCCCAACCGTGTCCAACCCCTTTGGGCTGAATGCTGCTAGCTTCGGGGCAGGTAAGTAACGAGAGAATCCTAGAATCACAAGGTTGGAAACGACCTGCAAGATCATCCAGTCCAGCCGTCCTCCCATCCCCATCGCTACCACCAGCACCAAACCACATCTCGTAGCTCCTCATCCAGGAGCCTCCTGAGCACTGCCAGGGACGGCGACTCCACCACCTCCCTGGGCAGCCATTGCAGCGCCTGACCGCCCTCTGAGGGAAAAAGTTCTTCCTCACGTCCAACCCAAACCTCCTCTGGTACAACTTGCGGACATTTCCTCGGTCCTGTTTGTTGCCTGGGAGAAGAGGCCAAACCCCTCCTCATCACAGCCTCCCTGCAGGCAGTTGTAGAGTGCAGTGAGGTCTCCCCAGAGCCTCCTCTTCTCCAGGCTGAACAATCCAAGCTCCCTCAGCCGCTCATCATAAGATTTGTGCTCCAGACCCCTCACCAGTTTTGTTGCCCTTCTCTTCCAGGGCCTCAATGTCTTTCTTGCAGTGAGGGGCCCAAAACTGAACACAGCACTCGAGGTGCGGCCTCACCAGTGCTGAGTACAGGGGATGATCACCTCCCTGCTCCTGCTGCCCACACTGTTTCTAATGCAGGCCAGGATGCCGTTGGCCCTCTTGGCCACCTGGGCACACTGTCAGCTCACATTCAGCCGAGCATCGACCAACACCCCCAGGTCCCTTTCCTCTTCACAGCCATGCAGCCACTCAGCCCCAGTCCTGTAGCGCTGCATGGGGTTGTTGTGGCCAAAGTGCAGGACCCAGCTCTTGGCCTGGTTGAACCTCATCCCACTCACCTCAGCCAAGCAATCCAGCTTATCCAGATCCCTCTGAAGGGCCTCCCTACCCTCAGGCAGATCGACACCACCTTCCAGCTTGGTGTCATCTGCAGACTTACTGAGGGTGCACTCAATGCCCTCATCTGGGTATCAGTAAAGATATTAAACAAGACGGGCCCCAGTACCCACCCCTGGGGGACAGCACTTGAAACGGGTCACCAGCTGGACTGAACTCCATTGACCACTACCTGCTGGGCCCTCTGGCCAGTTCCTTACCCAAAGCAGGATGTACCTGTCCAGGCCACAGGCAGCCAGTTTCCCCAGGAGAATTCTGTGAGAGGCCGTGTGAAAGGTCTTAAGAGCCTTTGGTCCCTCAAAGAGGCAGATGGCACGGACCAGCCAGGTGTTGGGGGGGGTTGCTGCAGAATGGGGCTGCTCTGCAGACAAACGTTATTGCAGCCGAGCCGGAATTGGGTTATTTCTTGTGTGCCAGTGGAGGAGCACTTTGGGAGCTCCGCTGTCCCTGCAGCCCTTGAGAGAGCACGGAGAGAGGGACCGTGCTCCCTGTTGGCCCGTGGGTGAAGTAAAGGCGTTGTTGTGCTTCAGGCACTGTGGCACTGCTCTGCATTGCATTGTAAGGAGTTTTCCTTTGTTGTCTCTGTCCTTTCAGGCATGTTTAACAGCCCAGAGATGCAAGGCCTCCTGCAGCAGATTTCAGAGAATCCTCAGCTGATGCAGAACATGATCTCTGCCCCGTACATGCGGAGCATGATGCAGACCCTTGCCCAGAACCCAGACTTTGCAGCACAGGTAAAAGCAGTTGTATCTGCTCTTTATTACCAGGCAGGACTTGAGCACAGTGCTGGTGAGAGCGGTCTGCTCCTGCAGCCAGAGAGGTTTGTCTTGCAGAAAGCTGAGGGCTGAGTGGGTGTAGACAATTCTGTTTTCATTTCTCCATAGCTTGAAGGCAGCCACGACGCTGAGCCCTGTGTTGTAGTAGAGCCACTAACAGCAGGAGGTGGCTTTCAGGGGAGCGTAGGAGTGGCCCTTCTCCTTGCCAGTGGGTCCTGTTCAACACCACTGCCAGGAGCTGAGCTGTCTTGTGTCAGTCTTCCAGTTCCCATAGGCAGGAAAACGTGCTGAAAGCCCAGGGACACGAGCGATGCGTTCTTTGTGGTTAGTTACGTAGGGTGTGACAGCCGTGGGCAGCAGTGCTCTGACCCTCCCTGCGTGTGCTGTCTCTTGCTAGATCATGGTAAACGTTCCTCTCTTTGCTGGGAATCCACAGCTTCAAGAGCAGCTCCGCCTTCAGCTCCCAGTCTTCCTGCAGCAGGTAAAGGCCCCAGTCTGGCCCTGTGGGCTCGGGTGGGTTGGGCTGTGACGGCAAGGGGTCGGCGCGGGGGAAGGAGAGGGAGAGCTTGTTTGGACAAGGCAATGTAAATGAGGCAATCTGAATCACCTCAAGGCTGACTTGAAATGAGACGAGTTCAGCTGCGCGAAGCCCCGTGTGGCCGCTCTCCCAGTAATGAGTTTACGAAAATTAGGCTGGCTAATTGCGCCTGAGCAGCTGGTTCACTCGAGTGGATCAAAACGGCTTTAATTCTGGAGGCACGCATGCCCCGTCCTAATCTGATTCTCCTACTTTAGGTAGGAAATCTGACTGAAACTCTTGGAGTGTGTCTGCGCAGATGAGCCCGGTGCTGTAGGGACGGGAAGGAGAGCCCAGACCCGCGGGCTGGCTGTGGCTGCAGCGCTGTGCTGCCAGCTGCCTGCAGGGGCTCTCGCTGCCCGCCACCGCTGTGTCTCTCCTTAGTCCCCAGATGCAGAACCCAGACTCCCTGTCCATTCTCACCAACCCCCGCGCCATGCAGGCGCTCCTCCAGATCCAGCAGGGGCTCCAGACGCTGCAAACGGAGGCCCCAGGACTCGTGCCAAGGTAATGAGCGGGATGCTGCGGGCAGAGCCGGCGTGCTCGATGCCAGCAGGCAGCCTGGCTGCCCGCTCACCCAGCAGATTTGCTGGGGGAACGCTCTGTGTGTGTCTGCAGGGCTCTGTGGGCTCCAGCTGGTGGGCACTTTCTGTTTGCTTGTGCTTCATGTGGGAAGTCCTCAACCTCTTCTTTATGGGGAAAAGATTTGGGAACCGTTCGGTCCCTCCTCTGTCTTTTGTTTGAGGTGTTTAAGTGTCGGGTGGACTCAGTTTTACTCTGAGGAATGGCATGAGGTGCACACCGTGGGGCTGGGTGGGTAAGTGAGGGCAAGTTGTGCTGCCGGGTGCCCTCGGGCCCTCTGCTCTCTGTCAGCGTGGGTCACGTTCAGTCCCTGCAGTTTTTTGGGCCTGGCCTGCTCCCAGTGGCGCTGTGGCTGGGATATGAGCGCAGCCAGTCGTGGAGTGTGGCCAGCCTGGCCGGGCCTGCTGGCTTCCCGTGCCGCCTCACAAGACAGGCAGGGAACAGCCAGAAGTGCCGGCTCGCCTCTGAGCAAACCCTGCCTTCCTCTGCAGCCTCGGCTCCTTTGGCATGCCTCGAATGCCCCCGTCCTCCACAGGAGGAAGCACAATCCCGGAGAACCCCGTTCCCTCCGCTTCGACGCCGGCCAGTGCCTCTCCAGCCGGGGGTGGTAACCCCCAACAGCAGCTCATGCAGCAGATGATCCAGCTGCTGGCCGGAGGAAGCTCTCAAGTATGTAACTGTGGAGTCACAGAATGCCTTAGGTTGGAAGGGATCTTCCAGTGCCCGTGCCGTGGCCTGGCTGCTGCACACCCCAGCTCTGCCTGCCCAGGGCCCGTCCGCAGCCTCAGGCAGCCCCAGGGATGGGGCACCCACAGCTCTGGGCAGCCACAGCCCCGGTGCCCTCTGAGTAAAGAATTTCCACCTGACATCCGACTGAAATCTCCCCTCCTTTACTTGATAGCCATTCCCCTTGTCCTGTCACCGTATGCCCACACAAAAGATCGCTCTCCCTGCAATTTATGAGCTCCCCCCACGTCCTGGATGCCCATTGACGTGCTGGTGGGCTTCTTGGGGACATCACTGGGGTGAGCTCGGGGTAGTTCTGGTCCCACCCCGCTCCAGGGCCGTGGTTCTGCAGCGGGCTTCCTTTGGCTCTGGTGCTTTCTGCTGAGTTTGCTGGCTTTGGTCGCAGGCCAGCTTAGTTCTCTGGGCTTGAAACTAAGAGTGCCGGCCATCCTGGTCGCTGCAGGCGCAGAAGTGGCCCTGTGTGCAGCGTGGCTGCTCTGCCAAAGCCGCTGACGCTGAGGGAGGTGGATAACGCCTCCGAGTACGTCTCGGGAAGTTCGGTGCTGCTGCAGCAGGTCCCCGCTCCGCCCTGTGCCGTCTGCCTCTGAGCTCTTTTCCTTTCCCTCTGCAGGCGCAGAGTCCTGAAGTGCGATTCCAACAGCAGCTGGAGCAGCTGAATGCCATGGGCTTCATTAACCGTGAGGCCAACCTCCAGGCTCTCATCGCCACGGGCGGGGACATCAACGCAGCTATTGAGAGACTGCTGGGCTCCCAGCCTTCCTAAGCTCCGTCAGGCCGCCCGCAGGCGGCAGCACGCGTCCATTCACATGCGCAGGGGGATCTTTCAGGAAAGCCCGCCGTCATTTTCATATCTGACAGCTGTCCATGTATTTAAAACAAAAAAGATACAGCTTAACCCCCGACCTTCCTACTAAGTTAAGATTTCATGTTGAAATGCTCTTTAACTGGCTTGTATGTGGATTCCAGTTCTCATCGTGGCCACAGAGACTTCAGATGTGTATTTTTCCTCAATATGCCCTCTGTTTCAGACACTCTTCTCTCTCTCTCTAGATGGTAGAGGCGATACTCCTAGTTATTTACCTGAATGATTGTGTTTTGAGTAGCTTGATTTTTAACTGTACATGATTCCCCCTTCGCCCTCCTTTCAGGCAAATATTTAAAACTTGAGCCAAGTTTGCTTTCCGGTTCTTTCTCCCGGCATCTTCTTGGGGATAATAGAGCAAAAGAAAAATCGCAGCGACTTGGAAATTTCTGTCGTCGTTTGTCTTAATAATTCCATGGGACGAGCGGGGCCCTCGGCACGCGGGGGGCTGCCGTCTCCCGCTGCGGGGCTGCCTGCATGCGGAGCACGCCTGAACTGTGGTCTCTTTACGCAGTTGGGATGGCGGCGCGGAGCCCCGGCGGCCTTCAGGGACGGGTTTGCTGTTGTGGAAGCCGAGCTGAAGGCGCTGTGCGGAAGGCGGCGTTGGAGAGGGCGGCTGCTGCCCAGCGCTCCGCTCCTCGCGCGGCCGCGTCGGGCGTTCGGTGCTCCTCTGCTCCGCGGGTTCGACTTTGTGAAAGGAGATGGAAAGATGGGATCTCTCCACTGGAAAGCGTTGGCGTCCGCGTGCTTCCCAGCCCGGAGCCCTCCTCGTTTCTCCCCGTTGTGGTGCGTTTGAACGCTGCGTTCCGTGGAGGACCAGCAGGGCCGCGTGACCTGCAGACCAGGTTTATCAAGGAGGAAACAACAGCAGATAATAAATGCGCACAACCATCCGTCTCCCTGCGCTCCGTGTATCGTCCTTCATTGCCACGGATTGAGTTTTCCTCATTAACCCCTGATGAATCTCTCACCCCCGGGCAGAGGGTGGGGGTCGCTGCAGCCCCTGCCTCCCCGGCCCTCCTTCCCTTTGCCGCAGCGTTGCAATCCCGCATTTAACGTAATTCTTCCCTTTTTTCAGTAGGGGAGGATGGGGCAGAGATGGCAGCGGTGCCCTGTACAGCTGCAAAGCAAAGCGCATGGGGGGGGGGGGGTCTGAGCAGCACCGCAGTGCGGAGCTGAGGCTGCAGGAGATGGGGCAGTGTGGGGGGCTGGGGGTTGTCCCAGGCAGGGCTCCATGGGGCTCTGGTCTTCTATCCCATGCTCTGTTCTGCCTCCCGGTGTCCTTGCAGCGCAGTGCTGGCCCACCAGCAGCTCGTGCCTTCATCCAGCACTCTTCCTCGCTCGACCTCGGGATGAGCTCTCCTCACTGACGTGTGCTCGGTGGCAGAATGCCAATGAGGCATAATGCATAGGTGCCGAAATCATAATCTGTCACAGAGCTGTCGGGGCTGGAAGGGACCTCCAGGGACCACTGGGTCCAACTGCAGGGCAGCTCCCTGCAGCAGGCTGCGCAGCTCGGAGCGCAGGAGGGGCTGCAATATCTCCAGAGGAGGGGAACCCCCGGCCTCCCCGCAGCTCAGCGCTCCGTCACCTCGCTGGGAAGGAGTCCCTCGGCACGTTGGTGCAGACCTTCCTATGCTCCAGTCTGTGGCCCCTTGTCCTGCCCCCACAGACCGCTGGAAAGAGGCTGGCCGTGTCCCTTTGGCTCCCACACTTCAGAGCTTTATGGGCGCTGATCGGATCCCCTCTCAGCCTTCCTTCCTCAGGGCTGAACAGCCCCGGGTCGCTCGGCCTTTCCTCACACGGAGATGCTCCAGGCCCCGCATCATCTCTGCGCCCCCTGTTGGACTCTCCAGGAGATCCCGGCCTGTTTTGTGCTGGGAGCCCAGAACTGAACGCAGCGTTCCAAACGTGGCCTCACCGGGGCAGGGCAGAGCAGAGGGGGCTTTCACTCCCTTGCCCTGCTGCCCACGCTCCTCTTAACGCTGTCAATGCACCCCAGGGTCCCATCGGCCCTCCTGGCCACCAGGGCACGCTGCCCACGGCCAACCTGTCGCCCACCGGGACCCCCAGACCCCTCTCTGCAGAGCTCCTCTCCAGCAGCTCGTCCCCCCGCCTGCACTGCTGCACGCAGCCATTCCTCCCCAGCTGCAGGACCTGCTTCTGTCAAACCCCACCTGGTTCCTCCCTGCCCAGCTCCCGGCCTGCCCACGGCTCGTGGCTCACTCAGCACCCAGCCCTCATTTCGGAGCATCCGATCAGTTTGGCTGCCTTGGGTGAGACAGGTGGGGCGGTGGGAGATAAGGAGGATGGAGGGGAATATCTCTGCCCATCACATCCCAACCTACACCGGAGTGAGACAGCTCGGCCTCGTGTGGAGGCCCCGGCTGCTTCTCTCTTCCATTACTGTGTTTCTTCCTGCTGAAGACCCCTTGTTAGAACAGAATGCCTTGCAACACGCCTTCTGGTCTGTCGTGCTGCATCCATAACCATCCGTAACATCTGCAAGCTGCTGCAGCTCTGCAAGTGAGAGCTCATCGCATAATGCAGCGATGCAACAGCTCTGCTCCTACAAACGAGCCACTAGAAGGCACTGTGTGACTGCGTGTACATCACCGCACGGCGACGGGGGGAGAGCGCTTCTCTTGAAGGCAACCACAGCAACGGGCAGAGGGGTTAACGGGCACCACGTCTGTTCGTGGTGCAGTGGGTCGGGGCTGGGCTGGCACGGTTCACATCTCCCCAGTACTGTTTCCCCACCTCGCAGAGCTCACTCAGCTCCTGCTCCAGGAGCCCGCAGCGCCGGCACTGCTCTGGAGATGCACACGGGGTGCGTTCATCCCGTTTCACCAGGCCCAGCCTTACAGCGCCTTGCTCAGCTCTCTGCTCCTCCTCCATCTCCGGGCTCACTGGTGGGGCCTTTTGCCGCAGGGTTCGCTCCCTCCACCACCTTACACAGAAGAGAGGAGAGGAGAGAAGAGGAGGGCAGTGGGAGTCCCCCGTCCCCATCGCGGGTGCCCCCGCTGAGGCAGAGCTGCAGGCAGCCAGCCCCGAAGGAGCCGGGAGGGCAGCTCTCGTTGCAGAAGAGCCCGGCCCAGCCGGGGCACCACGAGCACTCGCCGAGCAGCGGGCGGCAGCTGGGGGAGCCCACTCAGCGCCCAGAGCTCCCAGTCCAGGCGCTGGGTGCACGGGGTGCACTGGGAGGGGGCTCTGCGAACGATGTGGGGGACAAAAGGAGGGCAGATCGCCTCCCTCTGGCTGCGCTGGGGGTGACAGAGGCAGTGGCTCTGGCAGTGGATGCCGTAGAGGCCGGGAAGGCAGCGGGGCTCCTCGCAGCGGCTGCCCTGAAAGCCGGCCTCGCACAGGCACGCGAGCACCCCCGATGTGTCACCCCCAACCCAAAGCCCCAGGCTGTCGATGACACAGCCGCACAGCTGCTGGCATGGAGCCTTTCCACCCTGAGCTCGTCCAACCACCGCCTGCGCTCGCTGGTCCTCAACTTCAACCGCATCTCGGATGTGGGCGCAGGGCACATCGCTGAGTGGAGGCAGCAGAGCTGGGTGCTGCCCGTGCCCCCTCCCAGCACCTTTCTCACTCCTCCCACGCCAAGGAATTGTGCTGGAACCGCTCGCTGCTCTCCCTGGCCCTGGCCCACAACCACATTGGGGACATCGGGGCCCTAAAGCTGGCAGAGGAGCTGCAGCCCTTCACGCTGACACAGGCAGAGGTGGAGGAGTGGAGCCGGCTGCTGACGGAGGCACAGGGACAGCCCCGTGCAGTGAGCACTGGGGGTGGGGTGGGGGCTTTGCCTTTTGGGGGATCCCTGAGCATCCTTCTTTCCGACAACCCCAAGCAGGCTGAACCCAGCAGTGGGCATGCCCCGAGCCTGCAGGGCAGTGCGGCTGCCCAGCCCACACACCCGCTGCTGGAGCCAGGCTGGACAGCGGTGACAACGTCATCGTGCCCGAGAACTGGGTGCTGCTCAGCCTCAACCTGCCCTGTGAGTGCGGGGCTGGGTGGGCCTGGCTGCAGCACGGCCCCATCCCCGTGGTCGTGTCCTCCCCCCGCAGACATCCGCATCACGGAGCGCGGTGTGGGTGCATTGCTGGCTGCGGTGGAGAGGCAGGAGGAGCAGGAGGGAGCTGCGGGAGGCTGGGGCTGCAGCACCTCTCGCTGCACGTAAGCTGGGCACAGGGGGTGGCTGCTGGCAAGGCAGGGCACGGCCTTGTTCCCTGTTCCGTGTCAGAAGATTCCAGGTTCGCAGGGGAAAGCTCCACCAAGGAGGAATCTCCAGGAGGAGATCCTTCCCCGGTGGCAGCCAGCCCTTAAGTGAGGTCCCCAGGTGCTCAGTCAGTGGCTCGGGCTGCACTCAGCAGCTGCCATACACCTGCCTTCAGCTCTTCCCTCCTCTGCTGCAACAGCCTGGACCCAGAATGGTATTTAGGGCTCTGCCATGTACTTTTCTGAACAGCTGTGACAGAAGAGTGGCTTTATGTGACACGGAATTGCTTTGCTATATTTGGAATCCGAAGCTTTGTTCTGGCCTCCTGCAAAATAAGCAGTAACTGCATATTTGGCACATGTATCCTGAGACTTAATGCTGATCTGCTTCACACAACTCAGTAATTACTCTTGTGAATAAGTAAAGATTTGCCACCGACCCACTTCCCAAAGAGCTGCGTGAGGCTGCCAGCAGTCATTCCAGCAGCACCAGAACAAACCTCTCGCACCACCTCTGCAGTTCTCTCTATAGTTTTCAATACTGTAAAGCATCAGCGAGTGTCTTGAAAGACCTTCAGCTTGGAAAACAAAGGCAGGAAAACTAACGGTCGCAAGGCTTCCTTCTGAACCCTTCTGCCAGCAGCTCCGCTCCTCCCTGAACGCCACCCACGGACTCCCTCAAAGCTGATGCCCAAAACTGAGTGCAGCACTCAAGGTGCACGCCGTGCTTTTGGGATTTGTGTTATCCGTACTCCCCCTCGTAACACCAGGTCGTGCACTGGGAGCTAAAGACTAAATGCTCCCGTTCCGTGGATGGTCGCTATATTTTTTGGCCACAACAACCCCATGCAGCGCTACAGGACTGGGGCCGAGTGGCTGCATGGCTGTGAAGAGGAAAGGGACCTGGGGGTGTTGGTCGATGCTCGGCTGAATGTGAGCCAGCAGTGTGCCCAGGTGGCCAAGAGGGCCAACGGCATCCTGGCCTGCATTAGAAACAGTGTGGGCAGCAGGAGCAGGGAGGTGATCATCCCCTGTACTCAGCTCTGCTGAGGCCGCACCTCGAGTGCTGTGCTCAGTTCTGGGCCCCTCACTGCAAGAAAGACATTGAGGCCCTGCAGCGTGTCCAGAGAAGGACAATGAAACTGGTGAGGGGTCTGGAGCACAGATCTTATGAGGAGCGGCTGAGGGAGCTAGGATTGTTCAGCCTGGAGAAGAGGAGGCTCAGGGGAGACCTCACTGCACTCTACAACTGCCTGCAGGGAGGCTGTGATGAGGAGGGGTTTGGCCTCTTCTCCCAGGCAACAAACAGGACCGAGGAAATGACCGCAAGTTGTACCAGAGGAGGTTTGGGTTGGACGTGAGGAAGAACTTTTTCCCTCAGAGGGCGGTCAGGCGCTGCAATGGCTGCCCAGGGAGGTGGTGGAGTCGCCGTCCCTGGCAGTGCTCAGGAGGCTCCTGGATGAGGAGCTACGAGATGTGGTTTGGTGCTGGTGGTAGCGATGGGGATGGGAGGACGGCTGGACTGGATGATCTAGCAGGTCGTTTCCAACCTTGTGATTCTGTGGTTCTATGGTTGCCGGGTACCTAACATTGCCCTCTTACCTCCATGGAAAAGTACAAAACATGCTTAGAAACATCAGGATGGTAACAGACCTTATATGGAGACGTACTGTAGCAGCATATCGGGAATGCTGTTAGCCTGACATGCCCAAGCAATGAGCGCCAGGAGAGGCATTACCTGCGCCGGGACGGAGCTGAACAACGGCGTGGATTTCACTGTCGAGGCGCGCAATTTCTCCCTTGCCACGAGGCGGCGTGCGCCCATCACTGCGGGAACGAACTCTGCTGCTTCTCCAACATCTTGGCCCGCTTGAATATTACCGATTTTGAGCATTTCACACCATGGGAAGTGGTAAAATGGGAGGGATTGCATCCCAACGGAGAACCTCTCTGTAGTACCTCGAGTGGCCGGGACAGGAAGGCAGAAGGTGCCGCAGCGGTGCTGCAGGGCCTCGTGAGTCTGCTCACGCCGACGGCACCCAGCGCAGCCCTGTGGTCGCCGCAGGATGTTTGATCATCAGCACTCACCAGACGTCACCAGGAGCAGCACGATGAACGTTCTCAAGAACTTTATCTTCTGCCCTGAAGCAGCAGCAGCCCGGTTACTCGCAATCCCTGTGGCCGTGTGTATGGGAACTGTTGAATCACGGCCTGAACCTCTGATTGACCACCTGGGGCAAGCACTGAGTCAGCCATGGGAGCACAGGTGAAGGCAATTCACCTGTGTGCTCAGAAGGGGTGGAGCCAGGCTCCACCTCTCCTAGACCCCATTTAAGGGCTGACTTCCACTAGGGAAGGATCTCTTCCTGGAGATTGCTTCTTCTGGAGTCTTGTGAGCCTACAACACCAGTGAGCACCTTTCCTCTCTGTTTAACTATTCTTACTAGCCTAACTTCTCGATATACTGGTTAACCTTACAACCTGTTAACCTTACACTGTGTCACGCCATGCTGCGCGCTGTTGGCTGGTGGAGGCAGGAGCTGACGCTGATGAAGGCCTGCTCAATTCCTGCTGCACGTGGAGGCTCCTGCGGGAAGAAAGAACCTGGCTGAGCACCGGCCCCGCTCTGTGCGAGCCGAGGCAGGCAGGAGCGGCCTCTGCAGAGGCCCTCCCAGAGGCCGGGCCTCGGGATGCCTCTCGGCTCCATCCCGGCTGCAGTGAGAGGGCAGCAATGGTGGGGGTTGTTCTCTGGGGTCCCCACACTCCCCGCCCCACCGAGAGCTTTACAGGCCCGCAGTGGCGGTGCCCTGCCTAGGGCAGCACGGCTCCATTCTGCTCTGCAGCCCCCGCTGCCAGCCTGAGCTGGGATAGATTGCGAAGAGCTGCCTCTGAAATATAGCCATGATCAGGTTGAGAGCTTGCGGGTTAAAATTAGGGATAAGACCAATAAAGGACATCTGGTGGTTGGGGTCTACTGCAGGTGGGGCCACCTGATCAAGGGGAGCCTGTGGATGAGGCTATAAGAGGCGTCATGCTTGCACGCTCTCATCCTGATGGGCGATTTCAGCCACCCAGATATATGCTAGGAAAGCAACACAGTGGGCTGCAGTCAATCCAAGAGACTCCTGGAGTGTGCTGAGGATACCCTCCTGGTCCAGGTATTGGACAAATCAACGAGAGGTGAAGCATTACTGCACCTGGTGCTCACCAACGTAGAGGAGCTCATTAAGGGTCACAGAACTGGAGGCAGTCTGGGCTGTAGCACCAATGGCCTGGATGAATTTGTGATCTCAAGGAATACGGGCCTGCAAAAAAGCCAAGACAGGACCCAGAACTTCAGAAGAGCAAACATTTGTCCTTTAAAAGAATTATTGGATGAGATTCCCTGGGAAACAGTCCTAAGGGACAACGGAACGGAACAGAGCTGGCAGCTCTTCAAATAAACCTTTCCAAGAAAGAAGAAAATCCTTCCCAGTGTAAACAAAGAGCAAGCTTCAGAGCACCTGCTGAGAATGAGTGTGGACTGGTCTGTGAGGGCTGGCAACCAGATAACCTTTGAGGTCTCTTCCAACCCAGGCCATCCTGTTGTGGGAATGGGATGTTGTTTCTGCACTGGATATTGAGAAGGGCAATTGATCTAAAGAAGTAGAACATAATGTGTTTGTATTCTGTAGCTTGTCCTTAGAAATAGCTGATGTGAGAAGTAGAAATATCAGAGACATATTAGTAAAGTATTTTACATACGTTAACATGGCTGCTGAATTATGTGACAAACTCAATTTCTTACAAAGCTGCAGTAGATTTGAAATGTTCTAAACAATGTGGGTACGGTACTCTGAACTGGAAAACATACTGTAAGGTTGTTCCTTAGGCCAGCAAAAGTAAACCACGTTTAATGAGTTCCAAAGGAGCCACGGCCTTTACCCAAAGCAGGGCTGTCCTGCTGGGTGGGAAGGTCAGGATGTCACAGCCAGGCTCCACGATGCTCCCTTCTGTCCTTCCAAGCTTATCTCTATGCAAGGACGAGCAGGCTTCCAAAACAAGACCAAGTGTGGAGTGAGTGTCAGAAGTTAATTAAGTAATTAGGGGTTTATGCTTAACCAGCAAAGATTTCTGTTCTCCCAGTGTTTGTACGTTCGGTGAGGCTGGAGAAGGTTGTGAACCTGCAGCACTCAGCCGACGAGGAGCCAGGGGAGCAAGAGATGAGCGTCGGTGACGGGGTGTAAGAGATGGAACGCTGCTTTCTGTGCGCTCTCCTGCTTGCAGGAGGCCCAACATTGCAACTGCCAATAAAATCTGCTTTACCGGAGATTCCGGCCTGATAAATCATCTGGATATTTCCAACAAAACTGGGACAGAGAGGTTGAGGCTGGGTCTTAGGAGGGAGTTTGTCACACAGGGTGGTGACGCACTGGAACAGGCTGCCAAGGAGGCTGTGGGTGCCCCAGCCCTGCAGGCATTCCAGGCCAGGCTGGATGCGGCTCTGGGCAGCCTGGGCTGGAGGCTGGCGGCCCAGCACACAGCAGGGGTTGGAGCTGATGGGCGTTGTGGTCCTTTTAACCCAGGCCATTCTGTGATCTTTCTCTAGGCACGATTTCGGGGACCCTTCTTCCCAGTTCTTGGGAGCTCCGGAGCTCTGCTGTTAACCTCCCGGCTCCACGCTACCGCACTCCGACCCCCGGATTTAGAGCCCAACCCCCACTCAGATTCTCGGATTACGCGCATGCACACACCCGAAGGAAGGGCCGCGCGCATGCGCAGCGACCGCTCCGCCCCCCCTCCTTGCGCGCAGCCGCCGGGCATGCGCACAAAGAGGCGGCTCTAAGGAGCGTGTGCGGCGCATGCGCGGAGAGCGGCGCGCCGCGGCCGCGAGGGGAGCGGGGCAGCCATGAGCGCGGCGGAGCCGCTGGGCGCTGGGATGCGCTTCGCCGAGAGGCAGCTGCGGCGGCACGGGTGGACGCGGGGTGAGCGCCGGCCCGACCGCCCCGCCCAGCACCGGGGGGCGCGGCTGAAGGGTCCCTCTGTCCGCAGGCCGCGGGTTGGGGAAGCGGGAGGACGGCATCGCGCAGCCCATCCGCCCGAGCGTGAAGTGCGGCACCGCGGGGGTGAGCGCGGCCCTGAGCGCCCCCACCTCCCCCACCCC
>JACDJE010000725.1:128739-139851 GCA_016647715.1 Pavo muticus
GGGTTGGCATTGGGCTGGGTGATGTTTGGGGGGTTGGCATTGTGCTGGGTGACGTTGGACTGGGTGGCGTTGGGGGTTGGCGTTGGGCTGGGCGACGCTGGGAATTGTTCCCAACCTGATGACTGTGCGGGAGGTGCTGGCGGCGCTGCGCTCACCCGACGCTTTGTGTCCCTGCAGGCCGTCATCACCCGAGCGACCGCAGCGCACGACCGCGAGCGCCTGTGGGCGTCCAACATGGCGGCTGTGGTCGGGCTGCAGGCCCTCCTGCGCGGCTTCCTGGCGCGGCGGCGGTTCGCGGTCCTGCGGCGGCAGCAGGCGGCGGCCGTGCGGATCCAGGTGGGCAGCAGGGTGCGGTCGGTCTCTTTGGGTAGCAGCGGTAGCGGTGGCGGCCTCACGTTGCAGCGGGGAGGTTCAGGTTTGGGTCTTGGGAGCAGATCTGGAAGGTCGGCCGGTGCCGGCTCGGGCTGCCCGGGGTCGCCGCTCCTGGAGGTGTTCAAAGCCGCAGAGATGCGGCACGGAGGGACGTGGCTGGTGGGCACGGAGGTGGGGTTGGTTGGGGTTGGTTGGGGTCGGATGTGGTGATCTTGGAGGACTCCTCCAACCTGGGTGACTCCAGCAGTGGGCGCGGTGGGCTGGCTCAGCGGTGGGCTGGGTGGCCCTGTGGATCTTTTCCCAGCCATAATGGTTCAATGGGTGGGCAGCGTGGGGGTGGGCTGCCGGTTGGACTGGGTGATCCCGGAGGTCTCTTCTGACCTCAGCGACTTGCTGGGTGCACAGCGTGGGGGTGGGTTGGCGGTTGGCCTTGATGACTTTGGGGCTCTTTTCCAACCTTAATTATTTAATGGCTATAACTGAGCATGGTGGGGATGGATTGATGGTTGGCCTTGATGACCTTGGGGCTCTTTTCCAACCTTAGTTATTTAATGACTCTATAACTAAGCGTGGTGGGGATGGGCTGATGGTCGGACTTGCTGGAGGTAATGTCTGAGATCATCAAGTCCAACCGCCAACCCATCCCACCATGCTCGCTCATGGGAGTCTTTTCCAGCCATAATAACTCTACGATGGTAGGGGTGGGCCCGGTGGGGTGGGTTGGTGGTCGGACTGGATGACCATGGTGGGCTTTTCCAACCTCGGCCATCCTCGGCTCTCCCCCCAGGCTTGCTGGAGGGGCTACCAGCAGCGCAAGGCTTACCTGCAGCGCCTGCGCTACCTGCGAGCCCACGTGGGCGCCGTGACCAAGGTTGGCCTCCTCTCCCTTCACCCCCTGCTCCCACCTTCCTGTCACCAGCAGTAAGCACGGCGTGCCCCTTCCTGCTCTGTACCATGGGGGGAGCGGAGCAGCTGGGCAGTGCTGGGGGGCTGTGCACCCAGTGTGGGGTGACCCAGTGCTCCCAGTATGGGGTGCAGGCATTTAGTGTTCCCAGTATGGGATGACCCAGTGCTCCCAGTATGGGGTGACCCAGTGCTCCCAGTATGGGGTGCAGGCACTTAGTGTTCCCAGTATGGGATGACCCAGTGCTCCCAGTATGGGGTGCATGCACTTAGTGTTCCCAGTATGGGGTGACCCAGTGCTCCCAGTATGGGGTGCAGGGACCCAGTGCCTCTGAGTATGGGGTGACCCGGTACTCCCAGTAGATGGTGCAGGGTTCCAGTGCTTCCCAGTATGGGGTGACCCAGTGCTCCCAGTATAGAGCATCCCAGTGCTCCCAGTATGGGGCACAGGGACACAGTGCTTCCCAGTATGGGGCAGCCCAGTGCTTCCAGGATCAGGCCCAAAGACCCAGAGCTTCCCAGGTGGGGTGGAGGTACATAGTGCTCCCAGTATGGGGCAGCCCAGTGCTCCCAGTAGCAAGCCTGGAGACTCAGGGCTTCCCAGTATGGGGCAGGGGTACACAGTGCTCCCAGTATGGGGTGACTCAGTGCTCCCAGTCCCTGCCCCCTCCCTGCACGGGGGCCCTGGTGCACCTGTGGGTCCCATCCCCAGCGCTGTGCCCCCTGCTGGGCTCTGTGAGCGGTCACACCATGCAGAAGCAGAGCTGTCCCTCCTTCTCCCACCCCACGCGGCCACACCGCGTCCCCCCCACATCCCCCCACGTCCCCACTGGTTCTGATGGAGCGTCTCCCCCAGATCCAAGCGGCTGTGAGGATGTGGAGGGCTCGGAAAAGGTACCAGGAGAGGCTGCGCTACTTCAGGAAGAATGTGAGCGATGAGGGGGGCTGAACCCCCTCCTGCTGCGTGCACTGCAGCCCCTGGGAGACCCCTGGGGAGGGAGGAGGGTGGGGGCGGGGGAAGGAAACGGTGCCAGTGCGGCCACACAGCGGGGTGGGCAGGGAGAGGAAAATGCTCCAAAAACCCAACAGAGGCTTTGGGGTCTCTGATGGAGGGGAGGTCGGGGGGAAGGCTGTAGGCACACAGTGCAGGGGTGCAGCCGACAGCTGGAAAGGCTGAGGGGGGATCCCTGAGAGCACCGTGGGGGTCTGGGTTGCCACCACTGTGGGGTCTGGGTGCTGCTGTGGGGTCTGGGTTGCCACCACTGTGGGGTCTGGGTGCTGCTGTGGGGTCTGGGTGCCACCACGGGGTCTGGGTGCTGCTGCAGGGACACGTCCTGACACCCTGACGCCCTTTTTGTCCCAGCAGATCGGAGCCGTCATTAAGATCCAGGCTTTTGTGAGAGCTAACAAAGCCCGCGGGGACTACAGGATGCTGGGTGAGTGCGGCTGGGGGGCGGGGGGGTTGGGTGTGCTCCCAGTATGGGGCGCGGGGACCCAGTGCTCCCAGTATACAGTGACCGACTGCTTCCCAGTATGAGATGCAGCAACACTGGGCACAGGGACACAGTGCCTTTCTAATATGGGGCAGCCAGTGCTCCCAGTATAGGGTGCAGGGAGGGACACAATGCTTCCCAGTATGGGGTGACCCAGTGCTCCCATTACAGGGCACAGGGAACTCAGTGCTGACCCAGTATGGGTGCAGGGACACAGCGCTCCCAGTAGGGGGTGGTGTCCCAGTGCTCCCAGTAGGGGGTGGTGTCCCAGCGCTCCCAGTAGGGGGTGGTGTCCCAGCACTCCCAATATGGGGTGTCCCAGTGCTCCCAGTAAGGGGTGTCCCCGCACTCCCAATACGGGGTGTCCCAGTGCTCCCAGTATGGGGTGGTGTCCCAGCACTCCCAATATGGGGTGTCCCAGCGCTCCCAGTATGGGGTGGTGTCCCAGCACTCCCAATATGGGGTGTCCCAGCGCTCCCAGTTATGGGGTGGTGTCCCAGCGCTCCCAGTAAGGGGTGTCCCCGCACTCCCAGTAAGGGGTGTCCCCGCACTCCCAATATGGGGTGTCCCAGCGCTCCCAGTAAGGGGTGTCCCAGCGCTCCCAATATGGGGTGTCCCAGCACTCCCAGTAAGGGGTGTCCCCGCACTCCCAATATGGGGTGTCCCAGCGCTCCCAGTCCCTGCCCTGTCCTTGCCCTGTCCCCGCCCTGGGGCCGCAGTGCTGAGGCTGGCTGTGCCGGCGCAGTCCATGAGCAGAGCCCTCCGCTGGGCACCGTGCGGCGCTTCATCCACGTGCTGGAGCTGAGCCAGCACGACGTGGCGGAGGAGGCGGAGGTGCTGCGGCTGCGGGAGGAGGTGGCCAAAAGGATCCGTGCGAGCCAGCAGCTGGAGGGCGACCTGAGCCTCATGGACATCCAGATCGGGCTGCTGGTCAGGAACCGCGTCACGCTGCAGGTGGGGAGCGGGGGGGGGCGGGTTGTAGCCTCAGTGTTTCTTCTCTGCAAGAGCGCTCGAGCACCTGAATGGGCTGCCTGGGGGGGGCAGCGTCCCTGGAGGTGTTGGGCTGATGGGGTGGGGTTGGACTGGGCGACCTTAGGGTTGTTATGGATGGAGAAGAGCTCTGGGATCGTTCAGTTGAACTCAACGCCCCCCCATCGCTGCTCCTGCTGGAGAAGACCCCTCCCAGTGGGTGCCGGCTGGGCCCATGGTTGGGCTGGGCCATCTCGGTGGCCTTTTCCAACCACAGCGGTGCTCTGGGTGGGGTGGTGGGGGTGGGTCAGGGTGACCCCGCGGGTCTCTTCCAGCTGTAACAATGCGTTGGTTCCCCGGACCCCCCCCCTGCAGGAGGTGGTGTCCCAGTGCAGGAAGCTGACCAGGAAGAACAGGGAGCAGCTGTCGGAGCTGATGTGCCTGGACAAGCAGAAGGGGCTCAAATCGCTCAGCAAGGAGAAGCGGCAGAAGCTGGAGGCCTACCAGCACCTCTTCTACCTGCTGCAGGTGGGGGGGGGGCATTCCCCATTCCCCATTCCCCCCCTCTCGGAGGCTCTGGGGCTGAGCACAGCTCTCCATTCCACTCCTCCCCCCGCAGACGCAGCCCAGGTACCTGGCCAGGCTGCTCTTCCAGGTGCCCCAGAACAAATCCAGCGCGTTCCTGCAGCCCGCCATCTTCACGCTGTACAGCTACGCGTCCCACCCGCGGGAGGGCTATCTGCTGCTGCAGCTCTTCAAGGCGGCCCTGCAGGAGGAGATCAGGTGGGGGGGGAGGGGTGACCCCGCTCAGGGTCTGCTGTGGGGTTTGAGAAGGGGTGTTGAGATCGCTGGGGTAAAAAGGCCGATTTTGGGGTACGTTTGCAAAAAGCTCAGTTTTGGTTGGTCAGTCAGCGCTGCAGGTCTCCAAATGGAACACCCGGAGCTGCAGTCAGATGTCCAGCTCCAAAACCTGACTGTGCAGGCACCCAAATGCTCTCCCTTAGCAGAATGGGGGTCCGGCACTGCACCGCTGCCCCCCCTCTGTCACTGCTGTCTGGTGAGGAACGCTGTGAGAGCGAAGTGTGGGGGGAGGCGTTGGTGGTCAGAAAGGCTTTTAGGGCCATCATTGTGCTCTCCTGGACGTCATCCGGCCTTTGGCACTGCCCCATCCCATGGGGAAGCTGCTGCCCGTGGTGGGGCGGGCACACGCCGTGCTGCGCTCCGTGCAGTTACATCCAGCTGGCAGCCAGGCACCGGTGGTGTCCCACAGGGCTCCGTGCTGGGGCTGCTCCCATTAACGTCTTCATTAACCATCTTGATGAGGGTGTTGAGCGCACCCTCAGTAAGTCTGCAGACGGCACCAAGTGAGGGAGTGTTGGTCTGCCTGAGGGGGGAAAGGCACCACAGAGGGACCCGGATAGGCTGCATCGATGGGCAGAGGCAAACTGTGTGAGTTTCAATAGGGCCGAGTGTGGGGTCCTGCATTTTGGTCACAGCAACCCCAGGCAGCCCTGCAGGCTTGGGGAGGAGCGGCTGAAAGCTGCCTGATGGAAAGGGGCCTCGGTGTGCTGGTGGGCAGTGGGCTGAATGCGAGCCAGCAGTGTGCCCAGGTGGCCAAGAAGGCCGATGGCATCCTGGCTGGGATCGGGATGGTGAGCAGGGCTGTAAGTCATCCTGCCTGCACTGGCACTGCTGAGGCCTCACCTGGAGTGCTGTGCTCAGTTTGGGCACCTCAGCACAGAGAGGACATGGAGGTGCTGCAGCAGGTCCAGAGAAGGGCAGCAAGGCTGGGGAAGGGCCTGGAGAATACGGCCTGCGAGGAGAGACTGAAGGAGCTGGGGCTGCTGGGTCTGGGGAAGAGGAGGCTGAGGGGAGACCTGACTGCTGTCTGCCAGTCCCTGAAAGGTGACGGCAGCAGAGCGGGGCTGGGCTCTGCTCACTGCTGGCAGGACGAGGGGAAACGGCCTCATGCTGCACCAGGGTAAGTTTAGGTGGGCTATCAGGAAAAACTTCTGTACAGAAAGGCTTGCCAAGCACCGAAATGGGCTGCCCAGGGAGGCGGTTGAGTCCCCATCCCTGGGTGTGTTTAACAACCCTGGATGTGGCGCTCAGGGCCGCGATTTGGCGGAGGGCTGCTGGAGCTGGGGTGGGATGGCTGGGTTGTGGTTGGGCTCGACGATCTTTAAGGCCTTTTCCAACCTGATCTATGATCCTGTGATTGGATGAAATAAAACCAGCTGCACGGAGCCACGGCTTTTTGTCTCGAGAGATCTTGGGAGAGATAAAAACACGCCGATTTTACATGTGATTCCCTGGCCCGTAACGCTGCGCAGGAAGCTCACCCTGAGTGTTTCCAAGGGTGAAACGGATCCAAAACGTGCCCTCCGCGGGCAGTCTGAGCACTGCTGGAAGACAACACGTCTGCAGCTGAGCCAGCGGAGAAAAGGGGAGCTGCTGGAGTGGAGGCGAAAGGCAGGATCTACGCATTGATCCACCCCTCTATAAGTAGGGAGGCGGCAGTTTGACGCTCTGTTTGCTCAGCCCCTTCCAGCTCCGTCGCTGGAAATAGCCCCTAATCCCAGCGGCGGGTCTCGCTGCGATTAGCGGGAGCGGAGGCTGCTCCGGGCGGCGGGACGTCGCTGAGCCGGAGCCGGTGCTCCTCAAACAGCGCTGCCTCCTTGAACTCAGCAGCGCTCCCGGTGCTTTGAAGCTGGAATCGCTTTGAAGCCGGCTCTGCTCTGCCGCCCCAGCAGCACAGCGGAGGGCTGCGAAAGCCTGCAGCGGAGGCTTGCAGCGAGGGATGCGCCTCCGTGCGACACGGAGCAACGGGATCGGCGTCACATCGGTGTGACATCAGGAAACGCGTGGGGCCGCTTCGACGGGGGTCGAAATGAAAACAGCTTTAGGCATAAGGAGCTGAAGGACCCGCGGTGAAAGGAGGAGGGACGAGAACTGTGGGAGGAGGAGGAGTGAAAAAAGCTTCTCAGAATGCGAGATTTGCAGAAACGCCCGAATGGGCGATATAGGAAAAAAAGGCCCTGATGCCGTCTTTCCCACACAGAAAAATGGTCCGTGTCTGCTCTTCCTGTAGGGCTGAACTGGATGGGAAACATTGGCTGACACTCCTGAAGGCTGTGCTGCCATTCAGCGAGGCCTGGACAGAGCAGAGAGCTGGGCAAAGAGGAGCCTGATGAGGNCTCAGCCTGGTTTTGGGGTGGTGAGGTTGGATGGGGGGCTCAGCTGGTGTCAGGGTTCCAGGGTGGTGAGGTTGGGTGGGGGGCTCAGCCTGGTTTTGGGGTGGTGAGGTTGGACGGGGAGCTCAGCTGCTGCTGGGGTGGTGAGGTGGGCTGGGGGGGCTCAACCCAGTGCCAGGGTGGTGAGGTTGGATGGGGGGCTCAGCTGGTGTCAGGGTTCCAGGGTGGTGAGTTTGGGTGGGGGCTCAGCCTGGTTTTGAAGTGGTGAGGTTGGACGGGGAGCTCAGCTGCTGCTGGGGTGGTGAGGTGGGCTGGGGGGGCTCAACCCAGTGCCAGGGTGGTGAGGTTGGATGGGGGGCTCAGCTGGTGTCAGGGTTCCAGGGTGGTGAGTTTGGGTGGGGGCTCAGCCTGGTTTTGAAGTGGTGAGGTTGGATGGGGAGCTCAGCTGCTGCTGGGGTGGTGAGGTGGGCTGGGGGGGCT
This sequence comes from Pavo muticus, assembly GCA_016647715.1. Classification (NCBI taxonomy): domain Eukaryota; kingdom Metazoa; phylum Chordata; class Aves; order Galliformes; family Phasianidae; genus Pavo; species Pavo muticus. The sequence continues at coordinate 136,151 of JACDJE010000725.1, forward strand.
CAAACCAGTGCTGGGGTGGTGAGGTTGGGTGGGGGCTCGGCCCAGTGCCAGGGTGCTGATGGGCACTCGGTCTCCTTGCGCAGCGGGCTCCCATACGAGGTGAGCCCTGAGCAAGCCCTCTGCCACCCCGAGGTCCAGCGGCGCCTGGATATCTCCGTCCGCACCCTCCTCGCTGTGACAGAAAAGTTCGTCTCTGCCATCACCTCCTCTGTGGATCAAATCCCGTGCGTACCCTGCAGGGTCGGGCCGCGTCCCCGCAGTGCTGGCGGCTGCGGCGCGGTGCCGGGAGGGGAGGGGGAGCGCTGGGGGGGCTTCCACCCCTTTATTTGGTGTGGGAGTAAATCTGAGCTGCCGACAAGGAGAGAACTGATGTCAGCAACTCTGCTAACGCCCCAGAAGTGCTTTTGGCCTCTTAACCTGAGCGTTCCGCTATTGGGGTGTTCCGCTATTGGGGTGCACCTGCGAGGAAGAAGCGAGTCAGAGGAGGAAGGCTTCCTCTGGGGCGGTGCGGGCGGATGGGGACGGGGACCCCTACGGGGCCCCCATAGCACTGGCGGTGGATTTGGCACCCGGTCCCGCACCACGCGCTGACTGACCTCCCCTGCACTCTCTCCAGCTACGGGATGCGCTACGTGGCCAAAACCCTGCGGGCGTCCCTGGCCGAGAAGTTCCCCGAGGCCTCGGAGGAGGAGCTGGACAAGGTGCTGCGGGCTGCGCTGCCACGTGGGCTTCCCAGAGCCCCTGGCTGTGGGGGGGATCTCGCTCCGGGACGCCCCTCAGTTGCCATTTCCCTCTTACCTTCATGACCTTCATGACCCAGCGCTCCCAGTATGGGCACGGGGACCCAGTGCTTCCCAGTATGGGGCGACCCAGTGCTCTCAGAATGGAGTGACCCAGCGTTTCCCAGTATGGGTGCAGGGACGCAGTGCTCCCGCTATAGAGACCAGTGTAGACCTTCACGTGGAAACGTTTCCCTCGAGCAGCCCAGGAGACGCCTCCCGTGGGCATTCTGTGCCGGGGGTCCCACAGAGCAGCCCTCCCTGGGCTGCGCGGGCTCCCCAACGGGGCTGTCTCCCGCCCCATAGGTGGTGGGGAACCTCCTCTACTACCGCTTCATGAACCCGGCGGTGGTGGCCCCTGATGGCTTCGACATCGTGGACGTGTCGGCCGGGGCGGCCCTGCGCCCCGAGCAGCGCCGCAGCCTCGGCTCCATCGCCAAAGTGCTGCAGCACGCGGCCGCGCGGAAGCCCTTCGAGGGGGAGAACGCGCACCTGTGTGCGGCCAACCGCTACCTGCAGGACACCCACAGCAAGTTCCGGTGGGCAACGGGGGGCGGCGTGGCACGGGGAGGGCGGTGGTGGTGGTGGTGATGGCAGTAGCAGTGATGTCAGTGGTGAGGGCATTGGTGGTGGTGGTGATGGTGGTGGTGGTGATGGCAGTGGTGATGGTGATGTCGGCAGTGGTGGTGATGGCAGTGGTGGTGATGGCGGTGGTGGTGGCAGTGATGTCAGTGGTGAGGGCATTGGTGGTGGTGGTGATGGCAGTGGTGATGGTGATGTCGGTGGTGGTGGTGATGGCAGTGGTGGTGATGGCGGTGGTGGTGGCAGTGGCAGTGATGTCAGTGGTGAGGGCATTGGTGGTGGTGGTGATGGCAGTGGCAGTGGTGGCAGGGTGATGGTGATGGCGGTGGTGATGGTGGTGGTGATAGCAGTGTCAGTGATGGCAGTGGCAGTGGTGATGGCAGTGGTGATGGCAGTAGCAGTGATGGCAGTGGTGAGGGCAGTGGTGATGAGGGTGGCGGTGGTGATGGTGATGGCGGTGGTGGTAGTGGTGATGGCAGTGATGTCAGTGGTGATGGCGGTCGTAACGGCAGTGGCGGTGATGGTGGTGGTGATGGCGGCGGTGGTGATGGTGGTGATGGCAGTGGCAGTGATGTCAGTGGTGGCGGTGGTGATGGTGGTGGTGATGGCAGTGATGTCGGTGGTGATGGGAGTGGTGATGGTGATGGCATTGGCAGTGATGTCGGTGGTGATGGTGGTGGTGATGGTGATGGTGGTGGCAGTGATGGTGGTGGTGATGGCAGTGATGGCGGTGGTGGTGATGGCATTGGCAGTGATGGCGGTGGTGGTGATGGCGGTGGTGGTGATGGCAGTGGCAGTGATGGCGGTGGTGGTGATGGCAGTGGCAGTGATGGCGGTGGTGGTGATGGCGGTGATGGTGATGGCAGTGGCAGTGATGGCGGTGGTGATGGCAGTGGTGATGGTGATGGTGGTGGCAGTGATGGTGGTGGCAGTGATGGTGATGGCAGTGGCAGTGATGGCGGTGGTGGTGATGGCAGTGGCAGTGATGGCGGTGGTGGGTCCGTGGCTCAGCACGGTGCTCCCCCAGGAGGTTCATCGCCGCCGCCTGCTGTGTCCCGGAGCCCGAGGAGCGGTTCAACGTGGACGAGTACTCGGAGATGGTGGCGGTGGCCAAACCCGTCGTCTACATCACCGCGGGGGAGCTCATCGCCACGCACAGGGTGAGGGCCGCAGTCCTCGTGGCGGAGGCGGGGGGTCGCCATCCCCTGGAGGGGCTCGGGGTCCGCGGAGCTGCGGCGCTGAGGGCGGTGGGTCGGGGTTGGGCTCTTTGGAAAAGCCCCCCGAGACCATCCAGTCCCCCCCCGCATCCCCACCGCGCCCACAGACGGGGTCAGACAATCGTTCAGGTTGGAGGAGACTTCTGAGATCGTCCTTTGTGGCTCTGTGAGGGGTGCAGGGGGAGGGGGGAAGGACCTGACGGTCCTGGGGGGCTTTTCCAACCTAAGTGGTCCCAGAAGTGAGCAGGGATGGGCTGAAGGTGGAGCATCACCGAGCCGCAGCTGTGCTGGGGGGCCTCAGAGCGGTGCTGCAGCGCCGTGCCCCTCCGTCCCACGGTGCCCCCCCCGGCAGCTCCCACCAGGGCTGCACAGACCCTCCGAATCCCAGCACGTTTCCCAGAGGTCCCCTCTGTTCCTCCCGAATCCCCGCTCTGCAGATCCCTTCCCAAACCCCCTCGCTTTACAAACCTGAGCGCAGAGGGATTTCTGCGGCCCTTTGCTCCAAGTCCCGCCCCCCCCCAGGCCCCTTTGCCACTGACCTCTCCTTCTCACCGCCCAGCTGCTCCTCGAGCACCGGGACTCCATCGCACCCGACCCCGGGGACCCTCTGCACGAGCTGCTGGAGGACCTGGGTGAGCTTCCCACTGTCCAGGCCCTCGTTGGTACGTAGAGAGCTCTGCCATCGCAGCCCTCCTCATGGCTCATCCCGGCCATCCCCCTCCTCACTCTGATCTCCCTCCCGTAGGGGAGTGTGCTCCCAGCCCGGGGGGGGGCACTGAGCCGCAGCTCAGCAGCGTGGAGATCTCCCTCACCCTCACCGGGAAGCCGCTGCCGGAGGCGGGCAGTGAGCAGAGCGATGGCAGGAGCTTGCTGCTGAGGTGAGGGGCGCTCTGACGGCTGCCCTACAGCCCGCTGCCTTTGGGATCCTTTGGGAGGTGGGAAGTTGGTTCAGACGCTCAGCAAAGGAACCCTTGGGGTGTCTGGCGGAGGAGCAGAGCGGGCGCTTCACCCCTCTTGTCCCCAGCACCAAGCAGATGCTGGTGGATGTCATCCAGTGCCAACCAGGCGGGTCCCTCACGGAGATCCTGCGGACGCCGGCGTCGGAGCTGGAGGTGAGATGGGC
>JACDJE010000725.1:153768-164449 GCA_016647715.1 Pavo muticus
TGGGATCACAGCGTGGTGGGGTTGATGGGACCCCAAAGCCCATAGAGCCATGGGATCACAGCGTGGTGGGGTTGATGGGACCCCAAAGCCCATAGAGCCATGGGATCACAGCGTGGTGGGGTTGGAAGGGACCCCAAAGCCCATAGAGCCGTGGGATCACAGCGTGGTGGGGTTGATGGGACCCCAAAGCCCATAGAGCCATGGGATCACAGCGAGGTGGGGTTGGAAAGGACCTAAAGGATCACGGAATTGTGGAATGGGGGGGATTGGAAGGGATCCTACAGGTCACAGAGCAAAGGGATCACAGCGTGGTTGGGTTGGAGGGGGCCCAAAGGATCGTGGGATCACAGATTGATCGAGTTGGAAGGGATCCCATGGAGCCACGGGGTCACAGCGTGGCTGGGCTGGAGGGGACATGAAGAACCACAGGGTCACGGAAGGGTTGGGTTGGAGGGATCCTATGGATCCTATGGATTGTAGCACAATGGGATCACGGCGTGGTTGGGTTGGGAGGGACCTCGAAGATTGTAGAGCGCTGGGATCACAGCACCAGTGGGGTGGAAGGGGCCTAAAGGGTCATGGGATCGTGGAATGGGGGTTTGGCAGGGATCCTATGGGTCATAAAGCAATGGGATCACACCATGGCTGGGTTCGAGAGGACATAAAGGGTCATGGGATCGTGGGATGGGGGGGTAGGAAGGGATCCTATGGGTCATAAAGCAATGGGATCACACCATGGCTGGGTTCGAGGGGACATAAAGGGTCATGGGATCAAGGAATGGGGGGATTGGCAGGGATCCTATGGGTCATAAAGCAATGGGATCGTATCATGGCTGGGTTCAAGGGGACATAAAGGGTCATGGGATCAAGGAATGGGGGGATTGGCAGGGATCCTATGGGTCATAAAGCAATGGGATCACACCATGGCTGGGTTCAAGGGGACATAAAGGGTCATGGGATCGTGGAATGGGGGGGTAAGAGGGGATCCTGCGGATCATAGAGCCGTGGAGTGGCTGGGATGGAAGGGATCCTATTGGTCAGAGGGCAAAGGGATCACAGCAGGCTGGGCTGGAGGGGACCGAGCTCAGTGTCACTGCAGTGGGGACACACGTTGGTGTCACTGTTGGACACACGTTGGTGTCATTGTTGGGGACAGGTTGGTGTCACTGTTGGACACATGTTGGTGTTACTGCTGGGGACACACGTTGGTGTCACACTTGGGGTCACACATCGTTGTCACCCTTGGGGACACGTTAGTATCACTGCTGGGACACGTTGGTGTCACCCCTGGGGACACGTTGGTGTCACTGTTGGGACACGTTGGTGTCACTGGGTTGGGGACACGTTGGTGTCACTGTTGGACACACGTTGGTGTCACTGTTGGGGACACACTGGTGTCACTGTTGGACACACGTTGGTGTCACTGTTGGACACACGTTGGTGTCACTGTTGGACACACGTTGGTGTCACTGTTGGGGACACACGTTGGTGTCACTGTTGGACACACGTTGGTGTCACTGTTGGACACACNTTTGGGTTGGGAAGGTCCTTAAAGGTCAACTGTGGAATGGTTTGAGTTGGGAAGGTCCTTAAAGGTCAACTGTGGAGTGGTTTGAGTTGGGAAGGTCCTTAAAGGTCAACTTTAGAACCATTAACCTGTATAAATGGTTTGGGTTGAAGGGCTGCTGTCCAAGTTGGACCACGGTGTTAGACCAAGTCAGGCTGTGGTCAGACCATGGGTGGTCGTTGGGGGCCCCTTCCAAGTCATGCAGCTCTGTGCTCCTATGGCCTTAATGGTCACTGATAGAACCATGGGACGGTTGGGTTGGGAGGGTCCTTAAAGGTCAACTGTAGGATGGTTTGGGTTGGGAAGGTCCTTTAAAGGTCAACCGTGGAATGCTTTGGGTTGGGAAGGTCCTTAAAGGTCAACCGTGGAATGGTTTGGGTTGGGAAGGTCCTTAAAGGTCAACTGTGGAGTGGTTTGAGTTGGGAAGGTCCTTAAAGGTCAACTGTGGGATGGTTTGAGTTGGGAAGGTCCTTAAAGGTCAACTGTGGGATGGTTTGGGTCGGGAAGGTCCTTAAAGGTCAACCTTGGGACCATAAAAGCCTAGAAATGGTTTGGGTTGGGGGGCCTTTGCCCCGGTTCGTTGCAGGGGGTGGGACCAGGTGAGCTGTGGGGGCTCCTTCCAACTCAATGGTTCTGTGACCCCACGATCCTGCTGCCGTGTGGGGCTCACATGGGGGGGGGTGCTGGGGGTGTGTGGGGCGGCCCCACAGCTGGGTGAGTCGCCTTCAGGCAGTACCAGGAGAGCTCTGGGGCTCAGAGGGGGGTGGGAGCTGTGGATCCGTGCTGGTGGGGCCCCGTGGATGTGCGACCCCCGCGGTCACGGGGGGGGGAGGGGCTGCATCACAGCCTCGGAGCCCTTTGGGGCAGCGGCCGCCCTGCCCCCCCCCAGGTTCAAGAACGTCATCTTCGACATCGCCCCGTGCCGGGAGCCGGGCCGCTTCCAGGTGAGGGCCCAGTTCATGGGGATCGACATGGAGCGCTTCCAGCTGCACTACCAGGTGGGAGCCCCGGGGGGCGGCGGGCTGGGGGGNCGGACGGGGGGAATGGGGAATGGTCTCTGATCGGGGCGTGCTGAGCCGTGCCCACCCGGAGCCCCCCACCCTACGGGAGCTCCCGCTGGGGGGCAGCCCGGGGCTCAGCCGCACGGCCCTCATGGCAGCCCCGCTGCTGCGCGCTCGATGAGCGACTTCACGAGGGTGGGGCGGCCCCGGGGTTCCCACGAGGAAACGGCGCCCCGAGCTGCCCTGAAGCGCCCGATGGGGAAGAACGGGGCCGGGGGGCCGAGCGGAGCCCCCCGCTCACCGCCCACCCACACGTGGGGCTGGGCGCATCCAACCCCGCAGCGCCGCGCCCCACGGGCGGCCCCGGGGTGGGGCTGTGGGACCTCCGGGACCCCGCGACGGCGCCCCTCCGTGGGGTCGCGGGACGGAGGACGGCTGCCCCGAGCCCGAGGGATGGGGGACGAGGAGGAGGAGGGGGATGAAGATGAAGATGATGAAGATGATGAAGATGATGAAGATGATGAAGATGATGAAGATGATGAAGATGAGGATGAAGATGAGGATGAAGATGAGGATGAAGATGAAGATGAGGATGAAGATGAAGATGAGGATGAAGATGAGGATGAAGATGGGCACTTCCAGGGGCAGCGCCGCCACCCGCAGCCGGAGCCGTTCCGCCGGCACAGCCGGGAGCCGCGCCCCACAGAAACGGGCTCCCAGCGGGGCGGGGTGCCCCCAAACCGCCGGCAGCGGCACCCCCGGATCCGCGTCCCTCGGCGCAGCGGCGCTGAGTCCGACCCCGCGGGGTCGCGCGTGGGGTCCGCGCCTCTGCTCGGTGGGGCCGCGACCCCCGGCAGGGATTTCCGCCTCTGCCCCACCGCGGAACGCGGCCGGTGGGTGAGAGTGGGGTCGGTACGGGGATGGGGCGGGGAGGAGTTGGGGCGTGTGGGGCTGAGGTGCGGGNGGATGGGGGACCCCAGAATGCAGTGTTGGGATGGGGGACCCCAAAATGTGGGGAGGGAAACCTCAAGATATGGGGGTAGGGTGGGAGACCCCATGATGTGGGGAAAGGATTGGGGACCCCAAATTATGGGGGGGGATGGGAACCCCGTAATGGGGGGAGAAGTTGGGGGACCCCAAAATGCGGTGTGGGGTTGAGGAGCAGATGGGGACCCCAAAATGCGGTGTGGGGTTGAGGAGCAGATGAGGACCCCAAAAAGCGGTGTTGGAATGGGGGACTCCAAAATGTGGGGTGAAGATGGCAGACCCTAAAGTGTGGGGTTGGGAACGGGGAACCCCAAAATGTGGCATCCAGAAGGGGGTGGGGAGGAGATGGGATGCTATAGGGCCGCTGTGGGGCAGCCATGGGGCTGCTATAGGGCCACTGTGGGGCTGCTATGGGGCCGCTGTAGGGCGCTATGGGGCCACTGTGGGACCGCTGTGGGGCTGCTATAGGGCGCTATGGGGCGCTATTGGGGCCGCTGTAGGGCGCTATGGGGCCGCTGTGGGGCAGCCATGAGGCTGCTATAGGGCCGTTGTGGGGCCACTGTGGGGCTGCTATGGGGCCGCTATAGGGCGCTATGGGGCGCTACTGGGCCGCTGTAGGGCGCTATGGGGCCGCTGTGGGACCGCTGTGGGGCTGCTATAGGGCCGTTGTGGGGCCACTGTGGGGCCGCTGTAGGGCGCTATGGGGCGCTATTGGGCCGCTGTGGGACCGCTGTGGGGCAGCCATGGGGCTGCTATTGGGCCACCGTGGGGCTGCTATGAGGCTTCTGTAGGGCCGCTGTGGGGCGCTATGGGGCCGCTGTGGGGCCGGGGCGGCGCCCACGCAGCGGTGGAGGAAATGAGACAGCGGCGAAATGGGGCCGCCCTGCTGTGCGCCGCGCCGCTTCCTCTTCCCCAGCGCTCCCAGTATGGGGCGTCCCAGTGCTCCCAGTATGGGGTGTGGGGACCCAGCGCTCCCAGTATGGGGCGTCCCAGTGCTCCCAGTATGGGATGTGGGGACCCAGCGCTCCCAGTATGGGGCGTCCCAGCGCTCCCAGTATGGGATGTGGGGACCCAGCGCTCCCAGTCTGGGGCGTCCCAGCGCTCCCAGTATGGGGTGTGGGGACCCAGTACTCCCAGTATGGGCTGTGGGGACCCAGTACTCCCAGTATGGGCTGTGGGGACCCAGAGATCCCAGTACGGCGCGTCCCAGTGCTCCCAGTATGGGGTGTGGGGACCCAGCGCTCCCAGTACGGGGCCTCCCAGCGCTCCCAGTATGAGGTGACCCAGCGCTCCCAGTATGGGNTGGGATTTGGGGTCGGGGTTTGGGGTTTGGGGTTGGGACCGGGATTCGGGGTTGGGATTTAGGACACCGGTTTGAGGTTTGGGACCAAGGCTTGAGATTTGGGACCTGGATTTAGGATTTGGGACTGGGGTTTGGGGTTTGGGACCGGGATTTGGGATCAGGATTTGGGATTTGGGACCGGGGTTTGGGAACTGATTTTGGGATCAGTTTTAGGACCAGGACTCGGGATTTAGGAGGGGGCTTTGGGGTCAGGGTTTGGGATTTGAGGTTTGGGATCGGGGTTTAGGATTTGGGACCGGGACTGGGGAGCTGGGGGTGGGGTTTGGGGTGAGGGGTTAGGAGTCAGATTTGGGATTTGGGGCCAGGCTTTCGGGCCGGGATTTGGGGCCGGGGTTGAGGGTTTGGGATGAGGATTTAGGATCTGGGAACTGGCTTTGGGACCCGGGTTTGGGGTTCGGGAGTGGGCTCTGGGGTTTGAGGGTTTAGGGTTTGGATTTGGGCTTCAGGAGCAGCTTTGGGTGTAGGACCGGGATTTGGGAGCAGGGGTTGGGATTTAGGACTGGGATTTGGGACCGGGGTTTGGTACCAGGGTTTGAGATTTGGGATGAGGATTTGAGATTTGGGACCAGAGTTTGGGATTTGGGACTGGGATTTGGGATGAGGGTTTGGGATGAGGGACTGGGGTTTGGGGTGAGCATTTGGGATTTGCGAGCAGGGATTTGAAACCAGGGTTTGGGGCTGGGGTTTGGGATTTGGGACTGGGGTTTGGGACGAGGGTTTAGGGTTTGGATTTGGGCTCTGGGAGCCGCGTTGGGTGTAGGGCCGGGACTTGGGAGCAGGGATTGGGATTTGGGGCCGGGATTTGGGATGAGCATTTGGGATCTGGGAGCAGGGATTTGAAACCAGGGTTTGGGGCTGGGGTTTGGGATTTGGGACTGGGATTTGGGACGAGGGTTTAGGGTTTGGATTTGGGCTTCGGGAGCTGCCTTGGGTGTAGGGCCGGGATTTGGGAGCAGGGATTGGGATTTGGGGCCGGGATTTGGGGTCTGGGAGCACAGGTTAGGATTTAGGATCGAGGTTGGGATTTGGGAGCGCTGTGAGTTTGGGGCCGCCCCGCCGCCCCAACAAAGGCGCGCTGTTGGCGCTGTGGGGGCGGCCCCAAATCTCGGAGCGGGGCGGTGCCAACAATAACGTTTGTCCGCCGCCCCCGGGGTTCGCCGGCCCCGCAGCTCCGGCGCCTATGGGGTCAGCGGGGCTTATGGGGCCACGTGTGCTTATGGGGCCACGTGTGCTTATGGGGCCGCCTGCGCTTATGGGGCTGCCCGTGCTTATGGGGCCATCTGCACTTATGGGGTCAGCGATGCTTATGGGGCTGCCTGCACTTATGGGGCTGCCCGTGCTTATGGGGTCAGCGGTGCTTATGGGGCCACCTGTGCTTATGGGGCTGCCCGTGCTTATGGGGCCATCTGCACTTATGGGGTCAGCGATGCTTATGGGGCCGTCTGCGCTTATGGGGCTGCCCGTGCTTATGGGGCTGCATGTGATTATGGGGCCATCTGCACTTATGGGGTCAGTGATGCTTATGGGGCCACGTGTGCTTATGGGGCTGCCCGTGCTTATGGGGCTGGCCACACTTATGGGGCTGCCTGCGCTTATGGGGCTGCCCGTGCTTATGGGGCTGCCCGTGCTTATGGGGCTACCTGCGGTTATGGGGCTGCATGTGATTATGGGGCCATCTGCACTTATGGGGTCAGTGATGCTTATGGGGCCACGTGTGCTTATGGGGCTGCCCGTGCTTATGGGGCTGCCCGNATGGGGGAAGGCTCTGCCTATGGGGGAAGGCTATGGGGGAAAGTGCTGCCCTATGGGGGAAGGCGCTGCCCTATGGGCGCTGCCCTATGGGGGAAGGCGCTGCCCTATGGGGAAAAGCTATGGGGGAAGGCGCTGCTTATGGAGGAAAGCGCTGCCCTATGGGGGAAGGCTTTGTCCTATGGGGGAAGGCTCTGCCTATGGGGGAAGGCTATGGGGGAAGGCGCTGCCCTATGGGGGAAAGCGCTGCCTATGGGGGAAGGCGCTGCCCTATGGGGAAAGGCTATGGGGGAAGGCGCTGCCCTATGGGCGCTGCCCTATGGGGGAAGGCGCTCCCCTGTGGGGGAAAGCTTTGTCCTATGGGGGAAGGCTCTGCCTATGGGGGAAGGCTATGGGGGAAAGTGCTGCCCTATGGGGGAAGGCGCTGCCCTATGGGCGCTGCCCTATGGGGGAAGGCGCTGCCCTATGGGGAAAAGCTATGGGGGAAGGCGCTGCTTATGGAGGAAAGCGCTGCCCTATGGGGGAAGGCTTTGTCCTATGGGGGAAGGCTCTGCCTATGGGGGAAGGCTATGGGGGAAGGCGCTGCCCTATGGGGGAAAGCGCTGCCTATGGGGGAAGGCGCTGCCCTATGGGGAAAGGCTATGGGGGAAGGCGCTGCCCTATGGGCGCTGCCCTATGGGGGAAGGCGCTCCCCTGTGGGGGAAAGCTTTGTCCTATGGGGGAAGGCTCTGCCTATGGGGGAAGGCTATGGGGGAAAGTGCTGCCCTATGGGGGAAGGCGCTGCCCTATGGGCGCTGCCCTATGGGGGAAGGCGCTGCCCTATGGGGAAAAGCTATGGGGGAAGGCGCTGCTTATGGAGGAAAGCGCTGCCCTATGGGGGAAGGCTTTGTCCTATGGGGGAAGGCTCTGCCTATGGGGGAAGGCTATGGGGGAAGGCGCTGCCCTATGGGGGAAAGCGCTGCCTATGGGGGAAGGCGCTGCCCTATGGGGAAAGGCTATGGGGGAAGGCGCTGCCCTATGGGCGCTGCCCTATGGGGGAAGGCGCTCCCCTGTGGGGGAAAGCTTTGTCCTATGGGGGAAGGCTCTGCCTATGGGGGAAGGCTATGGGGGAAAGTGCTGCCCTATGGGGGAAGGCGCTGCCCTATGGGCGCTGCCCTATGGGGGAAGGCGCTGCCCTATGGGGAAAAGCTATGGGGGAAGGCGCTGCTTATGGAGGAAAGCGCTGCCCTATGGGGGAAGGCTTTGTCCTATGGGGGAAGGCTCTGCCTATGGGGGAAGGCTATGGGGGAAGGCGCTGCCCTATGGGGGAAAGCGCTGCCTATGGGGGAAGGCGCTGCCCTATGGGGAAAGGCTATGGGGGAAGGCGCTGCCCTATGGGCGCTGCCCTATGGGGGAAGGCGCTCCCCTGTGGGGGAAAGCTTTGTCCTATGGGGGAAGGCTCTGCCTATGGGGGAAGGCTATGGGGGAAAGTGCTGCCCTATGGGGGAAGGCGCTGCCCTATGGGCGCTGCCCTATGGGGGAAGGCGCTGCCCTATGGGGAAAAGCTATGGGGGAAGGCGCTGCTTATGGAGGAAAGCGCTGCCCTATGGGGGAAGGCTTTGTCCTATGGGGGAAGGCTCTGCCTATGGGGGAAGGCTATGGGGGAAGGCGCTGCCCTATGGGGGAAAGCGCTGCCTATGGGGGAAGGCGCTGCCCTATGGGGAAAGGCTATGGGGGAAGGCGCTGCCCTATGGGCGCTGCCCTATGGGGGAAGGCGCTCCCCTGTGGGGGAAAGCTTTGTCCTATGGGGGAAGGCTCTGCCTATGGGGGAAGGCTATGGGGGAAAGTGCTGCCCTATGGGGGAAGGCGCTGCCCTATGGGCGCTGCCCTATGGGGGAAGGCGCTGCCCTATGGGGAAAAGCTATGGGGGAAGGCGCTGCTTATGGAGGAAAGCGCTGCCCTATGGGGGAAGGCTTTGTCCTATGGGGGAAGGCTCTGCCTATGGGGGAAGGCTATGGGGGAAGGCGCTGCCCTATGGGGGAAAGCGCTGCCTATGGGGGAAGGCGCTGCCCTATGGGGAAAGGCTATGGGGGAAGGCGCTGCCCTATGGGCGCTGCCCTATGGGGGAAGGCGCTCCCCTGTGGGGGAAAGCTTTGTCCTATGGGGGAAGGCTCTGCCTATGGGGGAAGGCTATGGGGGAAAGTGCTGCCCTATGGGGGAAGGCGCTGCCCTATGGGCGCTGCCCTATGGGGGAAGGCGCTGCCCTATGGGGAAAAGCTATGGGGGAAGGCGCTGCTTATGGAGGAAAGCGCTGCCCTATGGGGGAAGGCTTTGTCCTATGGGGGAAGGCTCTGCCTATGGGGGAAGGCTATGGGGGAAGGCGCTGCCCTATGGGGGAAAGCGCTGCCTATGGGGGAAGGCGCTGCCCTATGGGGAAAGGCTATGGGGGAAGGCGCTGCCCTATGGGCGCTGCCCTATGGGGGAAGGCGCTCCCCTGTGGGGGAAAGCTTTGTCCTATGGGGGAAGGCTCTGCCTATGGGGGAAGGCTATGGGGGAAAGTGCTGCCCTATGGGGGAAGGCGCTGCCCTATGGGCGCTGCCCTATGGGGGAAGGCGCTGCCCTATGGGGAAAAGCTATGGGGGAAGGCGCTGCTTATGGAGGAAAGCGCTGCCCTATGGGGGAAGGCTTTGTCCTATGGGGGAAGGCTCTGCCTATGGGGGAAGGCTATGGGGGAAGGCGCTGCCCTATGGGGGAAAGCGCTGCCTATGGGGGAAGGCGCTGCCCTATGGGGAAAGGCTATGGGGGAAGGCGCTGCCCTATGGGCGCTGCCCTATGGGGGAAGGCGCTCCCCTGTGGGGGAAAGCTTTGTCCTATGGGGGAAGGCTCTGCCTATGGGGGAAGGCTATGGGGGAAAGTGCTGCCCTATGGGGGAAGGCGCTGCCCTATGGGCGCTGCCCTATGGGGGAAGGCGCTGCCCTATGGGGAAAAGCTATGGGGGAAGGCGCTGCTTATGGAGGAAAGCGCTGCCCTATGGGGGAAGGCTTTGTCCTATGGGGGAAGGCTCTGCCTATGGGGGAAGGCTATGGGGGAAGGCGCTGCCCTATGGGGGAAAGCGCTGCCTATGGGGGAAGGCGCTGCCCTATGGGGAAAGGCTATGGGGGAAGGCGCTGCCCTATGGGCGCTGCCCTATGGGGGAAGGCGCTGCCTAGGGGGGAAGGCTATGGGGGAAGGTTCTGTCCTATGGGGGAAGGCGCTGCCCTATGGGGGAAGGCTATGGGGGAAGGCTTTGTCCTATGGGGGAAGGCGCGGCCCCACGGCTATGGGGCGAAAGCTGTGCCCCGCGGCTACAGGAGAAGGCTCTGCCCCACAGATATGGGGCGGCGTTTGGGTTCTGCTCCGGGGAAGGAAAGGCGCTGTGGGGCGCTGTGGGGCGCTGTGGGGTCAGCCCCCATCCCGCACCGCCGCGGCTCTATGGATCGGGGTTTGGGGTTGGGATTTGGGGTCGGGGTTTGGGGTTTGGGGTTGGGACCGGGATTCGGGGTTGGGATTTAGGACACCGGTTTGAGGTTTGGGACCAAGGCTTGAGATTTGGGACCTGGATTTAGGATTTGGGACTGGGGTTTGGGGTTTGGGACCGGGATTTGGGATCAGGATTTGGGATTTGGGACCGGGGTTTGGGAACTGATTTTGGGATCAGTTTTAGGACCAGGACTCGGGATTTAGGAGGGGGCTTTGGGGTCAGGGTTTGGGATTTGAGGTTTGGGATCGGGGTTTAGGATTTGGGACCGGGACTGGGGAGCTGGGGGTGGGGTTTGGGGTGAGGGGTTAGGAGTCAGATTTGGGATTTGGGGCCAGGCTTTCGGGCCGGGATTTGGGGCCGGGGTTGAGGGTTTGGGATGAGGATTTAGGATCTGGGAACTGGCTTTGGGACCCGGGTTTGGGGTTCGGGAGTGGGCTCTGGGGTTTGAGGGTTTAGGGTTTGGATTTGGGCTTCAGGAGCAGCTTTGGGTGTAGGACCGGGATTTGGGAGCAGGG
>JACDJE010000730.1:0-92934 GCA_016647715.1 Pavo muticus
GGTAATCGAAGCACAACCATTACCTGTGGGGACTTTCCCTCAGAAGGTGGAAATAACTGCCTTGACAAGAGCCTCAAATATATGGACAGATGCTAATTATGTATTTGGGATGCTACACGCTCATAGTACCATCTGGAAAGAGCAAGGATTGCTCACACACAAGGAAAACAAACTCAGCATGATGTAAATCTACCAAAGAGTGTGGCTGTTATACGTTGTAATGGACATCAGAAAGGTAGCACTGTACAGGAAACTGGAAATAAGATGGTGGATCAGGTGGCAGAACAGGTAGTTGAAGAAGGCTTTAATTCCAGATGGTAAACTTAAAATCTCTGAACCTGAGTCAGAACCTGTAAAATATTCTAGAGAGGATAGGAATCTAATTAATGATTTAGAAGGGAAGAGAGCAAGCCGGCAGATGGGTGTACGCCCAGATGGACACATTGTTATGCCCTTTAGTATTTTATGGAAATTGGTTCTAAGGGAAGATAAGAAAATATATTAGGCGAATAGACACTACAAAGTATCCTAGTACCAGGAACAGGGTACAAGTGGGCCTATTGGGAAAGGGAACCTTCCAGGGCAACAATGGCAAATTGATTTCTCAGAACTCCCAAGAAAAGGAGGGTATCACTGTATGTTGGTACTAACTGATACCTTTTCAGGGTGACTGGAGGGATTCCCTTGTAGAACTAATAAGGCACATGGGTTAACTAAAGCATTGTTACAGGAGGTTATTCCAAGATGCTGAGGAACTACTTGGTCTGTCAAGGAAAGTGCACAGTCGAAAGTTAAACTCATAAAGAAAAGATGAGTCAGTTACTAATTTGCTTTATCTCAATGTACATGGGAGATGTTTTAGCCTAGAAAGAGAACTCCTTTTACAAAATAATTAGTAACTTTTCTAAAACTTTAAGCTTCTCTGATTGCTGGGTTTGCATACGACTACCAAAGTCAGGGATGGAAGTACCGTGGTTTGGGGTCCTGTCACTAAATTGGTCTGCTCAGTACAAATAAGCGGTCAGAGGGAGTCCATTTGCTTAGGGGCAGGTGAGGAAGCTGCTGTTAATAGCACCATTATTTTAGGACCAAAATTCAACCTCATATTTTGGGCACATAATAGGATGACCCAACTTATAAGTAGATGCATGAATGACTCCATATACTCTCCCTTATCCTCCAAAGTACCTTGGATCAACAGTGGCCGCCATTAAGGAAGGTTTTCTGATGGCTGTGTGGGGACTAGAGAGAGCTCAAAAATCGGTACCAATAAATTGGAAAGGACATTGTATAGGAGGATTTTTAGCACCTCCTACAAGCATCCATCTGAAAGAACTCCCATCAGGTATAGTGAGAACTATGTGGGGCCAATATTAAAATACAAGGGGAGTAAGAAGCCCCAATATATTAACTAAAGATTCCTCGGGATTTTATAAGTTTCTCAGCGCAATCATCTCCATCTGGGGAATCACAGATCTCCAGAATGCGATATTAAATATCACAAAAGCACTAGAAGATATTGAAAATGCAACTATGGATGCTATAACAGCTGTCCAAACAGAAGTTAGCTCTCTTAGCAAGGTAGTGTTACAGAATCGAATGGCCTTAGACTTATTAATGGCCAAAGAAGGGGGAGTATGCATGATTGTCAATCAATCTTGTTGTGCTTATGTAGATGAGACCCACAGAGTAAAAACAGATTTGCAGACCATATGGGAAAAATCCCAGGTAGTTCGCCGGGTAACCCAGTATAAATCATTGGCTGATTTCTTGAGAATTTGGGACACGCTGACAAGCTGGTTGCCTGATATAAAATGGCTAAAACACCTCCTCATTGGAGTTGTAGTAGTAGTGATCCTAGTACTAATGCTTTAATATGTTGTGTAGCGAAATGCTTTGTATGGTGTGGTAAAAACAATTTATAGTCCTATGAACAATGGAAACAGCATCAGCTCTGCCAGTTTATAGAAAAGGGGAAGTATTTCCAGAAGAATCTTAATGAGAATGGGATAATCTAGCAAGGGAGGGTAACCTTGCTAGATTGAAGAAAAGGGGGGAATTGAATTAAGGGAAGTAAGTTAGGTTAAAAGTTATGTGACTTCATGAGGTGTTGAATCGGCAGCTTCAGGTCTGACCTTGCTAAGCCAGGTTCTCGCTGCCATTAACAGATGCTTTTCTACAGACTTAGACAAATAGCGCAGACAGCGGGTCTCCTGTTTTTCCAAATAACATTGTTAGCTATCCCATTTCTGGAATGCAAGGTAGCAGGCTCGAACAGTAAAAACACAAATTAACGAAGAAGCAGCAGATTGGTGAACGGAGTTGTGGCCGATAAGATGACCAACCAGAGCCAACCAAGCGTCCTCTATCCTAACCCAAGCCCAAGAAAAAAACACAATGACCTTCATCGGAAAGACCACTGAGAGATACACGTGTAAAAGAGCTGACTTGGGGCGGGGGGGGGAATGTCAATCATTTTAGGGACGCATTGTAATAATCCAGCCTTTCCTTGGACATCTAATGCATATGTAAGCAGCTTGCTCTTTAAGTAAGTGCCTTTCTTGTCCTCCAGAATGCAAGCTAGGTGGGAATATTCCCCCTGCATCCAGCATGTGCACAGCGCTAATTAAACATACCTGCTTTATAACTACTCTGTTGAATCACAGCCTGAACCTCTGATTAACCACCTGAGGCAAGCGCTGAGTCAGCCATGGGAGCACAGGTGAAGGCAATTCACCTGCGTGCCCAGAAGGGGTGCAGCTAGGCTCAACCTCTCCTAGACCCCATTTAAGGGCTGACTTCCACTGAGGAAGGGTCTCTTCCTGGAGGATGTTCCTTGTGGAGTTCTTTTGTGAGCCTACAACACTGGGGAGCACCTTTCCTTTATGTCGAACAATTCTTACCAGCGTAGCTCATCTGTGGAATATCTGTGTACTTATTTAGCTTGCATCTATATACTATAAAACATCTGTATACTTACCTTGCATTTGGCGAGCCAGGAAGGCTAAATATACATTACAACACAATGTCTTTTTTATGGAATATCTATAAATGGGTCAGGAGGGAGAACACTGCCCCCCTACATAAAATAATTCCTGGGCAGATCCCAGGATTTCTGGGATCTCCCTATTATGAATTAGCCACCATTATTGAAAAATGGGATCCCCTGTGGAATATGGGGAATATCTCCCCATTCTGTATGGCGGAATACTTTCAGGGGTTAGATAAAGATATATTAACTACCAAGGAAAGGCAATTAGCTGGCTCCACAGTGGCATGGCCATTACTGAATGCCTTAAATCAGACTGATATAAGAGCAGCCACTTTAGAAACAGAAAACCAATTATTAAAAGACCGTATTGAGAAATTACAGCAAGAACTTAGTATATTAACGGAAAAAAACCTTCCTTGCATTTCCTAATAGGTCAAATCCGCAATATTTCGATAGATAATTATCACATTTTGGAAACAACAAACTTGGTGGAGCAGGAAAATAAAACTTCTAAATCAGATTTAGAAGCTCCACTTGCGACAGATCCCCTGGAACTCCGTCCTGTTATAACTTAAAAAACAAAAAAAATACAGGATAGATCGGCAGGGGTGCCCCCTGATCAATGGCCCCCTGCCCAAACTCACCTACATGTGACAGCCAGGCCATACACACCAACAGAACTAATGGACTTGGTACAACGATTCCGACAGAGAGCAAAGGAAAGTGTACCAACTTGGTTGTTAAGATTATGGGATTCGGGGGCAGAAGGTGTCATGGTCAATGGACCAGAAATATCTAAACTAGCCACGATGACGACACACCCTGCCCTTAGACAAAGACTATATGTGGGCATTCAATTTTCTAATGAAAATCATTCTATAATTGCTTGGCTAATGGCAGCATGCCGTATGGTTTGGCCAAATAAATCAGATATACCATTAAATACAGGATTGTGGTCCTCCATGGAGGACCTTCAAAATTACATTTGAGAACTGGGCATAAGAGAAGCAATACACGAGGACTGCTTTGAAAGCCCAGACATGGTAAGATTTTCGGCCAGTATGAGAAACTTAATTCAACAACAAGCCCCTTCCCATCTATATGGGACTTTAGTGTCTATATTAAATCCCCTGGTAGCCTCAGAGGCGGTGGTCCAGCAGGCTGCCCAATTAGTGGCTGATTTGGGGGAGACAGAGCGCCTGCGGGCCATGTGTAACATTCGAACAGTAGAGGAAGCTGAGGTCCTCCCAATAATTAAGGCCAAGAAGTCAGTTATACGAAATTCTCAATCGAGGCCCATAAGAGTCTCGCGAAAAGAAACGTTTAATGATCTTATCCGGGCTGGGGTTCAATTTGCGAAAATTGATCGCCAGCCCAACCATGTCCTCCTTCACCTGTGGAGACAGCTGAAGGATAATAAAAAATTTCAAAATTACTCTAGGAAACCAATGATAAGAGTTATAGACAGAATGCCAACAACAACATGGAATTTAGAGGATTTTATAGTCCCTAATAGGAAAAAGAAACCTCCTCAGGTGTCTCGGGCCATGATGCCTGAGCCACCGGAGGCAAAACATTTGGCCTTAGCTCAATTCATGGCGTGACGAGGGACGTTAGTCCCCCTAGGGCCTCCAGACGGGACCGGAGGCCCTATGTGGAACTTACAATTTACTGGTCCCGAAAGAACATTCAGAGAGTTATGGCACTAGTTGATACAGGCGCAGAAACATCAATAATTTACGGAGATCCAACTAAATTTGAAGGTGACAGAATGATGATTGGAGGTTTTGGGGGACAGACTATTCCAGTCACCCAGACCTGGTTGAAATTGGGGGTTGGGCATCTCCCACTCCAGGAGTATAAGGTATCTATTGCCCCAGTCCAAGAATATATCCTGGGCATAGATATTCTGTGGGGTCTGGCTCTCCAGACAACTGTGGGAGAGTTTAGACTTGGACAAAGATGTATTAGTGTCCGGGCAGTACAGGCAATATTGAGAGGCCATGCGAAGCATGAGCCTATTTGCCTGCCGAGACCATGCCAGATTACTAATGTTAGACAATACAGACTCCCAGGTGGACAAGATGAAATATCAAGAACAGTGCAGGAATTAGAGAAAGTAGGTATTATAAGACCTGCACATAGCCCGTATAATTCCCCCATATGGCCAGTGCAGAAGTCAGATGGAACATGGAGAATGACAGTGGATTATAGAGAGTTAAATAAGGTCACGCCGCCTATTCATGCGGCCATACCCAATATTGCCTCCCTAATGGACACACTGAGTAGAGAAATAAAAACTTAACATTGTGTCCTAGATCTGGCAAATGCATTCTTTAGTATTCCAATTGCTAAAGAATTGCAAGATCAGTTTGCATTTACATGGGGAGGCAGGCAGTGGACCTTTCAGGTCCTGCCACAGGGGTACGTGCACTCGCCAACTTATTGTCATAATCTGCGGCACGTTACCTGGCTAACTGGGGAAAACCTAATGATGTTAACATATATCATTTTATTGATGATCTTCTGTTAACATCTGACTCACTGGAGGCAGTAGGACAAGCAGCAGATTCATTAACCACCTATCTGCAAGAAAGAGGATGGGCCATAAATCCTCAGAAGGTGCAAGGTCCGGGCCTGTCTGTAAAATTCCTGGGGGTAGTTTGGTCAGGAAAGACCAAAGTACTACCCAGTGCTGTCATAGATAAGGTTCAGGCGTTCCCAGTCCCTACAACACTGAAGCAGCTGCAGGAGTTTCTAGGTATATTGGGGTACTGATGCTCCTTTATACCTCATTTAGCGCAGCTTCTGAGGCCACTGTACGGACTCACGAAAAAGGGGCAGCTATGGGACTGGGGGAGAACAGAACAAGATGCTTTCCAACAGGCAAAACTGGCAGTTAAACAAGCCCAGGCATTGGGTCTATTCGATCCTACCCTCCCAGCCGAGTTGTACGTTCATGTCACTCAGGATGGCTTTGGCTGGGGCCTGTGGCAACGCCAGAGTTCTGTTCAGACCCCCATTGGATTCTGGTCTCAGGTCTGGCATGGAGCAGAAGAAAGATATAGTATGATTGAAAAACAGTTATTGGCTGCCTACTCTGCATTACAGGCAGTAGAGCTGATAACTCAAACAGCTGAAATCATAGTTAAGACCACTCTGCCAATTCAGGGGTGGGTAAAAGATCTGACCCACCTTCCTAAGACAGGGGTGGCCCAATCACAAACGGTGGCATGATGGGTCGCCTATCTCAACCAGAGGAGTAGTCTGTCTTCATCACCACTGAAAGAAGAACTTCAAAAGACCCTGGGCCCAGTGATGTATCACAGTGATGCACCAAAAGAAACATTGGTTGCTCCACCAGAGAACAGTCCTGTTCAGGAGGGAAAATATCCTATTCCTGAAGATGCCTGGTACACAGATGGGTCCAGCAAGGGCAACCTGAGCAAGTGGAGAGCGATAGCATACCATCCCTCCACCGAGACAATCTGGTTTGATGAGGGGGATGGTCAGAGCAGCCAATGGGCAGAACTGCGAGCCGTGTAGATGGTTATAACCAAGGAACCTGGTGATGGCATCCTGAACATCTGCACAGATAGTTGGGCTGTGTTCCAGGGGCTCACTCTTTGGATTGCACAGTGGGCCTCCCAGGAATGGACTATCCATGCCCGACCAATCTGGGGCAGAGATATGTGGTTAGACATATGGAATACAGTTAAACACAGAACTGTACGTGTCTACCACGTTTCTGGTCATCAGCCCCTACAGTCACCAGGAAATGATGAAGCCGACACACTGGCCCGAGTTCGATGGATTGAGAATTCACCATCTGAGAACATCACCCGTTGGTTACATCAGAAGCTACTGCATGCTGGACAAAAGACAATGTGGGCAGCTGCTAAAGCATGGGGGCTGCCCATACAGCTATCTGACATCGCCCAGGCATGCTGAGATTGTGACGCTTGCTCTAAGATGAGACCGAGATCGTTGCCTGAAACAACAGCCCATCTTGCTAGAGGACACAATCCTCTCCAGTGATGGCAGGACGATTACATCGGGCCCCTCCCTCTGTCTGAGGGGGAGAGATATGCCCTGACCTGTGTTGTTACATCAAGTGGGCTACTGCAGGCCTATCCGGTACCAAAAGCAAACCAGGCATATACCATCACGGCACTCACTAAACTGATGTCTGCCTACGGGACACCCCAAGTCATCGAGAGCGACCAAGGGGCCCATTTTACTGGTGCAACGATACAGCGCTGGGCAGAAGAAAATAACATCGAATGGCGATTCTACCTGCCATATAATCCAATGGGGGCAGGCCTCATTGAACGTTATAATGGTATTCTCAAGGCTGCCCTGAAGACAGACTCCCAGTCCCTGCAGGGATGGACAAATAGACTCTATGAAACCCTGCGGGACCTGAATGAATGACCTCGAGACGGCAGACCCAGTGCCCTGAAAATGCTACAAACAACATGGGCCTCCCTGCTTAGGATCCAAATTATGGGCACTGATAATCAGGTAAGACCCCAGATTGGCAATGAAAATAATCTTCTGCTCCCTGCCCCTGAGAATCTCGAACCAGGTACCTATAGAATAAAATGGCCTTGGAAGGTGCAGGTAGGACCTAAATGGTGTGGCCTACTTGCACCTTGGGGGAGATTATTGGAGGTGGGAGGCTCAGTAGTCCCTCTGGTGATAGGTACATGGCCTACAGATATCGTGGTCAACACTCCAATCTTTATTGCCAAAGGGACCCCCATCATGTCCCTGTGGCAGATCAGGACACCCCCGTTGGTGCCTGATATAGTTATGCAGCCACATACATCTGGCCAGAAGGTATAGTACAGGCAGTCGGGGCATGCCCCAGTACAAGCTGAAGTGTTGACCCAGGATAAAAATACGGCCTGTATCTTGCCCTGGAGGGCAGACCTTCCCCTCCTGGTACCCTTGAAACATCTGTATTACTCCCCATGAGTCTTTGAGCCTCCAGGACCACCGGAAGGAACAAAATATCATCAAAATGTTCCAGTGTTGCTGCCAGACCATGTGCGACACCCGGTGATGATTTACATGGGACTGATGGAGCATAAGATGGACCTGCACCTCACAACTGCATGCCTCCAGTAACATCATCAAGCACTGGCCCAAGAAAGAACAGGAACATTCATCAATCATCACTCGCCTTAAAATTATGATAACATGCATCGCGACGGGGAATTGTATAAGCGTCGCGATGTGTTGGATCTCTGTAATAGGAAAGACTCACCCTTAGTTAACTCAATCATTGGTTCATGCCATGAAGGGGTGGAGTGTATGGGAACTGTTGAATCAAGGCCTGAACCTCTGATTAACCACCTGAGGCAAGCGCTGAGTCAGCCATGGGAGCACAGGTGAAGGCAATTCACCTGTGTGCCCAGAAGGGGTGGAGCTAGGCTCCACCTCTCCTAGACCCCATTTAAGGGCTGACTTCCCCTGAGGATGGATCTCTTCCTGGAGGTTGCTCCTTGTGGAGTTCCTTTGTGAGCCTATGATACCAGTGAGCACCTTTCCTTTATATCGAACAATTCTTACCAGCGTAGCTCATCTGTGGAGTATCTGTGTACTTATTTACCTTGCATCTATATACTATAAAACATCTATATACTTACTTACCTTGCACCTTGTAGCTTATAGAGTTTGTTTTCCGCACATCAGGGTACATAATAGAATACTTTTATCTTCTGTCTCTATGATTTTGCCTCATGAGAAGTACTGGAGTTACAATAGAATACTTTTATCTTTTGCATCAAAACGTGCAAGAACGTTTTCCTTGGGTTCCATATACATTGTTTTTAAAAGTGGTTCACTATGGCCTAATAAGCAATGGAAATCTTCCAAAGTGGGGAAAAGTGAATGAAAGTGAGTCGAAGGGTTCAGTGATGAAGCTGACGGTGAAAAAAGTGGAAAAAGTAGGTGGGCACTCGACCACCCTAAATACCACTGAGCATGCCCAAAGGGACATTAGTACATATCTATGAGACCTTGAAAAAGAGTGAATATGTATGCCAAAGTACTGCATATGTCTGTCTTAACTGTATAAATGTAGAACCTGAACGCTGGGAGCATGCGCTTGCTTGTCAAGTTGCCCAATGCGCATTGTGAGGAATAAAGGAATGCCACTTTCTAACACCACATTGGAGTTTGAGAGTTTTCTTCCCAGATTTCAGATGACAGTCCAAAGTGTGATGCGATTAATGTGTTTTTTAGTTTTTGCATGTTTGTTGGTATATATTCTTTATATTAATAAGGCAATCAACCAAATGCTTGTTATTCAAACTAATAAAGAAGGGGGAGATGTGGGACAAAGAAAGTCATTATGAACAAAAGACCTTGCAAATGAGTAAACAAGCTTAGCAGCTACTTGCACCAGATGTAAACATGCACGAGGCGCCTGGTTCATACACGTGACCAAGGGGTTGTTGCGCAGGTATAAAAGGTTGTAAGCACATACAATAAAGGTCTTCGTTCCGCACCAGCAATGGAGTCCGTGACTCTCCTTCCACAGCCCTAGGTGAAGCCATGGTGTTTCTCCCATATCAGCTCCCTGTCTTCCATGTACCTTAGCATAGCTTTCAGGAGGACTTGTTCCATGATCTTTCCCAGCCCAGAGATGAGACTGACAGTTCGGTAGTTCCCAGGGTCATCTTTTTTACCCTTTTTAAAAATGGGTATGATGTTTCCTTTTTTCCAGTCACCAGGGAATTCACCTGTTTGCCACGACTTTTGAAATATCGGAGAGTTGCTTGGCAGTCACATCGGACAATTCCCTTAGGACTCTGGGATGCATCTCATCAGGACCCACAGACATTCACAATGTTTAGGTTCCTCAGGTGGTCACGAACCTGATCTTCACTTACAGTGGGAGGCATGTTGCTTCCCCAGTCCCCTCCTATCAAGCTAAATGTTTGAGGGCTGTGTGGAGAGCAGTTATCAGGGAAGATGGAGGCAAAAAATTTAAGTACCTCATCCTTCTCCTTGTCTGTTTTTACCAGCCTGCCTGTGTCACTCACTAGGGGGGGAGTTACGCCCTCCTGGACTTGTCTTTTCTGGTTGAGGTACCTGTAGAAGCCTTTCTTGTTCTTTTTGGCATCCATAGCCAAGTTCAGTTCAAGCTGGGCTTTGGCTTTCCTGACCACATCCCTACACAGCCTAGCAGCTTCCTTATAGTCTTCCCACGGTACCTGTCCTTGTTTCCTCTACCTGTGCATTTTCTTCTTACTCTTCAGTTAGACCAGCAGCCACACCGGTCTCTTGCCTTCCTTTCCTGACTTGCTACACCTGGGGATGGAGAGCTCTTGCACCCTGAAGAAAGCCTCCTTAAAGATCTGCCAGCTCTGCTCCACACCCTTGCCCATGAGGACAGTTTCCCAGGGTGTTTTGTTGATTAACTCCCTGAATAGCTGGAAGTCATCTTTCCTAAAGTTTAGCTTCCTAATTTTACTCTTCACCTGTCTCATGTCCCCCTGAAGCATTATAACTCAACCACAGCATGGTTGCTACAGTCCAGCCAGCCTCCAATCCTGATGTCACCAGTCAGTTCATTTACATTAGTGAGCAACAGGTCCAGTATTGCATCCCCCCTGATGGGGCCTTCAATTACTTGACTCAGGAAGTTATCCTCAATGCATTCCAGGAGCCTCCTGGATTGCCTACAGCTCACTGTGCTACTTCTCCAGCACGTCTAGGTGGTTAAAGACCCCCAGCAGGACAAGCGCTTGAGATCGCAATGCCTCCTGTAGCTGGAGGTAGAAAGCCTCATCTACAGGCTCTGACTGATCTAGTGGCCTGTTGTAGACACCGATCACAAAGCTCCCTTGGATTCCTCGGTCTCTAACTGTCACCCATAGGCTTTCGACTTGCTCATGACTGTTCTTTAGGGAGAGCTCTTCAAATTCTATTCTGTTCCTGGTGTTGATAACAAACCCCCAACTCACCTTGCTTGTCCTGTCCCTTTTGAACAGCTTGTAGCTGTCAATAGCCACAGTCTAGTCATGGGATTCATCCAAACAGGTTTCAGTGACAACAACTATATCGTGGTTTTCAAGCAGCACAGTAACTTCCAACACCTGTTTGTTTCCCAAGCTGCGTGCATCGGTGTAGAGGCACTTCAGCTGGGCAGCCGGTCTTGTCACTCCCTTAAAGGATAACTCCTTAGTTCCTTCTAGGTATTTCCCTTGAATTTACCCATTGCATTCTCCATCTGCCCCAGCAGTTGCTGCCTCACCATCATAGAGATTTGTATGCGCTACAGTGTAACCAGCAACACTCAAGGCAACAGATCCTTCAAGGACCTGTGTTACAGTTGGAAAGGTGATATAAGAGCGAAAGGGCAAAAGAGACAAACAGGGAAAAATGCCCACCCATCTCCAAAGAACTAGGCTCATGGGGAAAAACTCCACAAGGGAGGGACCTCCAACCAGAGAATCATAGAATCACAAGGTTGGAAACGACCTGCAAGATCATCTAGTCCAACCGTCCTCCCATTACCCTTGCTAGCACAAACTACTAAACCATATCTCGCAGCTCCTCATCCAGGCACCTCTTGAACACTGCCAGGGACGGTGACTCCACGACCTCCCTGGGCAGGCCATTCCAGTGCCTGACCACTCTCTGAGAGAAAAAGTTTTTCCTCATGTGTAACCTAAACCTCCTCTGGTACAACTTGCAGCCATTCCCTCGGGTCCTGTTTGTTACCTGGGAGAAGAGGCCAAACCCCTCCTCATCACAACCTCCCTTCAGGAAGTTGTAGAGTGCAATGAGGTCTCCCCTGAGCCTCCTCTTCTCCAGACTAAACAATCCCAGCTCCCTCAGCTGCTCCTCATAAGACTTGTGCTCCAGTCCCCTCACCAGTTTCATTGCCCTTCTCTGGACACACTCCAGGGCCTCAATGGCTTTCTTGTAGTGAGGGGCCAAAACTGAACACAATACTCGAGGTGCAGCCTCACCAGTGCTGAGTACAGGGGGATGATTACCTCCCTGCTCCTGCTGGCCACACTATTTCTAATGCAGGCCAGGATGCCATTGGCCCTCTTGGCCACCTGGGCACACTGTCAGCTCATGTTCAGCAGAGCATCAACCAACACCCCCAGGTCCCTTTCCGCTTCAGTCATCCAGCCACTTATCCCCAAGCCTATAGCGCTGCATGGGGTTATTGCAGCCAAAGTGCAGGACCCAGCATGTGGCCTTGTTGAACCTCATCCCATTCACCTCAGCCCAGCAATCCAGCTTATCCAGATCCCTCTGAAAAGAGAAGAGATCCAACAACAGTGGCAGTCAGCCCTTAAATGGGGTCTAAGAGAGGTGGAGCCAGGCTCCACCCCTTCTGGTCGCACAGGTAAATTGCCTTCACCAGTGCTCCCAGGGCTGACTGGGTCCTTTCCCCAGGTGCTCAATCAGTGGTTCAGGCCACGACTCAACAGTTCCCATACACTCCACCCCTTCATGGCATGAACCAATGATCGAGTCAGGTGGAGGGTCAGCATTCCCTAATACAGGGATCCAACACACCGTGATGCTTATACAATGACCTGATGTAATCAACCTGCCATCGCTGGAGAGGATTGTGTCCTCTAGCAAGATGGGCTGCTGTTTCGGGAAACGATCTCAGTCTCATCTTAGAGCAAGCGTCGCAGTCTCGGCATGCCTGGGTGATGTCAGGTAGTTGTATGGGCAGCCCCCATGCTTTAGCAGTTGCCCACATAGTCTTTTGTCCATCTGGGAACCAGATGGAGCTTGCCTTTCTCAAAGAGGGAAATGGGTCCTTGGGGAAAAACTAGCAGGACTCATTAGGAGGACTTTAAACTAGGTGTGAAGGGAGATGGAGGGCAGAGTCAACCTTCCCATTAGAAGGTGTGAGAAGGCATAACTATACTGAAGGATGAGAGAAGGGCCCTACAGTAAGAGAGAGAAAGGGGCTTCACAGAAACTGGGATAGGGGTAGTTAGAGATAGTTTATGTAGAGATTGTTAGAAGAATGAGGATTGCAGACACTGGGTCTGGGATAATGAGGGAGATGAAGGCCATAAAGATAAAAGTTTGAGAACAGCCTGAGGACGTCTGGCAGTGAGTTGATTAGATGTCCACAGGGCAAGCTGAAACTGGTTTGGGGGGTGCCCCTCCCACAGGGTCAGAAGTTTACAGCGAGGAAGACTACAAGCCTTCGTGAGGAAGATGATGAGCCTTCATCCCATGACCACCTGGAGGAGACCCTCACGACTCACTATGCACGTGCAAGGGGGGGAGAGACCGCATGCTAATGGATTCTTGGGAATGTAATGAATATGTATACAAATTCCTGGAAACTATTGATTATGTATTAGTTCAGCCTATATCTGTACCAAGCTTTTGCCCTACAGTGTGCAAGTTAGGTGGAGCTATCCCCCTTGCACCAGGGCGTATGTGCATCGCTAATAAACATACCTGCTCTATATCCTTACCCAGGCTATAGGGTTTGATTTCTGCATGTCAATACTAGAGGGACAGGGTGCTGGCAGGTTGTATGGGAACTGTTGAGTCATGGCCTGAACCATTGATTGATCATCTGGGGAAAGGACCAGGTCAGCCCTGGGAGCACAGGTGAAGGCAATTCACCTGTGTGACCAGAAGGGGTGGAGCTTGGCTCCACCTCTCTTAGACCCCGTTTAAGGGCTGACTGCCACTAGGGAAGAATCTTTGGTTGTAGGTCTCTTCTCTGTGGAGTTTTTCCGTGTGCCTAGAACTTTGGAGATGGGTGAGCGTTCTTTCCTATTTTGTCCCTTTTGCCATTTCCCCCTTTATCACCTTTCCACCGCACTAATCTTTCCAACTGTAACTTTCAGTGAGCCAGGCAGGCTGAAATACTATTATGTCCTTCCTTTGGAACATCTTTAAATTGGTCAAGGAGGGGAATATTGCCCCCCTAGATAAGACTATCCCTGGATATTTCCCAGGATTTCTGGGATCTTCCTACTATGAACTTGCAGCAATAATTGAAAAATGGTGTCCCCTGCAGGTTACCAGAAATATTTCTTCCCCATCCTTCATGGCAGATTATTTCCATGGATTAGACAAAGATATCTTAGTTACGAAAGGATGCCAGCTAGCCTCTTTTACCATGGCATGGCCACTATTAAATGCTTTAAATCAAGCAGAAATGACAAACTATACCTCAGAAAATGAGAACCGGTTATTATGAGATTGGATTGAAAAATTGAATCAACAACTTGGTATATTGACGGGGAAGAAATCAAACCTAACAGGTCCGTAACATTAAATCAGATGATACACAGGCTCTTGAATCGATGGAACTGATTGATTCAGAAGACGAGGCTTCCAGGTCGGATCTCGAAGCTCCATCTGAGATGGATCCCTTTAAGATCCGCTCACTAATAACTCAAAAACTGAAAAAAGTACAAGATAGGCCAGCAGGGGTGCCCCCTGATCAGTGGCCTCCTGCTCAAGCCCTTTTGTGTGTGACAGCTCGTCCTTATACAGCAACTGAATTGATGGATTTAGTGCAGCGATTTTGACAGAAGCCTAGAAAAAGCGTACCAGCCTGGCTTTTGAGGTTATGGGATTCAGGGGCAGAAAATGTCATGGTAAATGGACCAGAAATTTCTAAATTGGCATCCATTACCTTACACCCTGCCCTTAGACAAAGATTATATGCTGCCATTCAATACACCAATGAAAACCACTCAGTGATAGATTGGTTGATGGTAGCATGCTATCTGACTTGGCCTAATAAAACCAACATACCATTGCACACAGGTTTATGGTCCTCTATGGAGGACCTTCAAAACTATATTCGTGAATTAGGCATAAGAGAGGCAATATATGAAGAAACATTTGAGAGCCGAGCCTTGGTAAAATTCTTGGCAGGCATGAGAGACTTGACTTACAACAGGCTCCTTCCCACCTTTATGGAACTTTAGTTTCCATACTGAACCCTCTAGTGGCCTCAGAGGCTGTTGTCCAACAGACTGCCCAGTTGGTAGCCAATTTGGGGGAAACAGGGCGCCTAAGAACAAGGCGTAATGTTTGCGTGGTAGAAGGAGCTGAGGTTCTCCCAGTTAAGACCAGGAAGGCTGCCCCATGGGCACCCCGTTCGGGCCGCATATGGGTGTCCCAAAAACAAATGTTTAAGGATCTCACACAGGCTGGGGTTGCCTTTGCTAAGATTGATCGGCAGCCTAATCATGTTTTACTTCAATTATGGAAACAACTACAAAATGATCAGAAATTTCAAAATAGTCCCAAAAGATCAGGAGTACGAATAATTCAACAAATGCCAATGAGAACTTGGAATTTAGAGAACTTCATAGTCCCTAATAGAAGGAAAAAGTCTCAGCAGGTAACTCGGGCTACGATGCCTGAGCCACCTGAGGAAAAAGACCTGGACATAGGACAGTGTATGACGTGACAAGGGATGTTAGTTCCCCTGTACCTAGGGCCTCCAGATGGGACTGGAGGCCCTATGTTGAGCGGACAATTTTTTGGTCTCGAGAGAATGTACAAAGGGTTATGGCATTAGTAGACACGGGTGCAGAAACATCAATTATATATGGAGATCCAACTAAATTCAACGGGGATAGAGTGATGATCGGTGGCTTTGGGGGACAGACCATTCCTGTCACCCAAACATGGT
This sequence comes from Pavo muticus, assembly GCA_016647715.1. Classification (NCBI taxonomy): domain Eukaryota; kingdom Metazoa; phylum Chordata; class Aves; order Galliformes; family Phasianidae; genus Pavo; species Pavo muticus. The sequence goes on from JACDJE010000730.1 coordinate 15,663, forward strand.
TGAAACTGGGAGTTGGGCATCTCCCACCCCAGGAGTATAAAGTGTCTATTGCCCCAGTCCCAGAGTACATCTTGGGCATGGATATTTTATGGGTTCTGGCTCTCCAGATGACTGTGGGAGAGTTCAGACTACGACAAAGGTGTATTAGTGTCCGGGCAGTGCAGGCGATATTGAGAGGCCATGTGAAGCATGAGCCTATTCGCCTGCTGGAACCGCGCCGGATTACTAACGTGAGACAGTATAGACTCCCGGGCGGGCAAGATGAAATATCAAGAACGGTGCAGGAATTAGAAAAAGTTGGGATTATAAGATCTGCACATAGCCCATATAATTCCTCCATATGGCCAGTGCAAAAGTCAGATGGAACACGGAGAATGACAGTAGATTATAAAGAATTAAATAAGATCATGCCACCTGTTCATGCAGCCATACCCAGTATTGCCTCCCTAATGGATACATTGAGTAGGGAGATAAAAACCTACCATTGTGTCCTAGATTTAGCAAATGCATTCTTCAGTATTCCAATTGCTAAAGAATCGCAAGACCAGTTTGCGTGTACATGGGGAGGCAGGCAGTGGACCTTTCAGGTCCTACCACAGGGGTACGTGCATTTGCCAACATATTGCTATAACCTAGTGGCGCGTGACCTGGCAAATTGGGAAAAACCTAATAACGTTAACTTGTATCTTTATATTGATGATCTCCTGTTGACATCCAACTCACTGGAGGCAGTAGGACAGGCGGCAGATTCATTAACTGTCTGTCTGCAAGAAAGAAGATGGGCTATAAATCCTCAGAAGGTGCAAGGTCCGGGCCTGTCCGTGAAATTCCTGGGGGTAGTTTGGTCAGGCAGTCTTTTGTGGGGGTTTATCTCGAGGGAGATAGCCATCTCAGGAGGCACTTACCCAAGCACCCAGGAATGCCATGTTGGCAGAAGAAGAATAAAAAAGGGACCAACAACCATGAGGGTAGGTGTCTGACATCAGATGCCTCACGACGTGATGCCTGCCTGCTGACGGACTCTCCTGGGCTACCTGAGACCTGTCTCTTCCTCCTGGACTTGCTGTCGCTGTACCTGCTGCCTAAGGCCGGTCACTCTGCTGCTGCTCTCCCCTGCGCTTTTCCCTCAGACCATGAGAACGGCATGCAATGGGACACTGCTGGATCTTGGTGGTGACTATCCCCGCTTTACGTAATTCTTGCTCCTTTCCTACCTTTCCTATCACCCATTTTCCCTTCCCCATCACCCTAATTCGTAACAGTCACCGGCCTCCCCTTCCCCATCTCCCTGATTGATTAAGATTTGTAATAAACTGGTCGGACCAACATTTGAACCGTTCTTTCTTAATCTCACGTTGGGTATACATATATCAAAGAACCTCTTCTCCCTCTGATGAACCGGAGTGAGACAACTGGCCCCAGGGCCATGACACGGGCTATCTCCTGTTTAATTTGCTCAAAAGCCTGCTGCTGCACAGGACCCCACAAAAAATTATTCTTCTTCTGCATCACCTGATAAAGGGGGCTTACAATGAGGCTGTAGTTTGGAACATGCATTCTCCAAAAGCCCACTACGTCCAGAAAAGATTGTGTCTCTCCCTTGCTAGTGGGTGGAGACATAGCAGTAGTTTTCTCAGCCACATCTGCTGGGATGTGACGACATCCATCTTGCCACTTTATACCTAGGAATTGAATGTCCTGGGCAGGTCCTTTCACTTTGCCTTGCTTAATAGCAAAATCAACTTGCAGAAGAATTTGGATTATTCGCTTTCCTTTCATGAAAACTTCTGCTGTATTGCCCCACACAACAATATCATCAATGTACTGCAGGTGCTCAGGAGCACCGCTCTGTTCCAATACAGTTTGGATCAACCCATGGCAAATGGTTGGGCTGTTTCCACCCCTGGGGCAAACGATTCCAAGTATACTGAACACCCCTCCAGGTGAAGGCAAACTGTGGCCTGCATTCTGTGGCCATTGGAATGGAAAAGAAGGCATTAGCAGTGACGATGGTGGCATACCACTTGGCTGCTTTTGACTCCAGTTCATACCAGAGTTCTAACACGTCTGGCACAGCAGCACTCAGTGGGGGTGTGACTTCATTCAGGCCACGGTAGTCTACCGTCAGCCTCCATTCTCCACTGGCTTTACGCACTGGCCATATGGGGCTTTTAAAAGGTGAGTGAGTTTTGCTTATCACTCCCTGCAGTGTCTGATGCACGGACTCAAATGTGAACGATCCAAATCCTTTATTACAAGTTCTCACATCACTTATATACATTCACAAGTTTCCTTTTTTAGCTTTCCCATCTGCCCTTACAGCTTTCCCATCCACCTTTACATGTCAACAGTGTATTCTACAAACACTCCTTAACCGTGCGTGTGGGCACTTATTCAGTCAGAGCCATGAGCTGTTCCTTTTGCTTTTTCTCTTCTTCTAGAGGTGTCCTTGGTTCTCATGCTGTTTTACTTGCTCCACAGCTGCTGCTCTGAATAGTTTTCTTGTATTTCCACAATTCCCCCTTTTTTGTTTATTCACAAACTGTTACCATACTATAAAATAATAACACTAATTATGGTAATAACATAATCACTATAACTCAATCAAGGCCTCTATTGACAATACTCTAAACGTGAGAAAAGAGACAAGGCAAACATAGCTTAATGACAAGAAATACTGTTAAACCCACTAAAAAGAACAAACTTTCCTTAGCTGACTAACAACCTAACTTGGTGAATGTGGCTAAAGCTTGAGCAGTACTGTTTCAAGATACATTTGGATCTGAGAGATAGGATGTCGCAGGAGCAGAGAGGCAAGCAAACTATGCATTCACAGCAGCACAGAGGGTTATGAGTTTTAGTCAACATACACACACTCACACACACACACACAGGCATCCATTTTAGACAATCCCGTAAGCGGGAAGCAGAAACTCCCTAAGCTAGTGCATTATTACTTATTTGCCCTTGAGGAACAGCAAACTGCCAAAAAGGAGAGAGAAGGAACATGCTGGCAGTGGATGCAATAGGCAGTGCCAGCAGGGTGTCCCCTGCTTCAAAGTGCACTTTTCCTCTCTCACCCACCACAGATTCTCTCCTGCTTTTATTCTTCTCAGGGTCTGAAAGGTATTTTCAATTTGTATACCACATTCACATGGCCAGTGCATGATACAGAGCCCAAGTGAAACACCTGCTTGGAAAACAGAATAAACTACCAAGGTTAGCTTTCTCTACGAAACAAAATATTTGTAGCTACAGCCACAAATATCAGTTCCCTTAAAACTGTCAGAATACTTTGTTTCATTCCAAGATCATTCTTCAGTGAGGGGCCTTTAGGTCCCTGACATAGGTGCCAATTGAAGGGATAAGTGAACTAAAAAATCTGCTGGGCAGTATCCCAGAAGCCTATATCAGAATCATATGCTGAATCAAAGTAAGATAGCACGCGCCTTTGTCTCAAGTGATGCATGGCCATATTTTAAAAATCCTGATTATTGAGATGAAAGAGAGTTAATCATTCTATAATACAGGGTCACACCTTTGCCTAGGATTCCTTTCCAGGTTTTGTCTTCGCAAATTAAGAAAAGGCTAATTGATAGGCTGATAGCATCATAACTGAGTGTTACTAATACACTAAAAGAGCTATTCCCGTAGATTCCAGCATTAGAAACATCAAATCCTGTTTGATTCACAATCGATCTACTACTAAAATAGAAGAAACATACAACAACCTAGATAATGCCTAATAATTCTAATTCTTGAGACTGCATTGGTAACACAGGAAAATCACCCACTATGTCATACCATTACTAATGTTGTTATTTGCAATACAACAAGTTACAAAACAATACCAATAAGTAAGAAGCACACATTCCCAGTCATTATAAGGGCTGGATGCTATTTTCTGCCTTGAGATGAGGCCGAACATATCGTGCTGGAACCCATGTAGGGCCAGTCCCTGTGGAAACACAAGCATATCCACGACCCCAAGTTATCAGTGGTAAGGGACCTTCCCAATGCCCTGTGGCCATATTCTGAACATTAACCATTGGCCGTTACTTGAGCATTGGGGAGGCCCAAAAAGATGATCCACACGAGTTGTATCTGTATGATCAGGATTCAAAAGATTCAGCACAAGCAAAGCCTTACATAATCTTTCTTGTGGTGTGTCTCCCGTATTCCCCCTTTTTTGTTTATTAAGAATGGATTTCAGTGTTTGATGAGTACGCTCAATGATAGCTTGTCCAGTGGGAGAATGAGGAATGCCTGTAATATGTCTAACCCCCCATTCTTGGAGGAAAGTTCGAGTGGCCTTAGAAGTATAAGCAGGTCCATTATCTGTTTTTATAGTATGTGGGATCCCCATAGCAGCGTAAGCAGATAACCAATGTTTACGGGCATCGCAACTGCATTTGCCTGTATGTGCTGTGGCAAATATGTAAGAAGAATGAGTATCTATTGTTACATGCACATATTTTAGACGGCCAAATTCGGGAACATGAGTGACATCTGTCTGCCACAGTTGAAGAGGTGCTGTGCCATGGGGATTTGTCCCAATTTGAGGCAAAGGGGCAATTGCCTGGCAGTCTGGGCATGTTAGAATAATGTTACGGGCTTGATCCACTGTCAGTTGGAATTGTTTTTGTAAGGTTCTCCTATTCTGATGGAAAAATTGATGGGAGAGTCGCGCTTGCTGAAATAATTGAGGGGTAGCAAAGGCGACTGTGGCTTGATCAGCCTTACGGTTGCCCTTAGTTAAAGGACCAGGCAATGTAGTGTGTGATTGAATATGCATAATAAAATAAGGAAGAATATGGTGAGAGACATAATGTAAAACTTACTTGAGCTGTGCAAACAAAGCAGGGTTGTTAACTTCCTTAAGAAAAGATCCTGCAATCCGCTGAATGATACCTGTAACATACAAAGAGTCAGTCATATTAAGCTTTTGTTCTGAAAAAATTTGAAAAGCTTGAGCTACCACAGCGAGTTCTACAATTTGAGGTGATCCATTGAAAACATGTACATCTGACTGCCATCGTGTAGCAGTCGCACACCAGAGAACCACTGCTCGGTGTGTCTTGCCAGAGCCATCCGTAAATACAGTAACAGCATTAGGTATTGGAACAGGTGAAAGTAAAATATTAGTAGTAAGGGACAGATCACTCAAATTATGCAGTAACTGATGTTTGGGGGGATGGGTGGAGATTTGTCCAGTATATTCTGCCAGAGCAGTTTGTAAAGCAAGCGACTGTGCCAGCATCCAATCTAAATCATTTTTAGTAGCAGGTATGTAGATGCAATCAGGGTCAAGACCTGATTTTTAGACGATGTCGACCTCGCTGTATTAGCATTGCAAACATCTCCACTCATGATGTAATGGTTTTTGAAAATGCATGCGATAAGAATATCCATTTGAGGATAGTGAGGATCTTTTCTTGAGGTATCCCATTGATATAAGCTATATGGCTGATAGGAGTTTGATATTATTATAAGAGATACTGGAAGTGATAAACAAACACGATGGCTATATCGATGTTGCAATGCTGTTATTACAGAGTCTAAGCAGTGTAGTGCTTCTGGTGTTAATTGTCTTTTAGAAGTTAGATCTGGATCTCCTTTGAGCAACTGGAATAGAGGGTGCAGCTCTTGAGTAGTAATACACAAAAGCGGTCGCAACCAGTTGGTGGTTCCTAATAATTTTTGCAGATCATTTAATGTCTGTACATGAGGTACTACTCTGAGGATTTGTGGCTGAGTGGTGTGAGATGTAATTTTCCCTCCTAAATATTTCCATGGAGAACTAAGCTGCACCTTTTCTTCTGCTATTTGTAAACCGACAGATTGGACTGCCTGCCGGACGAGCATTAAAGCGTCCTTTAGACCTTCTTCTTGTTCTGCTGCTATTAATATATCATCCATGTAATGATAAATAAGGACATGAGGTCTAGCTTTTCGTACTGGTTGTAATGCATTTACTACAGTCAATTGACGTATTGTTGGACTATTAAGCATTCCTTGTGGTAACATGGTCCAATGATACCACTGAGCAGGGCTTTGTTGGTTGATGGAGGGCACTGAGAAAGCAAATCGTGGTGCGTCTTTTGGATGAAGTCAAATGGTAAAAAAACAGTCTTTTAAATCAATGACTGCTATAGGCCAATTCGAAGGTAACATTGAAGGTGAAGGAAGACCAGGCTGCAATGCCCCCATGGGCTCAATTACTGAATTGACAGTGCGCAGGTCCTGTAAAAGCCTCCACTTTCCATTCTTCTTGAGGATAACAAAGACCGGAGTATTCCAAGGGCTGGTAGTAGGCACTATGTGACCAGCAGCTAGCTGTTCTCAAACTAGCTCATGTAAATGCAGCAACTTTTCCTTTGTTAAGGGGCACTGATCTACCCAAATAGGTTGTTCTGTTTTCCAAGCTAGGGGTATAGGTTGCTGCCGATCAATGGCCCTTATTGAAAATTTGTCTGCAAAATCATGCACCATTGACTTAAAAGATCACGACCCCACAAAGTACAGGGAACTGGCAAGATGTAAGGAGCAGCGTGAGCAATGTGACCATCAGGCCCTTCAAAAGATAAAATTTGGGCACTTTGGGCTGCTGCAAGCCCCCAACTGCTACAATAGCAGAATTAGGGTCTTTTAGTGGCCATTCAGAGGGCCATTCACTTGACTTAATGATGGTAACATCAGCTCCGGTATCCACTAGGCCTAATAACTGTCGGCCCTTTACTAAGCATGGTAATAATGGTTTGTCTTTTGACGCTTGTGTAGTCCATAGCACGGCAGGTTTGTCCGTGCTCCCAAATCCACCAGTTCGGTCCCTGATGCCAGGTTCAGCCATAGAATGAAAAGGGACTAATTGTGCTATTTTTTGACCTTTGGGAATAAAGCAGGGGGGTGAGGGCATCCATGCCATTATCTTAATCTCCCCAGTGTGGTCAGCATCTATAACTCCTGGTAAAACAAAAAGTCCCATCCATGTTACAGAAGAACGTCCTAACAAGAGGGCGCTACGCCCATCCCTAAGGGGCCCCGTTACACCTGTTGGAATGAGAGTCACGGTGTTATCAGTCAGCGTCACTGACTGGGCGGTGGCCAAATCCACTCCTGCGCTGCCAGCGGAGGCTGGTCTGAGTGAGATGGACAGGCAACGGCCGGCCGATTCGGGACCGTATTTGTTGCACCGGGGACAGTGTTGAGCTAGAATAGCACAAACATTTTTATTTGCTTGCTTAGGCTTTTTACAGTTCCTCTGTACATGACCGGGTTCCCCACAATTGTAACACTTCATTTTTTGAGCTGTCCCTGCATTGAGTCGGGGTGCCAGTGTGTCTGCTAGCAAGGCCATTTTATAACTTTTTGTGCCTACATCTTGACAGGCTTTAATCATGTCAGTAATGGATGGATCTGCATTCTTTAAGGATTGTAAAACATTTTGACAGTCTGCATTTGTGTTTTCCACTGCTAATTGCTTAAGCAAAGCATCCCAGGCGGCTTGATTTTCCACTTGTCTCTCTAGTGTATTTTGTAAACGGTCAAGAAATTTAATGTAGGGCTCGGCAGCCCCCTGCTTAATTGATGTAAATGAGGCATTAGACAAATTAGTATCAGGTATCCAGCAGATAGTACACAACACCGAAGTCTTAACTTGTTCAAGGCATTGCCTGTCCGTCTGTGCCTGGGCCTGAGGTGTTGCCCGGACCCCCTCCCCCATGAGTTCCTCCATGCCAATATGATTTAAGTTATTCAAATTATTCATAGCCTGGATGGTAGCCTGTTCTCAGTATTCAGTCATAAACATGGTGTATTGCATGGGGGACAGGATCATTCGTAACAAAATTTTCCACTCATGAGTGGTCATAACATAACTGTCACCAATTGCAACCAAAAGATTGTATGTAAAGGCAGACTGAATTCCATAATCTCTCACTGACTTCCTTAGCTCCTTCACTGCCTCATAAGGCAGGGATTCCCACCGGGGGGGCTGATTTGCATGATACAGCACAGGAAAGGCTTGCAACATATCAGCATCACCCCATAATATTGCTTCTTTTCTGCACTGCTCTAAAGCACCGTGGTACGCTGTAGAAAATTTTTTCTTTCCCGCTCCCTTCAAATTATCATCAGGAGGGAAAATGTTCGGTTCGTCCTCCGGATCTACTGGACCAGGATCAAAAAGATCCTCTGGTTCCGGTTCGTCTTTGTGTTTAACCAAGTTACATGCGGGCTGCAGAGACGCAGCAGCAGGCGAAGTAGGCGGGGCAGAGGACGGCAGCGGCGCGGCGGGCGTCGGGGGCGGAGCGGAGGGCGGGAGCGCGGGGACGGGTCGCGATTTCTCTTCTCCCCGGCCGGGGGGGAGTCAGAGCCGCGGATCGGGTCCGGGCAGGAGCTGCTTCCCGCACCGAGGGGCGGCGGCGCGTGTGGGAGTGAAGGCGATGGGGAATAGTCGGAAGAAATTCTTCCTTGTCGAATTTGTTTAAGCCCTTCCATTATTTGCCACCAAACAGGTAAAAGTTTAGCAGCCGTTCTGTCTTTAGTAATAGAAGCCTCCCAGAGTTTTGTGCCAATTTTGTCCCAAAGCTCTCCATCAAGAGAGAACCCAGTTTTTGGAAATTCAGGGACATTTTTGCTTATCCATTTCAGAAAAGTAGCTAATGCTGAAGTAGATACACGCTGATTCTGAAACTTTAAAACTATCTGTAATACTTCGAGACTTACTTGTTGCTCCTTCGTTGGTGAACTCCCCATAGTTCCTGACTGCTCACACTCTGTCCTGCAGAATGGTGCGGGCGTGCGTGAAACAATCTCTCTGAAGTTCAGTCGGGCGGTGCTGCTGGACTGGGCTCGCTTAGCCTCGGCTTGATTTGCTCCACGCAGTGGGCACCATTTGCAGCACCTGATGCACGGACTCAGATGTGAACGATCCAAATCCTTTATTACAAGTTCTCACATCACTTATATACCTTCACAAGTTTTCTTTTTTTAGCTTTCCCATCTGCCCTTACAACTTTCCCATCCACCTTTACGTGTCAACAGAGTATTCTACAAACACTCCTTAACCGTTCGTGCGGGTGCTTATCCAATCAGAGCCATGAGCTGTTCCTTTTGCTTTTTCTCTTCTTCTAGAGGTGTCCTTGGTTCTCATGCTGTTTATCTTGCTCCACAGCTGCTGCTCTGAATAGTTTTTATTGTATTCCCACAACTCCCTGACTCTCTAGTTGACGAATCAACTTATAAATGGGGAGCTAGGAATCCCTGTTGGTGCGGTACTGCCGTCTGTGCACCATTTTTGTGGCAATCGGTACCTGTTGCTCTTTTATTCGTAGAAACACCACAACAGACGGATCTTCTGATAGGCCAGGCAAAACAGACAGCTGCTTAATGTTGTCTGTGTCTACAGCAGCTATTCCAAAGGCCCATCGATACCCCTTAGGATCCTTGAAATGCCTCCTTCTGAGGTAACCAATACCAAGTATACATGGAGCCCCTGGACCAGTCGCAATAGGATGTTTTTGCCAGTCTTTACCAGTGAGGCTTATTTCTGACTCCAACACAGTCACTCCAGAAATATAAATCGATTCTGTCCCTTCATAACTTGAGGGCATTAGAGTGCACTGTGCACAGGTGTCCACCAGTGCCTCATATTTCTGTGGTTCTGATGTGCCAGGCCATTGAATCCACACAGTCCAATAAACTCTATTATCCCTTTCCCCCCCCTGACTGAGGGCAGGGCCCCTCTATTCATTACCTGTGGTAACTGGTGCAACTACACTGGTGATGGATCTGTGCTCATAGTACAGGAGTGGTTCTGTTATGCCACTTTTTCATGGTCACGTAGGTAACGCCACAAGGCAATACACGATGTAGTCTTACTATTGTTATTTGCTTGAGCAGGAAGGCATTTGCCTTTAATAGCTGAGATTTTTGATGATACAGGTGAGGAGGAGGGTCCATCACCTTTAATTAGTTTGATCAGCTCCTTCATTAGACTCCTTTGATCATCCTGATCTTCATCAGGTGTTTCTGATACTACTACGGGTTCGTCACGATTAATCAATAGAGACAATTGCTCTTGCACTTTGATTTGCGGAATCAAACTCTATAACCCAAAGTTAGGTTATAAAGCAGGTACGTTTATTCAATGAGACGCGTATCATTGGGTGCGCGGGGGATAGTTCCTCCTAACACGCACACCGTAGGGCAAAAGCTTGGTACAGATATAGGCCGAACCAATACACAATCAGTGGAATTCACATACATATTCATTACATTCCTGACTTATCAACATATGGTCCCGCCATGAGCAGGGGGGTCTCCTTTGATGGTCATGGGAGAGGACCCATTGTCTCTGACAGAAGTAATCCGATCCCGACCCATTCCTTGTGTAATGTTATAACAGAGTTTCCAGATGCTCTTTTCTTATCTGGCCACACATCCTGCATTCCTGTACAACAGTTAGCCCTTATCTTGTCCTTTCCTTACTCAACTTCATCTAGTCTGTCTGTTACTTGTGAGATGGCTGAAATGGAAGTGTGAGATAGGGGTAGCTTTTGTTCTAAGTTTTGAAGCGTAAAAATCAGTTCAAAAACTAAGGCTCTTCTCTGTTGGTCCTCGTATCTGTCAAACGTTGCTGCTAGTGTACTGGTGTACCTTTCTGGCGCTGTTCTTGTGAGTTTCTGCCATATATCAGGCATACTCCTCACTCTCTCAGGATCATGGTCTTGGTGTGGATGGTTAGGAACAAAATTAGGGTTATACAACATTTCCACCATGGCTATTTCCCTCAAATACTGGATGCCTTTTTCAATTGTATACCACTTTTTCATCACAGGCTTCAGTCTTTGAAGGGATGCCTTTCCTTCACGGCTGCTAACACTCGTTTCCAGAGGGTGGCGACTCTGTCCAAACATCTACTAATCCCTCTGTCAATAGATTAGTCTCTGGCAATGCCTCCTAACTGATGAGCTTCGTTACTATCTAGAGACATGCTACCGGCCCCGTTGTCCCAACAGCGAAGCAACCAGGTGACAAGAGTTTCGTTCAGGCCCCGTGTCAACTCCTTTCTTGAGCCTTGCATTTCAGTCATCTTCAGAGGTCGACGAACAGTGGTAACAGTGACTTCCTCCTCCTTACCCTCCTCTCCGTGTCTCTTAGTTTCTCCTGTTGCCTTTCTCGATGATGGTGGTTTTGAGGAGGGCCCCTTGCCTGGATCTTCTTCTGCCTCCTCCTCCGCTTCTTCTTTTTTCCGTTCTAGATGCGAGGACACTCGTTTCCATTTCTGGCCTTCCACAGAGGCAACTGACATTGTTTCTGGTGTCTCCTGTGACTGATCAGATTTGACTTGGAGATTTCCCCCTTTGGCTTGAACCTCAGCTCGGAAACTCTCTCTCTCCAGAATAGTATTATATAGGGCGTGGTAAGCACAAGCCAAGCCCCAAATAAGTCGTACCTCCTGTCACAGGTTATCCCTGGATACAAGTCCGTGACAGGGGGGCACAGGCCCCGGAAAAAAGAAAAAAAACGGAAGAGCGAGGGGAAAAAAAAAAGAAGAAAGGGGTACGAACGGTTTGCCGCGCGCTCCGGCCGGCCCCGGGCCACGCGCTCCGGGAGAGGGGGAAGGGCAGGGAGCTAGTGGATGGTTTTAACAAAAGGAATGCACCAACAGTAGATCTGAGAAGGAACGGTAATTTACTAAATTTAACTAAATCAAACAAAATGAGAGAGAAAAGAGTATCCAAAACGCGAGATCAAACCACAATACCGCGAGGGAACCACGTGCTGTTCTCCGCGGCGAGCTGAGAAGGCTGAGCCGGGCAGCGGGGGAAGCCAGGCGCTCGGTCCGGTCCGGAGCTCCACCCCCGCTTCCTCTTCGCGCCAAGTCCTCCCCAGGGAAGCCGCACCTCTCCTCCCGTCAGGATACTCCACATGCCCATAAGGGGCAGTAAACGGAACCAGAACATTAACTCTTTAACTCCTACTGGTTCACATGATGTTCTGATGTGGAATACTGATCACAAAAGAAAAATCACCAAACCACAACATTCCACCCCTTATTCCACATCACCACATCATGCTTAACATATATCTACATACGAACAAACAGTAATTAGCATGCACTACATACGCACTATCTGAACAACAATAATTAACATGCATTACGTATACACATATCTATATACATATATATACATGGAATCACTGACTGCACTCCCCCAGCATCAAATTCCCTTGTGGTATGCACTGGACGTCCCCATTTTCCTCCATCACCCACCAAGTGCACCCAGGTCCCTGTGCAAAAACAGTTCCACGGAGTGGTTTGCCCTTTCCAGAAGCTGGAAAGACCCAAACCGCTTTTCCCAACATGCTTTTTGCATGTATTACAGGGACCTTATCTCCCTCTACAGTATGTAGGGAGCTGGAGTGGGTAGGACCATCTCGATTGACCGATCCTCTGGTGTTGACCAGCCAGGTGGCTTCTGCCAAATTCTTCTCCCAGTTCTTAAATGTTCCACCGCCCATTGCTTTCAACATGGTTTTTAACAACCCATTGTAGCGTTCGATCTTACCAGAGGCCGGTGCATGGTAGGGGATATGATAAATCCACTCGATGCCATGTTCTCTGGCCCAAGTATCCACAAGTGAATTTTTGAAATGAGTCCCATTATCCGACTCAATTCTTTCTGGGGTGCCATGTCGCCACAGGATTTGCCTCTCCAGGCCCAATATGGTGTGTCGGGCGGTAGCATGGGGTACTGCGTATGTCTCAAGCCACCCAGTGGTTGCCTCCACCATGGTGAGCACATAATGCTTACCATTGCGAGATCGTGGCAAGGTGATATAATCAACCTGCCACGCCTCCCCATATTTATACTTTTGCCATCGCCCTTCCCCCCAGAGAGGTTTCATCCTCTTGGCTTGTTTAATTGCAGCACATGTGTCACAGTCATGAATAACTTGCGCAATAGCGTCCATAGTTAAGTCCACCCCTCGGTCTCTAGCCCACTTATATGTTGCATCTCTTCCTTGATGGCCTGAGGTCTCATGGGCCCACCGAGCTAGAAATAACTCTCCCTTGTTCTGCCAGTCCAAGTCTATCTGAGCCACCTCAATTCTGGCAGCTCGATCTACCTGATGGTTATTTTTATGTTCTTCAGTAGCCCTGCTCTTGGGCACATGGGCATCTACGTGACGCACCTTTATAACCATATCTTTTGTTCGGGCAGCAATGTCTTTCCAAAGTTCAGCAGCCCAAATAGGTTTACCCTTCCGTTGCCAGTTGTTTTGTTCCCACTGCTGTAACCACCCCCATAAGGCATTTGCCACCATCCATGAGTCAGTGTAAAGATAAAGCATTGGCCACCTCTCCCGCTCAGCAACATCTAAGGCCAGCTGGACCGCCTTTACCTCTGCGAACTGACTTGACTCTCCTTCTCCTTCGGTGGCCTCTGCAACTTGTCGTGTGGGGCTCCACACAGCAGCTTTCCATCTGCGATGCTTCCCCACAATACGGCACGATCCATCCGTGAACAGAGCAAATTTCTTTTCATTTTCTGGTAGTTCGTTGTATTGGGGGGCCTCTTTAGCACGTGACACCTCTTCTGCCAGTGATGTGCCGAACTTTTTGCCTTCAGGCCAGTCCATGATCACCTCTAAGATTCCTGGACGGCTGAGGTTCCCCATCCGCGCTCTTTGTGTAATCAATGCAATCCACTTGCTCCAAGTGGCATCAGTAGCGTGATGGGTGGAGGGGACCTTTCCTTTAAACATCCAGTTCAGCACTGGCAGTCGAGGTGCCAGAAGGAGCTGCGTTTCAGTGCCAATTACTTCAGAAGCAGCCCGAACCCCCTCATATGCGGCTAAGATCTCCTTTTCAGTTGGAGTGTAGCCCTCTTCCGACCCCCTGTATGCTCGACTCCAGAATCCCAGGGGTCGGCCTCGGGTCTCTCCAGAGGCTCTTTGCCACAGACTCCAAGTGGGACCTTTCTCCCCAGCAGCAGTGTAGAGGATGTTCTTTACATTCTCTCCCATCCGTACTGGCCCTAGGGCCACAGCACGGGCTATCTCCTGTTTAATCTGTTCAAAAGCCTGCTGCTGTTCAGGACCCCATGCGAAACTGTTCTTCTTTCGCGTCACCTGATAGAGGGGGCTTACTATGAGGCTGTAGTTTGGGATGTGCATCCTCCAAAAGCCCACTACACCCAGAAAAGACTGTGTCTCTTTCTTGCTAGTGGGTGGAGACATACTGGTGATTTTGTCGATCACATCTCCTGGGATGTGACGACGCCCATCTTGCCATTTTACTCCTAGGAACTGAATTTCCTGGGCAGGTCCCTTCACTTTGTTTCGCTTAATAGCGAAACCGGCACGCAGAAGAATTTGAATTATTTGGTCTCCTTTCTTAAAGACTTCTTCTGCTGTATCACCCCACACAACAATGTCATCAATGTACTGCAGGTGCTCAGGAGCACCGCCCTGTTCCAATGTGGTTTGGATCAGCCCATGGCAAATAGTCGGGCTGTGTTTCCACCCCTGGGGCAAACGGTTCCATGTGTACTGAACACCCCTCCAAGTAAAAGCAAACTGTGGCCTGCATTCTGTGGCCAACGGAATGGAGAAGAATGCATTGGCGATGTCAATGGTAGCATACCATTTGGCTGCTTTTGACTCCAGTTCGTACTGGAGTTCCAACATATCTGGCACAGCAGCGCTCAGTGGGGGTGTGACCTCATTCAGGCCACGGTAATCTACCGTCAGCCTCCATTCTCCACTGGCTTTACGCACCGGCCATATGGGGCTGTTAAATGGTGAGTGGGTTCTGCTGATCACTCCCTGACTCTCTAGCTGACGAATCAGCTTGTGAATGGGGAGCAAGGAATCCCTGTTAGTGCGGTACTGCCGTCTGTGCACCGTTTTTGTGGCAACTGGTACCTGCTGGTCTTTTACCTGTAATAACCCTACAGCAGACGGGTCTTCTGACAGGCCAGACAAGACAGACAGCTGCTTAATGTTGTCTGTATCTACAGCAGCTATTCCAAAAGCCCATCGGTATCCCCTGGGATCCTTGAAATGCCCACTTCTAAGATAATCTATACCAAGTATGCATGGGGCCCCCTGTCCAGTTACTATAGGATGCTTCTGCCAGTTTTTTCCGGTGAGGCTTATTTCTGCCTCCAACACAGATAATTCCTGAGAGCCCCCAGTCACTCCAGAAATAGAAATCAGTTCTGTTCCTTTATAACTCGAAGGCATCAGAGTGCACTGAGCACCGGTGTCCACCAGTGCTTTATATTCCTGTGGTTCTGATGTGCCAGGCCATCGAATCCACACAGTCCAATACACTCTATTATCCCTCTCCCCCCCCTGGCTGAAGGCAGGGCCCCTCTATTTGTTACCTGCAGTAACGGGAGCAACTTCAGTGGCGGTTGAGCTGCTTTGTAATTCTCTCACCCGTGCTCGTAGTGCAGGAGTGGGTTCGTCGTGCCACTTCCTCATATCCTCTCCATGCTCACGTAAGTAGCTCCACAGGGCAGCACGAGACATAAATTTACTGCGGTCCTTTGCTCGAGGGGGAGGGCGTTTACCTTTGATAGCTGAAACTTGAATCATTTTGACAAGCTCCTTCAGCACATTCCTTTGACTGTCCTGGTCTTCATCGGGTGTTTCTGATACTGCCACAGGTTCATCACGATTAGTCACTAGGGACAATTCCTCCCTGCCATGAGCAGTGGGGGTCTCCTCCAGGTGGTAGTGGGATGAAGGCTCATCGTCTTCCTCACGAAGGCTCGTAGTCTTCCTCACTGTAAACTTCTGATCCTGCGGGAGGGGTAGCCCCCGATCCCGTTCTAACTTGCCTTGTGGACATCTTATCACTTACTTACCAAATGTCCTCGAGCTGTTCTCAAAACTCTTATCTTTGTCCTCCACCCCCACATTGTTCTTATCCCAGCTTGTTGCAATCCTCATTCTTTTAGCAGCCTCTGCACATTTGCTTCTGTAGACTATCTTTTACCCTTTGTTTCTGTGAACCATCTTTTACTCTTCAGAACCAGGTATCCCGAAAGTTGTCAGTCCACGTCACTGGAGTATTAACTCTTTAATTCCCCATGCTTTACATGATGTTATGATGTGGAATACCGATAACAAAATTATAAAACCATGACATCTGATCTGGTGGTGTCCTTATGACAGGGGTTTTGAACTGAATGGGCTTGAAGGCCTCTTTCAACCCAAACCATTCTTTGATTCTATGAAAAGTCTGGCTAAAGAATACATTAGCTACTGTGTCAGAGCACTGGAACAGGCTGTCCAGGGAGGTTATGGAGTTTCCTTCTCTGGAGATATTTGAAGCCCAACTGGATGTTTTCCTGTGCAACCTACTGTAGGGACCCTGCTCTAGCAGGGGAGTTGGACTTGACGATTTCCAGAAGTCCCTTCCAACCTCTATGATTCCATGATTCTGTGTAATATTGATGTCTCAAAAGCTGATTATTTGACATTTTTGTCTGGCTGAGGTATTTTGCTCAAGGTTAAAGCTCTGCTTTAAGTTCTAGATATCCTGCTTATCCAGGATAAACAACGTTCCTGGGATGGGATGTTTCTCTTCAAAAACCCAACACTTCCATAAATAACAAGCAACAAGGACAGATATTCTTGAGATGAGGCACAAGTCCAAAATGGTAACCAATCAGAAGAGACTAAGTGTTCTTGTGCCCAAATATGGATGAAGTGAGGAGTGGGGTACCTCCCCAAAATGATCACCCTGCACAAATGCAGAAGATTCAAATATGTTATGTAACCTTGTACTTACATAATCCTATGAATATGTAATAGATAGGCATGACTTACGTATTAGGTAGGTATACAGTGAAAACTTTTTGGACTATAAATAGAAACCAGTGTGAAGACTTGTTAAGGCTTGATTTGTGAGAATATTCCACCTTGCACCCTGTGCAAGAGAAATCAATATCTCTTCTCTAAACACCTGTCTTTTTGAATGTGTTTTGGGAGATTTAAAATTGACAATAATATCATTAAGAAGACTGGCAAGGCACTGCACACTGTGGCCCTCTCAGCCCCTTCCCAGACTGCAGGAGGGACAAAAGCACTTTTCAGCCTCATTTTCAAAGAATCATAGTGCCTGGAAGGTACCTCTGGAGATCATCTAGTTCCAGCCCCCCGCTAAAGCAGGTTCCCTACAGCAGGTTGCACAAGAAAGCATCCAGGCAGGTCTTGAATATCTCCAGAGATAGAGGCTTCACAACCTCTCTGGACAGCTTGTTCCAGTGCTTTGTCACCCTCAAAGTAAAGTTGTTCTTCCTCATGTTCATATGGAACTTCCTGTGTTCCAGTTTGTGCCCATTGTCCCTTTTCCTGTCATTGGGCACCACCAAAAAGAGCCTGGTCCCATCCTCTTGACTCCCACTCATTAGATATTTATAAGTGTTTATAAGATTCCTTATCAGCTTTCTTTTCTCCAGGCTGAATAATCCCAGGTCTCTCAGCCTTTCCTCATAAGGAAGATGCTCCAGGCTCCTCATAATCTTTGTGGCGCTCTGCTGGACTCTTTCTAGAAGTTCCCCGTCTTTCTTGAACTGAGGAGCCCAGAACTGGACACAGTACTCCAGATGTGGCCACACGAGGGCAGAGTAGAGGGGGAGGATCACCTCCCTCGACCTGCTGGCCACACTCATTTTAACGCACCCCAGGATACCATTGGCCTTCTTGGCCACAAGGGCGCGCTGCTGGCTCATAACCAACCTATTGTTACAAGACAGGGACAGAAAACCCCACAACTCTCAAAAAATAAAAGAAATCCACAGACACCCCCTCCAACTCCTCCACCCCTTCTTCCCGTTTAGAACCATTTCAAGGGCACCGGCCACCACAGGAGGAGCAACGAGGAAGCAGTTCCGGGTTGTGTTCTGTCCTGCATACCGGGTGGGGCCTCACCAGTAACAGGGGCGGAGCGTAGTGCTCCATTTTGTGGAGAGAGCGCGGGGCAGCAGCTATCTCCTGTCCGTTTCAGTCTTGCATGCGGCTTCTGTTACTATCATTATGTTTTCCTCCCGCGTGGCTGTCGCCTTTGCTCGCTCCGTACCACGGCAAGGCGGACTGGTGAGTGAACCCTTTCCTTCATGTAGCAGGCGGGTCAGGGTAGGGAGCCGCCGCCGCCATCTTGGGGACCGTGGTGATATAGATGGGCTGCGGCCTCCTCTGCCCGGCCTGTGCAGGGCTGGCCATACTCCCCCTGAGGGTCTGCTACCGAATTGGGGCTGGATGTGCTTGGGAGCTGATCTTAGCACTGCGGGGCGCGGTCTTTGGGGGGAGGGGAGGGCTAGGGGATGACATGCCCTTTTTCCAAAAATGAAAATTGGTTAAGGGCTGGAAGGCTGCTAGATAGGAGTGAGGCCGGGAGGTTTGGGCACCGAAGTTGTGCCCGGCAGCGCTAGTTAGGATGCAGAGATCTGTCAGAGCTGGCTCCCAACGAGTGTCCTTTGTGAAGGTGAACATGGAGACCTGGTCAGGATTTCAGAGAAATCGTATCAACCCTGCATTGGGAGCTTTAGGATATGGTGTTATGACAATTCTTTAATGCATTTATTTTCACAGACTTCTATTTTGTGTAATTGCATATATTTTAGCCATCTTTCAGAAAATTTGTAGTTAAACTTTCCTTGGAAAGGTCAACCCTCAGAAGACATAACCTTGTTTTTTTCCCTTGTGCAGATGCCTAAGGATTGCACTGATTTATTTATGCCCCAAGCTTTTGATGTTTTGATCAGTGGTGGTGAATGAGGGGAGGTGTTGCTCTGAGAGCTGCTGCGGTGGTGACAGTGCAATACAAAGGCTATGCAGAAAAATGCAGCAAGTAATTTAGAGCAAACTTTCATAATCTTTCCTTGCTTAAAAATGCTGTGTTTGCTTTCATAACTGTAACTTGTAAACACAGTGCTTCGGAGCTCAACTCAAAATGGAAGTGCATTAAATATCTTAGCCCTTACTGAGAAATTTTAATGTAGTCTCTCTTTAAAGTATTGTATTCTGTGTGATTGAGGAAATTTCACTGTTATTGAAACAACTAATTATTTTAGATTTCCAGAAATACCTTGGGTGTAGCATCTGTTGCTGCAAGAAACATCCATGCCTCCAAAACACATTTTCAGAGAACTGGTGAGTCTGAGGAAAGGTCTTTATTATGAGAATGTTGTTTAAGAACTTGATCAGTCAGACAAGGTAATTTGAAGTTGGAGTGTGTGGTGTACGTCAGCTGATAAAATGCTTGAGGATGTTTATGTACTGTGTTAGAAAGTGAATTATCAATTATGGGGTCACATTGAGATGTCACTGTAATAATTGTTCGAAGTATGCTCGAACTAATGGAGTGGTCACATGTCATCTGGCTTATTCAGCTTATTTACCTCACAAAGATCCAGTTCGATCTTTAAGTTCTGCAGAATTATCTGAAAAAATGCCTTGAATTTCAATTTCCTGTATGCTTTGTAACAATATTAGGAAATGGATGACTTTCTCAGGCCTGCTCAAGTTTGACCTTGATTCTTGGTTATAACTCTTGTGCTGACCACACAAAACAAGGCCACAGCAATGCATAGCTGTGTTTGGTTGTGGCTCACATACAATTTTTGACATGGTTTAGACTGACTAAAGGTATTATTAGGAAATAAGTTTCACTATATTGCTTGTTGTATCTTAGCTAAAGAAATAAACAGTTGTAGGCATACTGCCAAATTGGAGGAAGATGGAGAATATGCTTTTTTAGCCTATTGAACAACTTGCTCCTTAAACACATTAAGTGCTTTTAAAATATACTTGGTTATTGGGTTACCAGTGAATTGACAGTGTTTTGATGTGTCCACTCTAAGTAAATTCTCTCCCTGCAGAGCTAGTGTCTACTCTCTTAGCGAAGTCTAATCTATTTAGACTAATGATTATCCAGGGAGAGGGATTGCTAAGACTGTAGGATGTACCGAAGGAAAATGACTAAACTAAACATCCATCACTGTATTTACTGAAGCTGGCTCAGTAATGAATTGAAGTGAAGCTGCTTTTACTGGCTGTGAACACAGAATCTGTTACTTAGCTTATACATTGTATGTAAGGAAGAGTATTGCTTGCTAGATATTGTGTACTTGAGAATGGATACTTTAGCTTGTGAATTCAAGACAAGCTTACTGAATTCATACTGCACCTTAATTCACTAAATCTGGTTTGAAATATCTTCTAGGCACTGCTGAGGTATCCTCTATTCTTGAGGAACGCATTTTGGGAGCCGACACCTCTGCTGAACTTGAGGAAACTGGCCGTGTGCTCTCAATTGGTGATGGTATTGCCCGTGTGTATGGCCTAAGAAATGTCCAAGCAGAAGAAATGGTTGAGTTTTCTTCTGGGCTGAAGGTTAGCTTTCACTAAAACAGTTTATCTATCCTAGAAGTGAAAAGATGATTTTCATAAGGAGAATCTGATACTGTGCTTGGAATTACTCATATAGAGCTTTTACATGCTACATTGTAACTTAAATATGTAGTACATTGAAATAATACTACAAAAAGTAAATATTCTTTGAACTTGTAATGCTTTTTTTTTTTGGTATTGTTACCTTTTCTTGGCCAACACTTGAGCTTTATTTTTCTTCCTTTAGGAAGTATTAAGAGCTAATTTGGTATTGGTTTATGTTTTCTTTAGTTTCAGGCAGGCTTTTCTGATTACTGTTGAAGAATAGGCTATGTGATCCAATGTACTGTGCAATTTGCTGACTTCTTACAGTCTTAAGGGTAAACTAAAGTTAGAAAGGTGACTGTTTCCTGGGAGTACTACAGCATCTCTTCCAGCATTTTTTTAATGCTGTAATTTGCCTTTAACAGATAAGCCAGTTCTTCTTTCTTGTTGAATTCTTAGGCAAGATAAGTGTATTACCTTTCTGTTTTTCTTAGGGGGGAGGGATGAGTGCTGCAAGTACAACTAATTATGTAGTAAACAGAGGGCTTAGGAAGGTTTTGTCACTAGCATGGAAGATGCAGTGTGTTGGATGTAAGCAGAACATTAGCGATCGTTCCAAATAAGATTGAAGTTGCCAGCATCCCATATTAATCACATCAATATTAAACTGTCAAGAGTTAACATAGATGTTGGTGTTGTTTTTCTCATGATAGTATGATCTTTGTCCTAGGGAATGTCCTTGAACTTGGAGCCTGACAACGTTGGTGTCGTTGTGTTTGGTAATGACAGACTGATCAAGGAAGGGGATGTTGTGAAGAGAACTGGTGCTATCGTGGATGTTCCAGTTGGAGAAGAGCTGCTGGGCCGTGTTGTAGATGCCCTGGGCAATCCAATTGATGGGAAGGTAAGTGTAACTAAACCTAATAATGCTAAATGTTAAGCTTGCTTCTGTGTGATACAGACTGCAATGTGTTTTTTCCTCTCTTTTAAGAGTTCTTTTACATCTAAGACACGTAGAAGAGTTGGCTTAAAGGCCCCTGGCATCATTCCCAGAATCTCTGTGCGGGAACCTATGCAGACTGGTATTAAGGCTGTGGACAGCTTGGTGCCCATTGGTCGTGGCCAGCGTGAGCTGATCATTGGTGACAGGCAGACTGGGTAAGTTAAATGCTCAGACTAAAAAAATGTTTCCATAAACAGACTTGTGTACGGCATGCTCTGCTCTACAAAGCTGAACACAGTTGCATGGAGGCTGGGAGAAAAATGGGCAGCTTAACTTTACCTAACTGTGTTATACAGGAAAACTTCAATTGCAATTGACACAATAATCAACCAAAAACGATTTAATGATGGAGTAGATGAGAAAAAGAAGTTGTACTGTATCTATGTTGCTATTGGCCAGAAGAGATCTACTGTTGCTCAGTTGGTGAAGAGGCTCACTGATGCAGGTACAGATTTTTGATGATGGTTGAGCTTGGCAAATAGTGACATTCTGTTCTTATAACACTGAATGCTACTATGAACTCTTCTAATTGGAAATATAAACAGCTCTTTTCTTATTAGATGAGAAAACCACTTGCTTCCATGAGCAGGAAGTCTTTCCAGTTATTGAGGGGAGGGCAGCCACTTTTTCAATACAGTGCATTAGAGAACTAGTACAAGACCCCAAAACTATTGAACTGCTTCTCTGGGAAATGTGGAGTTACTCTTCGTATTTTTTCAGAGTTCAGAGAATTTCTTCTTGACAGCCAGGCAGGCCCAATTTTATAAGCTGTGGCCCACAAGTATTTATGGACTAGGCATTTGCTTCATGTACCTTCTTGCAGAAGCTAAGAAATCAGACCTCTGGGGTTCTGAATGACTTCCAGAGCCTAAGTGTGTCCTAGTCAAAGTTTAAACCTAATTTTAAATGAGAAATAAGTCTGCAAGTGCTAGATGATAGCTGCCATAAGCTTACTCTTGAAACTTCTTGAGTTAGTCAAGCTAACTGATATGTTAGTATAGTGTTCTTTCTTGTAAGAATGTAGTGATGCTGCCTGGCTTTGCTTCAACAACTAGTACTTAACATGCATGCTGCATTTGTTGGTTATTGGCATGATAACATAATGTACTTATGGTGGTGTATCTCACTAATTCTCTCTAGATGCCATGAAGTACACAATTGTGGTGTCTGCCACAGCATCTGATGCTGCACCCCTTCAGTATCTGGCTCCCTACTCAGGCTGCTCCATGGGGGAATACTTCAGAGACAATGGAAAACATGCATTGATCATCTATGATGACTTATCCAAACAGGTCAGGAATCATTTTTTACAGACATCAGTCTGGCATTGGTGCTTATAGCTGTATGATCACCCTAAGTTTAAAAATTCAAAATTTTAAATGAACTACTGAAATCTGAGAGACTTCTTTATGCTACTGCACAGGCTGTTGCCTATCGTCAGATGTCTCTGCTGCTGCGTCGTCCACCTGGCCGTGAAGCCTACCCAGGTGACGTGTTCTACCTGCACTCACGCCTGCTGGAGAGAGCAGCTAAAATGAATGATTCCTTTGGAGGAGGCTCTCTGACAGCTTTGCCTGTCATTGAAACGCAGGCTGGTGATGTCTCTGCTTACATTCCAACCAATGTCATATCCATCACTGATGGACAGGTAGGACTTCTTATATACTAGTATAGAATCATAGAACAATCGGGCTTGAAAAGGACCATAATGATCTAGTTTCAACCCCCCTGCCATGGGCAGAGTTGCCAACCACTAGACCAGGCTGCCAAGAGCCACATCCAGCCTGGCTTTGAATGCTTCCAGGGATGGGGCATCCACAACCTCCTTAGGCAGCCTGTTCCAGTGCATCACCACCCTCTGAGTGAAAAATCTCCTCCTAATAACTAACCTAAACCTCCCTGTTTTAGTTTAAAACCATTACCCCTTGTCCTATCACTATCAACCCATGAAAACAGTCATTCACCCTCCTGTTTATACACTCCCTTCAAGTACTGGAAGGCCACAAAGAGGTCTCCCCAGAGCCTTCTCTTCTCCAAGCTAAACAAGCCCAGTTCCCTCAACCTTTCTCCATAAGAGAGGTGCTCCATCCCTCTGACCATCTTAGTGGCCATACTCTGGACTCATTTCAAGAGCTCTGCATCTTTCTTGTGCTGGGGGCTCAGGCCTGGACGCAGATGGGCGTCACAAGAGCCGAGAAGAGGGGGATGATCACCTCCCTCTCCCTGCTGGCCACCCCTTTTTTAAGGCAGCCCAGAACACAGTTGGCCTTCTGGGCTGCAAGCGCACACTGCTGGCTCATGTCCAGCTTCTCATCTACCAGGACCCCCAAGTCCTTCTCCACAGGGCTGCTCTCAAGGAGATCTTCCCCCAGTCTGCATAAACACCTGGGATTGCCCTGACCAAGTGCAACACCTTGCACTTGGTCTTGTTGAACCTCATAAGTTTCTCATGGGCCCACTTCTCCAGCCTGTCCAGGTCCCTCTGGATGGCTTCCCTTCCCTCCAATGTATCAACTGCACCACTCAGCCTGGTGTCATCTGCAAACTTGCTGAGGGTACACTCAATGCCATCATCTACGTCAATGATGAAGACGTTGAAGAGCACCCCTGAGGAACACTGCTTGTGACCAGCCTCCACCCTTACACAGAACCATTAATCACAACCCTTTGGCTGTGTCCAGCCAACCAATTCTTAATCCACCAAACAGTCCATCTTTCAAATCCATACCTCTCCAATTTAGAGAGAAAGATGTGAGGGACCATGTCAAAGGCTTCGCAGAAGTCCAGGAAGATGACATGGGAAGCCTGACCACCAGTGAAGACTGAGGCAAAGCACTCGTTGATTAACTCAGCTTTTTCTGAGTGAGAAAGCCAGTTCCCCATTACCTTTTATCAGAGGGGGAACACTCTCCTTGGCCTGTCTCCTCCTGCCTATGTACCTGTAGAATCTGATCCCTTCTTGTTATCTTTCACATCCCTCGCCAAGTTCAGCTCCATCCGTGCCTTGGCTTTCCTAATCCTATCTAC
The DNA here is from genome assembly GCA_016647715.1 of Pavo muticus. Classification (NCBI taxonomy): domain Eukaryota; kingdom Metazoa; phylum Chordata; class Aves; order Galliformes; family Phasianidae; genus Pavo; species Pavo muticus. Next base: position 40,156 of record JACDJE010000730.1, read on the forward strand.
ACATGCAGACAACAGCCCTGTATTCCTCCCAGGCTACACATCCCTGTTTCCATTTCCCTCTTTTCTCTCAGTTTAAGCCGCAGGTTCTTGCACAGCTACATCAGTCGCCTGTCTCCCCTGCTTGACGACTTCTGCTGGGGGAAGGAGAGCCGTTGCGCTCTCAGAAGGACGTCCTTGAAGATCTACCATCTCTGTTCCGTTCTTATGCCCTTAAGGACAATTTCCCAGGAGATCCCATCCGGCAGTTCCTTGAGCAGCCAGAAGTTTGCTGTCCTGAAACTCAGGGTCCTGACTCGGCTTTTAGCCAGGCCTGCATTCTTCAAGATCACAAACTCCACCAGGGCATGACCATTACAGCCCAGGCTGCCTCCTATCTTCACCTCTCTAATGCTCTCCTCTGCATTAGTGAGCACCAGGTCCAGTAGGGCTTCGCCTCAGGTCAGTCCATCTAATACCTGGACCAGGAAATTATCCTCAACGGATTCCAGGAATCTCCTGGATTGTCTGCCACCCATCGTGACACTATCCCAGCAGATATCTGGGTGGTTGAAATCCCCCATTAGGGCAAGAGCTTGTGAGTGCAACACTTCCTGTAGCTGAAGCAAGAAGGCCTTGTCAACAGGCTCCCCCTTACTAGGTGGCCTGTAGTAGACCCCAACCACTTGATGCCCTTTACTAGACTGATCCTTGATTTTAACCCACAAGGTCTCAACCTGGTCATAGCTGTTTCTCAGACACAGCTCTTCACAATCTATCCACTTCCTAACATAGAGGGCAACTCCCCCACCCCTCCTACTCTGCCTATCCCTTCTGAAAAGCCCGTAGCTCTCTATCAGAGTACTCCAATTGGGGGACTCGTCCCACCATGTTTCCATGATAGCAATTAGATCATACTTTCCTAATCGCACCACAGTTTCTAACTCCTCCTGTTTATTTCCTGTGCTGTATGCATTGGTATAGAGACACTTCAGCTTGGCTATTGGCCTTGTTGCCTTTTCAGAGAAGCCCTCCCTAATACCTCTAAGACAAGTCTGCATTTTTTCCCTACTGCCTCCTAAGGTGACAGCATCCCCATGCTCTTCTCTGTTACCCAGTACGTCCCCTTCCCCCATCATATCTAGTTTAAAGCCCTACTAACCAGCCCCAGTCAGCTTGCTCCCTAGAATATTTGCAGCCCTTCTAGTCAGTTGCCTCCATCTGTTGTCAGCATCCCCCTTTTCTCAAGGCTACGTCCCAAATCATAGCACCCAAAGCCCTGAGCGCAATACTATTTGCAAAGCCATTCATTCAGCATGTCCGTCCTCCTTTTGTCCAGATCCCAGTCACCAACCAAGCAGACAGAGGAGAACACTACTTGCGCTCCTGAACTCTTCAGCAGTTTTCCCAGAGCCCTAAAGTCCCTTTTAATCACTTGAGAACTTCTTTTGTCTACCTCTTCATTTCTAATGTAGAAAACTAGTACAGGATAATAATCAGAGGACTTGACAAGGCAAGTGATGTTCCTAGCAACATCTCTAACACTGGCTGCAGGCAGGCAACACACCTCCCTGCAGGACAGGCCTGAGCAGTATATTGGGCCCTCGGTTCCCCTCAGAAGGGAGTCCCCTATGATAGCAGCCCTTCTTTTTTTCCTGATCAATGCCATAATGATACAGGGGCAATCTGACTAGCCCCAGGCAACCTCTCCTATGTGGATGGACCTTCACCCATATAACAACTAGGTAGATCAATATGATGGGAAAAAGTGTTTCACCAGAGATGTAATGACAGAAGGATTGGCACGATACAAAGGTGCTATAAAGGAAAGAAAGAAGATTGCTTACCTGTATCAGAAGATTCTTAGATCACAAAAGAAGGCTCCACTAAGAAGAGATCTCCAGAAAGATTCTTCCTCCTGGGCAGTCAGCCCTTAAATAGGGTCTAAGAAAGGTGGAGCCAGGCTCCACCCCTTCAGGTCACACAGGTGAATTGCCTTCACCTGTGCTCCCAGGGCTGACCCTGTCCTTTCCCCAGGTGATCAATCAGTGGTTCAGGCCGTGACTCCACAGTTCCGATACAACTCACATCCACATTCTCCTGTTCCTCCAGCTCCAGAGCCTTATACCTGTTATGTAAGGCACTTGGGAAGGTGGGACAGGCTGAGAGGCAGTCTGCTTGCTGCCCCGAACAGGGACTTGTTTCCATCCCTCGTTGTCTCTGAGGTCACTCCCTCCCATCTGACTGTGAGAGGGTAGATGATCCCCACTGCTTGAAGAGCATCTCCCCTGTGCCCTTCCTGTAGGGATGGCAGAGTGTGACTCTACCAATCAATCTCCCTCTCACAATCCCTGATGCTCCTCAACCTTTCTACTTCTTCCTTTAGCTCCACCACCATGCTAAGTAGCTCATCCAAGTGCTCGCACCTCACACAGGTGGAACTCCTGCCACCCTCCCCTGGCCGCAGCAGGCTCAGGCACTCCTTGCGGCCAAAGACCTGAACAGCCACATTTCTGGGCAGGCTCTCTGTACTTCTGCATAATTCTGCATAATTCACTGACAGATGTCTAATGGATGCTTGTAGGCTTCTGACTGAGATAATAAAACAATTTTATCCTTCAGATCTTCTTGGAAACTGAGCTGTTCTACAAAGGTATCCGTCCAGCCATCAATGTTGGTCTGTCTGTGTCCCGTGTAGGTTCTGCTGCGCAGACCAGGGCAATGAAACAGGTAAGCATGAAACTACTACTCCTTAACTCATCATCATGGAGGCAGTATGACCAGTTTCACTCATTTATATAAAGAATACAGAGGGAATTGAGCTTAGGATTCCTTGGCATTATGAAATGAGAACCAACTTATGGCATCTCCTTGATATTTTCATTGCCTGCTGGCAGGAAGCACGGGGTAGAGAGTGAGGAGAAGACTGCATGAAGATGCATGGCTGTTAAGTTTCATTATGCTTGTCTTAGTTTTAGCTGGGATGGAATTGTTTTCTTCAGAGTGTCTGGTATGATACTATGGACCCCTCAGTACAAGAAAGATGTTGAGGCCCTGGAGCGTGTCCAGAGAAGGGCAACAAAGCTGGCGAGGGGTCTGGAGCACAAGTCTTATGAGGAGTGGCTGAGGGAACTGAGATTGTTTAGTCTGGAGAAGAGGAGGCTCAGGGGAGACCTTATCACTCTCTACAACTACCTGAAAGGAGGTTGTGGCAGGATGGGGGTCGGCCTCTTCTCCTGTGTAACTAGCAATAGGATGAGAGGGTATGGCCTCAAGTTGTGCCAGGGGAGATTCAGATTGGATATTTAGAAAGATTTCTTCTCCGAAAGAGTGGTTAGGTGCTGGTACAGGCTGCCCAGGGAGGTGGTTGAGTCACTGTCCCTGGAGGTGTTCAAGAAGCATTTGGATGTTGTACTAAGAGGTGTGGTTTAGTGGGGAAATATTGGTGATAGGTAGATGGTTGGACTGGATAATCTTGGAGGTCTTTTCCAGCTTTGATGATTCTATGATTCTGTAATTATATGTTTTTTGGTTCTGGGGGGGAAAAAAACAATGTTGATAACACACCAATGTTTATAGTTCTTGCTAAACAGTGTTTTACATAGCCAAGGCCATTCTTGGCACAGGGCCCAAGGAGCTGGGAGGGAACAGAATTAGGACAGCTGACTTAAACTGGCCAAAGAGATGTTCCATACCATAAGACATCAAGCAGAAGGAATTTTGAAGGGTATGGGAGTGCATCTCTGTCTCTTCAGCTGCTCGGGGAGCTAGCTGAACATCAGTTGGGGGGATGGGGAACAATTGCTTGTGCATCAATTGTTATATACATTTCTTTAATATATATATGAATGTGTGTGTATATATAGTCATAACTGTTATGCTTTTCCTTTCCTCTATCTTAGTAAATAGTTCTATCTCAACCCATGAGTTCTACTCTGTTTTTTTCTGATTCTCTTCCTCATCCTGCTGGGAAGGGGGGAGTGAGCAAACAACTGTGTGGTGCTTAGCCACCTGATGGGTTAAACCATAGCAGTCATTTTGGTGCCCAACATGTGGGCCTCGAAGGGTTGAGATAACAGCAGATCTGACCAGACTGTCTTAACACAGAGTGGTGTTGTAGTTTGAAGATTGCTAGTCATGATGTTGAGGTTGGGGTTTTTTTTCTTTTTTTTTTTTCCCCTATTTATGGATCTCTTTGAGAGTCTTCTCATGGCATTATATTATGTAGCACCTTGCCTACTGCTTATTTTCCCTGCTGCATTACTTGTCATCTCTGGGGGTTGGATTAAGGTTTTATTTTGCTATGCTGTGTGGCCTTGTTTTCTGTTATGATAAAATTAGCAGCTGAGAAAATTGTTTTGTGTGTATTCAGCATTGCAGTCATGTTTGGGCTATGTTGTTGTTTGGGCTATGTTGGGCCATATTGTTGATAGTATTAGTAATTGTACTCTTTGCTTTGTCTCCTCAGGGAGCACGGCTATGGAAGAGATAGGAGAGGATGCTTTCCAGCAGTCTCTCAGCCTCTCTTTCACTTTTCCTTCTTTACCTAGAGCTCAAGAGCTAGTTACAATAGCTCTTGAGAATTTTGAATATCCATGGGATGCTCAAACCAGTGTGCTCATATTGCTATGTGTCATGAATGTGTTTCAGGTTATGTTTAAGATTAAACAATTATTTAAGCATATCACCCAGAGATCTGTCCCAAGGTGGGGTAGTTCTGAGTGGCAGGGGATGTGGGATGGTATAGGCAGGTGCCTAGAGTGGTGGGCACCCCCAGTGGTTTGGAACTTCACCTCTGAACAACTGCGGAATCCTGAAAAACTAGTAGAATATTTGGAAAAGTTCTGCTATCGCCCTGGCAATCCTAAAGAGACACAAATCACTGCAGTGTGCTGGTTCCCTGGCCTCTGCCTACCGAGCACTGTTCAACACTATTCAGCATCCTCAAGGGGAAGAGAATGCTTATGGATCTGATGACAACACTCTTGGACTCTCCAACCCTCACAATGAGCCCTGCAGTCATTCCCGCTATGGATCCTGTGGCTGTTCCAAGTATTGCGATGGAGGGAAAAAGGAAAAAAGAAATTCCTCCCAAGGGAGGTGTACTATGCCCAGAGGTACAGCCCTGCAGGTTGCTCCAACTGCTGCGGTGGTCCCTGCAGGTGCCATGACCCTCACGACCAGTCCTGTAGTTACTCGAATCCCTGTGACAAGTCCCACAGTTCAAGCAGAGAACCAACCAGTGCCAGTATCAGTTGCCCCTGTAAGCAAGACAAAGTGAGTGCTGAGCTAGAAAGTTAGAAAGGTACAATATCAATTGTGACACATGCAGAGAGGAATAAAATGTTAAAAGGCCAAACATCATGGGAGGATTTTTAGAAATGCAAATATTAGTCTGTTCAGCTGACTTGTGACAACTGTCACAAGTTAGCAAGATAACCTACTGACAACTGATTTAAAAACTGGTGAAACTCATTGTGATCTGTATCTTGTAGGTGGCAGGTACCATGAAGCTGGAGTTGGCTCAGTACCGTGAAGTAGCTGCCTTTGCTCAGTTTGGGTCTGATTTGGATGCTGCCACACAACAACTGCTGAATCGTGGTGTGCGTCTGACAGAGCTCCTGAAACAAGGACAGTATGGTGAGTGTCTTGGATGTGGTGTGTCTGCATTAGTTTCTTGTGTTGGTCTTTTGTGGCAGCAATAAGATGTTCTTTGTATATTGTAAACACAGGCTTGAGTTGTGTTGCATGCATGAAGTTGATTTCAGAGAAGGACTCTGTAATACTGATGTATGCTGATAGAAGAGGTGCTAATAGTATGAATATTTTCTTTCATGCAGTTCCCATGGCTATTGAGGAACAGGTTGCAGTCATCTATGCTGGTGTAAGAGGTCATTTAGACAAGCTGGAGCCCAGCAAAATCACTAAATTTGAGAGTGCTTTCCTAGCTCATGTACTGAGCCAGCATGAGGCCCTCCTCTCCACAATCAGGTATGACATTGTTATTTTACTTCATCCCAAGGGTACTGACCTGAGAGCTGGAGCACAGATAATGATTGCTGAACCATTAAGTTAATGTATCCTAGAACATCATGCCTTATGCTGCCTCTAACTGGAGGTTAAATCAGCCTGCCTGCTGTCCTTGCACTGTTGTTCAGAACTCAGCATCTTGTGTGCAGCTTTCACTTCAGAAACCCAGCTGATGCTAAAAAATTAACCTACTTGCATGCCTGTCCTGTAAGCTGATATTGAAAATGCTTCATGTAGTCAGATCTCACATTTTTGATAGCTTTAATACTGTAGATTAAGTGCTGCCTACTGCCTTGTTTTACTGAGCTGACAGTTGGGATTTGAGTATTTTCATCATCCTGCCATGAGCTTATTCTAGCTTGCTTTGTCTCAAGTCTTATCATATTCTCTCTCTGGGGCATAGCTATATAGAAGATAGCTGTACCTAGTTCAGCAAGGCTCTGTTTTGAGAGTATTTGTTGACAAAGCTTAGTTCTTAAACAGAGCAAACTCTTCTTGAGGAGAAGGGATGTTATGTTAGTAAAATTGTTGTGTGGGTTGGTTTTTCAGTGTTTTTTTTTTTTCTCCTTAGGAATTGACAGTGCACTTTGTTAGAAGTTTAACTAAACTCTCTTTTGACAGGACTGAAGGGAAGATCTCTGACCAGACAGAAGCTAAGCTGAAGGAAATAGTCACAAACTTCCTGTCTACTTTTGAGGCATAAGCTCGTCTGTTCAAACAGACCAGGCTGTTATTGTGGTTACATGCTCCAGTTCCATCTAAGACCTAAAAGTATGTGTGACTTAAATGTACATATCTCACTGAGAATAAAAGTTGCCATGTAAAAAGGCTTGGATATTCTATTCTAACTTACTGCCTTTCTGGCTAGCTACTTTAACAATACATGTCTGTGTGACTAGAGAGTTAAACTTTTCTGGATGCATGCTTGCTGAAGGGACTGAAAAATCAGGGGGCATTTAAGTGTTGGGTGGATCAAACTCCCTATATAAAAGTGTCAACGGTTTATGGGCTGGTTTGGCCCGGTTCCGTGACTAGCGGGGTGGAGGGATTTCGCAAAATCCGTGCCTCCGGAAAAGGGAAACAGGGGACCCCAAAATAATTAAAAACAGCAGCAGCAACGATATGAGGAGAAACAAACTAATTTACTAAATATGGTATCGGAATGCAAGATAACACACTATAATACAATATAATTAGAATTGAAGCTAATAAATCAAATATAATGAGAGAGAATTTCCGAAAGGTGGATAGGCCTCACCATAACGCTGAGGTGAGATGCGCAGTCCGGTTCAGCAGCAGGGAGAGAGTCTGATGGAGAAGGGAAGGTCAGATGACCTACCAAGGCTTTATATCTGTTCCCCCTGAGCAGAAATGATAACAGCACAGCGAACAGTCTTCTGGGGAATGTAGTTCTCTTCGGGGACAGGTACCCGGAACACTTAAACTCCCAGTGCACTACATGATGTTATGATGTGAAATACTGATAACCAAAAATCATAAAACCATGACAAAAAGCTAGCAGTAGGAACCTAATGAGGTTCAACACAGCAAAGTGCAAGGTTTTGCACTTGGGCCGGAAGAATCCCAGGCATATATACAGACTGGGAGGAGCAGTCCTTGAGAGTAGCCCTGCAGAGAAGGATCTGGGGGTCCTGATGGACGGAAAACTTAACATGAGCCAGCAGTGTGCTCTTGCAGCTCGGAAAGCAAATGGTATCCTGGGCTCCATCAGAAGAGGGGTGGCCAGCAGGGACAGGGAGGTGATTGTCCCTCTCTACTCTGCCCTTGTGAGGCCCCATCTGGAGTACTGTGTCCGGGTCTGGAGCCCTCAGTACAAGAAAGACAGGGAGCTGTTGGAGAGGGTCCAGAGGAGGGCCACAAAGATGATCAGGGGGCTGGAGCACCTCCCTTATGAAGACAGGCTGAGGGAGCTGGGCTTGTTCAGCCTGGAGAAAAGAAGGCTGNCCTGGCAGCATGTGCACCCTACTCGTCTCACCTTCAGCATTAGAGTAAGGCCTTCAGTTTTTGGACACACTCTCTATCATTTTATTTTATTTATTAGCTTCAATTCCAATTACATTGTATTATATTGTATTATACTGTACTATCTTGCATTCCGATATCTTTTCTAGTAAATTAGGTTTCCTCCTCAGATTGTTGCTGCTGTTTTGTTTTTAGGCCCACCTCCCTACCCTTTCCCTTTTTCCCCTTCCCCCTTTCCCGAGGTGTGGGTCCGTGGGTCCCCTCACCCCATTGGTCATGGAACTGGGCCAAACCGGCCTGAAAACCATTGATATTATTGGTGGATAATGAGAGCATAGGCCACCTTGGCTTGGAAAAGACATACTTGTAGAAGAAATCTTTCTCTACTCTTGAAGAGCATCGTTAGAAAGCTTATCTCTTTCTCAGGTGCTGTACTGAAAACAAAGCCTTGAAGTCCAGACGGACTGCCAATATTCTGGGAGATTTGTAAACTTTCTAGGTGCTGCTAGCTCACTTCTGTAAAGAGAAAAAAAATGATTCTGCTTTTTCTTTTAGAACTGTTTCCAGATGGAGTTGCTAATTTTACAGAACCTATGATTTTTAAACAGGTTTCCAGCTTCTCCCTTGGTTTGGCCCGGTTCCTTGAATAATGGGGCAGGGGGACCCACAGACCCATGGCTCAGGAAAGGGAAAGGAAAAGGCAGGGGAAAAGGGTAGGGAGATGGGCCTAGAAAAAACAAAACAGCAACAACGATCTGAGGAGGAAAGCTAATTTACTAAAAAAGATATCAGAAAGCATGTTAACACACTGTAATACAATATAATACAATATAATTTGAATTGAAGCTAATAAATCAAATAAAATGAGAGAGAGTGTCCAAAAACCGAAGGCCTTACTCTAATGCTGAAAGAGAGACATCTGGCTGGGACGAACAGAAAGGCAAAAGAGGGAATGTCTCGTGATCTGTGAACAGTTTTATCTTTTCCCTCTGTACGAAAAACTGAAACAGAACAATGCAAAGTCCTCTGGGGTATGTAGTATGTAGTTCTTTTCTTCTGAGAACCAGGTACCTGAAACTATCCACGATCCGTGGAACTGGAGTATTAACTCTTTAACTCCCTGTGCACTACATGATGTTATGATGTGGAATACCGATAACAAAACATCATAAAACCATGACAGCATGAAGCCTTTCTGTGTTGCACCAATATAGCCAAGGAAGTGGTGAAAATGTTATTGAAAGAAATAGTTCCAAGATTTGGAATACCTATAGGAATGTCATCTGATAGAGACTCACATTTTGTAGCTAAAGTAGTTGTTGAAATCAGTAAATTGCTAAACATTACGTGGAAGCTGAATACCCCTTATAGATCCCAGCCTAGTGGGAAAGTGGAAAGAATGAATTAGATGCTTAAAACACACCTGAGCAAAATATGTCAAGAGACTCAGGCTTTGCCTTTAGCCTTGTTGAGAATGAGTCCAGCCTTGAGGTGCCTTAGTCCATACAAACTGATGTATGAATGACCATATCAGACTCCTGGATTACTAAGATAGATATGAATACAGGGGGAAAATGATACAAGAATCTAATAGCTCTTGGAAGAGTCTTGCAGGAGATAAATAAATATGTAATCTTAAATAAATTTCTGAGTCTGGATTCCCCCGTGGATCCATTCCAACCAGGAGACTGGGTGTATATAAAATCCCGGACTTTGGAACCACTGCAAGAGAAGTGGAAAGGACTCTGACCACCTACACTGCAGTGAAACTGGAAGGAAAAGGACTCTGGCTCAGATTAAAAAGGCACCTTCCATGTGGAAAGTCGAACAGACCACCTCGCCATTGAAAGATAAGATAATTAAACAAGCATAATGTATAAAGTAACCTTGCTGGTAGGAATTTGTGTTGTAGGTTGTGAAGGATGGAAAAGTAATGTATCATTACAAATAGTGGAGAAACTAGCTAATGTAACTAATTCCTTTGATTGCTGGATATATACCCAATTACCAAGGACCATGCAAACAGGGTATCCAGTAGCAGCCGTATTCTTAAACTGGACAGAAATAGGTAGAATTGGCAACTACAGCAGTCCATCTTGTGTTGATATGGAATACAAAAATGAATCCAGCATTAAAAACAATTTCCATCACTTATGGTCTTATGGGGAGAGACCTTCATTTTGCAATTTCACACAGGGCCTAACCAAACAAGATACCAAAAATGTGAGAAAGGGCACTTATAAATACCTTTGGTTCTGGTGGCCCAATTGTATGCTCTGTTACAGGAGCCAACCAGTACCCAGTTTAAGGGCCTCTGAAGGGAAGTTTTGGTTATGCGAGGGAAATGAAGGTATGCTTGCAAGTACACTAATGCCCCTCAATCAGGGTCAGTTGTCCTGTGCACTTGGGTAGATATTCACAGAAATGCAAATTTGGGACAACAGTGCAATGACTGGGGTATATTTACCTAGAAACTGTTTTTGATAATTGTTTTTGTTATTGCTGTATGTATGATTGCATATGTAATGATACAGTGCTGCAATTATTGTTCTGACTATTGCTGGAGATATAATAAATTGATATAGTGGGGATTGTAGCATGTTAGCTACAATCCCTAAAAGAAAAGGAGATAAAAGTTGTAACAATATTGTTAAGCTTGCTAGTGTTCCTTGATGGATAGCCCTGAAGTTTGTTTAGATAACAGAAAGAGCTGTGTCTCTGGACCAAGGAGATAGGGAAGTTCTGCTGAGTCTTTGTACCAAGGAAATAAGGAGGTCCTGCTTGGAATCAGTTACTGAATATGTAACAGACCTCTGGGAAACATCTGCATATGTAACACAAGTAATGTATATAAGCTGAAGATATTTTGTGCAAGGCATGTGTCTTGTCTCACTCAGTGAGTTTTGAGGGAGATTAATCTTTTTCTATTTCCTGAGTCACGCCTCACCTCCTACCACAATGCAGTCATCCAAGACTCAGGAATAATACACATCAACTTATTGAGAGCTTTCTTAACAACAACTGATACTCTACTTGGAGGTAAAATTGGCCACCTTGTTAATTATGATTAATAAGCGTTACAGGTTAGACAATATTAGGTAATGGCTACTACAAAGAGTAAAAGATAAAAGAAAATAAAGAGAAAAGATAGAAAATGGGGAGAGAGAGACAGACGGATATACAAACACAGCAAAGTAAAGCGATTCACCACTCCTCAATCCAGCGATGTCCGGGTGTCAGGTGCTGATCTTCGATAGTGGTGGGTCATCCAAGGTTGTGTTGGTCTCCCCAATGCATTCAGCGCTGATAATAAAAAATGCCTGCTTTCATAGAATGGCCCGGGTTGAAAAGGACCTTAAAGATCATCTAGATTCAGCCCTCCTGCTGTGGGCACGGTTAACTACCACAAGACCACAAAGGGGCCACAGAGGAGGGCCACAAAGATGATCAGGGGGCTGGAGCACCTCCCTTATGAAGACAGGCTGAGGGAGCTGGGCTTGTTCAGCCTGGAGAAAAGAAGGCTGTGGGGTGACCTAATTGCAGCCTTTCAGTATCTAAAGGGAGCCTATAAACAGGAGGGGAGTCAACTCTTTGAAAGGGTAGATAACAGCAGGACAAGGGGAAATGGTTTTAAGTTGAGGGAGGGAAGATTTAGGATGGATGTCATGGGGAAGTTCTTTACTATGAGAGTGGTAAGGTGCTGGAGCAGGCTGCCCAGAGAGGTTGTGGATGCCCCGTCCCTGGAGGTGTTCAAGGCGAGATTGGGTGGGGCCCTGGGCAGCCTGGTCTAGTATTAAATGGGGAGGTTGGCGGCTCTGCCTGGCAGGGGGGTTGGAGATTCATGATCCTCGAGGTCCCTTCCAACCCGGGCCATTCTGTGATTCTGTGATAGACCAGGCTGCCCAGAGCCACATCCAGCCTGGCCTTGAATGCCTCCAGGGATGGGGCATCCACAACCTCCTTGGGCAACCTGTTCCAGTGTGTCACCACCCTCTGTGTGAAAAACTTCCTCCTAATATCTAATCTAAACCTCCCCTGTCTTAGTTTAAAAACATTCCCCCTTGTCCTATCACTATCCACCCATGTAAACAGTCATTCCCCCTCCTGTTTATATGCTCCCTTCAAGTATTGGAAGGCCACAATGAGGTCTCCCCGGAGCCTTCTCTTCTCCAAGCTAAACAAGCCCAGTTCCCTCAACCTTTCCTCATAGGAGAGGTGCTCCAGCCCTCTGATCGTCTTAGTGGCCCTCCTGTGGACCCGCTCCAAGAGCTCCATGTCCTTCCTGTACTGGGGGCCCCAGGCCTGGACACAGTACTCCAGATGGGGCCTCACAAGAGCTGAGTAGAGGGGGACAGTCACCTCCCTCTCCCTGCTGGCCACTCCTCTTTTAATGCATCCCAGAACACAGTTGGCCTTCCGGGCTGCAAGCGCACACAGCTGGCCCATGTCCAGCTTCTCATCTACCAGGACCCCCAAGTCCTTCTCCGCAGGACTGCTCTCAAGGAGATCTTCTCCCAGTTTGTATAAATACCTGAGATTGCCCCAGCCCAAGTGCAGCACCTTGCACTTGGCCTTGTTGAACCTCATTAGGTTTTCATGGGCCCACTTCTCCAGCCTGTCCAGGTCCCTCTGGATGGCTTCCCTTCCCTCCAGTGTATCGACTCAGCTTCCCTCAACGTATGCTTAGCTTGGTGTCATCTGCAAACTTGCTGAGGGTGCACTCGATTCCATTGTCTATGTTATTGATAAAGATGTTGAAGAGCACCAGTCCCAAGACCGACCCTTGGGGGACACCACTTGTGAAGGGCCTCTACCCAGACATAGTACTGTTGATCACAACCCTTTGGCTGCGATCTGCCAGCCAGTTCTTAATCCATTGAACAATCCATCTTTCAAATCCACACCCCTCCAATTTAGAGAGAAGGATGTGGTGAGGGACCATGTCAAAGGCCTTGCAGAAGTCCAGGTAGATGAAATCCGTTGCCCTTCCCCTGTCCACCAATGCTATCACTCCATCATAGAAAGCCACCAGATTGGTCAGGCAAGATCTGCCCTTGGTGAAGCCATACTGGCTGTCTCGGATCACCTCTTTGTCTAGTATGTGCCTTAATATGGCAACTAGGAGGATCTGCTCCATGATCTTCCCAGGCACAGAGGTGAGGCTCACTGGCCTGTAGTTCCCCGGGTCTTCCTTTCTACCTTTCTTAAAAATGGGAGTAATGTTTCCCTTTTTCCAGTCACCGGGGTCTTCACCAGACAGCCATGATTTTTCAAATATGATGGAGAGCGGCTCGGCAACCCTATCAGCCATCTCCCTCAGAACCCTGGGATGCATATCATCTGGCCCCATGGACTTGTATGCATTCAGTTTCATGAGGAGGTCTCGGACTTGTTCGACTGTTACAGTGGGATGGAATCCATTCCTCTCTCCCTCACCTAGAGGTTCAGGGTCCTGGCAGACATGAGGAGCTTGACCACCAGTGAAGACCGAGGCAAAGCACTTATTGAGTACCTCAGCTTTTTCCATGTCTGAGGAATCCAGTTCTCCATCCTCATTTATCAGAGGGGGGACACTCTCCTTTGTCTGTCTCCTCCTGCTTATGTTCCTGTAGAACCCCTTCTTGTTATTTTTCACATCCCTCACTAAGTTCAGCTCTATCTGTGCCTTGGCTTTCCTGATCCTATCTCTACACATGTGGACAACGTCCCTGTATTCTTCCCAGGCTACACAACCCTGCTTCCACTTCCTTTACATTTCCCTCAGTTTAAGCTGAAGGTCCTTGCTCAGCCATGCCGGTCGCCCGCCTCCTCTGATCGATTTCTTCTGCTGGGGGATGGAGAGCTCTTGCGCTCACAGAAGGGTGGCCCTAAAGAGCTGCCAGCTCTGCTCTGTTCCTAAGCCCTTAAGGACAGTTTCCTAGGGGGTCCCATGCATCAATTACTTGAGTGGCTGGACGCTTGCTCTCATGAAGTTCAGGGTCCTGACTCGGCTTTTAGCCAGGCCTGCATTCTTCAAGATCACAAACTCCACCAGGGCATGGTCACTACAGCCCAGGCTGCCTCCAATCTTAACCTCTCTAATGCTCTCCTCTGCATTGGTGAGCACCAGGTCCAGTAGGGCTTCACCTCAGTTCGGTCTGTCTGTACCAGGAAGTTGTCCTCAACAGACTCCAGGAATCTCCTGGATTGTCTGCCACCCACTGTGCTGCTATCCCAGCAGATATCCAGGTGGTTGAAATCCCACATCAGGACAAGAGCCTGCGAGCACAACACTTCTTGTAGTTGAAACAAGAAGGCCTCGTCAACAGGCTCCCCCTGATCGGGTGGCCTGTAGTAGACCCCAACCACTAGATGTCCTTTACTGGACCGATCCTTGATTTTAACCCACAAGCTCTCAACCTGATTGTGGCTGTTCCTCAGACACAGCTCTTTGCAGTCTATCCACTTCCTAACATAGAGGGCAACTCCCCCTCCTCTCCTACCCTGTCTATCCCTTCTGAAGAGCCTGTAGCCCTCAATCAGAGTATTCCAATCTTGAGATTCATCCCACCATGTTTCCATGATAGCATTTAGGTCACACTTTTCCAGCTGTGCCACAGTTTCTAACTCCTCCTGTTTATTTCCCATACTGCACGCATTGGTATAGAGGTACTTCAGCTGGGCTATTGGCCTTGTTGCCATCTCGGAGGAGCCCTCCCTAATGCCTTTGGGACAAATCTGGGGCTTTCCCCCACTGTTTCCCAAGATGACAGCGTTCCCTCACTCTTCCCTGTCACCCAGTACATCCCCTTCCCCCATCGTATCTAGTTTAAAGCCCTGCTAACCAGACCAGCCAGCTTACTCCGTAGAATATTTGTGGTCCTTCTAGTAAGTCGCATCCCATCTGACGTCAACATTCCTCATTTCTCAAAGCTATGTCCCAAGTCATAGTGTCCAAATCCCTGAGTGCGACACCATCCTCGAAGCCATTCATTCAACCTGTCTGTCCTCCTTTTATCTGGATCACAGTCTCCAATTGAGAGGACAGAGGAGAACACTACTTGCGCTCCCGATCCTTTCAGCAATCTCCCCAGCGTCATAAAGTCCCTTTTTATCGCTAGGGCTTCTTTTGCCTGCCTCATCATTGTCGATGTGAAAAACTAGTAATGGGTAATAATCAGAGGGTCTTACCAGGCAAGTGATGTTCCTAGTAACATCTCTCACCTGGGCCCCAGGCAGGCAGCGCACCTCCCTATGGGACAGATCCAAGCAGCATATCAGGCCCTCAGTTCCCCTCAGAAGGGAGTCCCCTATGATGATAGCTCTTCTTTTTTTCCTGATTGATGATGTGGTGATACAGGGGGCAGTCCAACTGTTCCCGGGCAACCCCTCCAACAAGGAGGGACCTTCACCCACATCCACATCCCCCTGTCCCTCCAGCTCGAGCCTCATACCTATTACGCCAGGGCACCTGGGAAGGTGGGACAGGCTGAGAGGAGGTCTGCTTGCTGCCCCGAACAGGGACTTGTTTCCATCCCTCGCAGTCCCTGAGATCTCCTCCTCCTGTCTGACTGCTAGAGGATAGATGATCCACCGCTACTTGTAGAGCGTCTCCCTGGTGCCTTTCCTGCAGAGATGGAAGTGTGACTCCACCAATCTATCTCCCTCCCACAATGCCGAATGCACCTCAACCACTCCACCTCCTCCTTTAGCTCTGTGTCACGGTTTTATGATTTTTGGTTATCGGTATTCCACATCATAACATCATGTAGTGCACTGGGAGTTAAAGAGTTAATGCTCCAGGTCCGGGTACCTGTGCCAGAAGAGAAGAACTACTACATTCCCCAGAGGACTGTTCGCTGTTCTGTTATCATTTCCGCTCAGGGGGAACAGATATAAGGCCTTGGTAGGTCACCTGACATCCCTTTTTCGATCGTTAGGCTCTCCTCCCTGCAGCTCGTCCCGACCGCACGTCTCGCCTCAGCATTAAAGGCCTTCCTTCGGCTTTCGGACACTCTCTCTCATTATATTGATTTATTAGCTGAAATTCTAATTATATTGTAGTATATTGTATTATAGTGTGGTATCTTGCATTCCGATATCTTATTTAGTAAATTAGTTTGTTTCTCCTCAGATCGTTGCTGCTGTTTTGTTTTGGGGTCCATCTCTCTCTTTCCTTTTCCCTTATTCCTTTCCAGGGCGTGGATCCATGGGTCCCTTCACCCCGCTAGTCACGGAACCAGGCCAAATCAGCCCATAAACCGTTGACACTCTGCCACCAGGCTGAGCAGATCATCCACTTGCTCACATCGTGCACAGGTGATATCCCTGCTTCCCTCTTGTAGCAGTGACAGGCTCAGGCACTCTTCGCAGCCTGAGACTTGAACCGTTTGCATGGACGTATGTTCTTTCTGTCTGGGTCACCGTGTTCCTTTTTGCAACAGCTTGCTACCCTGTGGAGACGATGGCAATGCCTGGGTGCTACGAAAGAGTAATGACATGTTAAGTGATCCACCCTTCTCGAGTGTGGCAAGGTGCCCTGCCCTGTCTGCACACCCTGCCTGAGCGAAATGCTGCGCCACACTCTTACGACGCGCCACGCCCTGTTTGCCCATTGTCAATGGTTTACAGGCCAGTTTGGCCCGGTACTGTGACTAATAGGGCAGGGGGATCCATGGACCCACGCCCTGTGGAAGGGGGAAGGGGAAAAGGGGAAAGGGTAGGGAGATGGGCCTAAAAACAAAACAGCAGCAACAATCTGAGGAGGAAAGTTAATTTACTAAATAAGATATCAAAATGCAAGATAACACAATGCAATGTAATTGGAACTGAAGCTAATAAATCAAAGAAAATGAGAACGAGACTGTACAGAACTGAAGGCCTTACTCTAAAGCTGAAGGCAAGATGGCTAGAGAGCACACACATGGCAGAGACGAGCAGCAAGGGAAAAAAGGGACGCCTTGTGACTTGTGAGCAATTTTATCTTTCCCTCTAAACGGAAAACGGAAACAAAACAGTGAAAAGTCCTCAGGGATATGTAGTGCTTCTCTTCTGAGAACCAGGTACCTGGAAATATTGACTATTCACGGAACTGGAGCATTAACTCTTTAACTCCCAGTGCACTACATGATGTTGTGATGTGGAATACCAATAAACAAAAATCATAAAACCATGACAGTTACGGGGATCATCTGCTGCCCGAAACCACCTATCATTGCCTAAGTGCCTGAAAATTGATTTGGGTCACCATATATGATTGATGTTTCTGCACCAGTATGTACTAGCGCCATAACCCGTTGTGCATTCTTTTGGAACCAATGAATTGTTATCTCGACATAAGGCCTATGGTCCCCTCTAGAGACCCTAGTCCTGGGGAATTTTGGCTCCGCTGTCACGCCATCAGCTCTGCAATCCCCAAATCTTTTTCCTCCAACGGCTCCACTGTGGCTGCCTGGGCCTCCAGAGGATGTTTATGTATTTTCGATGGGACTATGAAGTCTTCTAGATTCCACTTGTCTTGTGGAATCTGTTCTATGAGTCTAACTAACTCCTTCCCTTTTACAGGAGGATTGGAATTTTTGACTGCCTGGTACTTGTTTCCATAGTTGTAATAAGACCTGATTAGGTTGTCCATCGATCTTATCAAATTGAACTCCCGCTCTAATTAGGTAATTAAACATTTGTTTTCTTGATACCCTAATGGGTCCAGAAGTTGGTGACTGGCTGGCCGACTAAGATCGAGGAAAGCAAAGGCCCAGGTCCTAATGCCCCTTCCGTGGAACCTGAACAGCCGCTGGAGCTGGAATACTGATGCCTTTGCCCCTCTCTAGTGAGCAGTGGGGGGCGAAGGGTGAATGCATTCGAAAGCTCAAAACAAAGGGAAACAATCCTCAATCTAACACCTCCTGTCCCAAGGCCCCACCACTCTTGCCCATTACCCCTGTGAGTCAGGATCCAGTTGCAGATAGCTAGGGAATCCCTCCTATCTCCCTGGCCAGCCTGTGTTGGTTGACTCAGATAACATGGGGCTAGTTCCCCTAACCTTAATGGAATCCCTTAATAAATATGCTTGGAAGGCTAAGGATACCCAGGAAAAGGAATATAAAATCAACACTCGCTGGATTGTTCCCTCATTTTTAACCATATTAACAAAGCCCAAAAAGGGCAAGTTGGTGTCTTGTTTTATTTCACAGAAGACCCCCGTGGGACCTTGACTGAACACAGAAAGGCTGATAGCTGACTTTATCCATTTGTTTTTTGTGACAGAAATATTGAAGATTTCATCGCGCTAAAATGCTGAATATACCTCTTGATTACATATTTTGGTTGCAATAGCATTATGTTTTGGGTTGTTGTGGGTGTGGGTGGTGAGTGATATCAGACCGTGGATCTGTTAAACTTCACACTTGAGTTCAGAGTTTTCGCAGGTCATCCTGCCTTACTCTAATGCTGAAGGCGAGATGGCTAGGGAGCACACACTCAATGCCAAGACGAGCAGAGAGGAAAAAGGGAAAAAAGGGGTGTCTCGTGACCTGTGAACAGTTTTATCTTTCCATCTGAACAGAAAACGTAAACAGAACAGGGAACAGTCCTCAGGGATATGTAGTACTTCTCTTCTGAGACAGGTATACCCAGAACTATCGAAAATCCACAGACCTGGAGCATTAACTCTTTAACTCCCAGTGCACTACATGATGTTCTGATGTGGAATACCGATAACAAAAAATCATAAAACCATGACATTCCACCCCTTATTCCATATCACTACATCATGCTTACTATATCATAGAATCATAGAATCATAGAATTGCTCAGGTTGGAAAAGACCTTAAAGATCATCAAGTCCAACCACAACCTAACCATATTACCCTAACTCTAACAACCCGCCACTAAATCATGTCCCTGAGCACCACATCCAAACAATTTTTAAGCACATTCAGGGATGGTGACTCAACCACCTCCCTGGGAAGCCCGTTCCAGTGTCTAACAACCCTTTCTGTAAAGAACTTTTTCCTGATATCCAACCTAAACCTACCCTGGCACAACTTGAGTCCATTTCCCCTCGTCCTGTCACCTATCACCAGTGAGAAGAGACCAGCCCCACTCTCGCTGCAATCACCTTTCAGGTAATTGAAGAGAGCAATAAGGTCTCCCTTCAGCCTCCTTTTCCCCAGACTAAACAGCCCCAGTTCCTTTAGTTGCTCCTCGTAGGGCATATTCTCCAAGCCCTTCACAAGCCTTGTTGCCCTTCTTTGGACCTGCTCCAGCACCTCAATGTCCTTTCTGTATTGAGGCGCCCAAAACTGAACACAGTACTCGAGGTGAGGCCTCACCAGTGCCGAGTACAGGGGCAGGATTACTTCCCTAGTCCTGCTCACCACACCATTCCTGATACAAGCCAGGATGCCATTGGCCTTCTTGGCCACCTGGGCACACTGCTGGCTCATATTCAGCCAACTGTCCATCAGTACACCAAGGTCCTTTTCCATCTGACAGCTTTCCAGCCACTCCTCCGCAAGCCTGTAGGGTTGCCTGGGGTTGTTGTGACCAATATGCAGGACCGGACACTTGGCCCAATTGAAACTCATACAGTTTACCCTGGACCACCAATCCAGTCTATCCAGGTCCCTCTGTAGTGCCTTTCTCCCCTCCGGCAGATCAACACTCCCTCCCAACTTGGTGTCGTCTGCAAACTTACTGAGGGCGCACTCAATCCCCTCATCAAGATCGTTAATAAAGATGTTAAATGGAAGCGGCCCTAGTACTGAGCCCTCGGGGACACCACTCGTGACTGGCCGCCAACTGTATTTAACTCCATTGACCACAACTCTTTGGGCCCAGCCATCCAGCCAGTGTTTCACCCAGAGGAGCGTACACCCATACAAACCAAAGACAGCCAGCTTCTCCACGAGAATGTTGTGGGGGACAGTGTCAAAGGCTTTACCGAAGTCCAGGTAGACCACATCGACAGCCTTACCTTCAACCACTAAGCGGGTCACCTTGTCATAGAATGAAATCAGGTTTGTCAAACAGGGTCTACCATTCATAAACCCATGCTGACTGGGCCTGATCCCCTGGTTGACCTTTAATTGGTCCATGATGGCTCCTGAGATTATCCGTTCCATAACCTTCCCTGGCACCAAGGTGAGACTGATAGGTCTGTAGCTACCAGGATCATCTTTCCAGCCCTTTTTGAAGATGGGCATCACATTTGCCAGTCTCCAGTCCACCAGGACATTTCCGGTTAGCCAGGACTGTTGAAGGATGATGGAGAGCGTCTTGGCAACCACATCCACCAACTCCCTCAGTACTCTAGTGCAGCGTCTGATGCATGGACTCAGATGTGAACGATCCAAATCATTTATTACAAGTTCTCACATCACTTATATACCTTCACAAGTTTTCTTTTTCTAGCTTTCCCATCTCCCCCAACAACTTTCCCATCCACCTATACATGTCAACAGAGCATTCTACAAACACTCTTCAACCGTTCATGCAGGCGCTTATCCAATCAGAGCCGTGAGCCGTTCTTTCTTCTTCTAGAGGTGTCCTTGGTTCTCATGCTGTTTATCTTGCTCCACAGCTGCTGCTCTGAACAGTTTTTCTTGTATTCCCACAACTCCCCCTTTTTTGTTTATTCGCAAACTACTACCATACTATAAAATAATAACACTAATTATATTAATAACATAATCATTATAACTCAATCGAGGCCTCGATTGACAATACTCTAAACGTGAGAAAGGAGACAAGGCAAACATAGTATAACAACAAGAAATACTGTTAAACCCACTAAAAAGAACAAACACATGTTTGGCCTACGGCCCAAGTTTCTGCAACCTGGAAATAAATCCCTAAGGGTCCCGTTCTGTGTTAATCTGTAACTGGTTAGAAAAAAGTCTTCAATTTTCATATACTCTGATATACTGATTTTGAATGATCACTAAAATTTGTACAACAAATGCTTTTAGAGTGCTCACAACCATGCCTTTGGGCTAATAGAAAATTAATGGTTGTACAACTTTACGAAGTTGCAAGTCATATAGAATCAATATTAGTGGGAAAATGTGCTAGAGTATCACTAGAGGCATTATTACTTATCGACCCTTGAGAAACAGCAAACTGCGGAAAAGGAGAGAGAAGGAACATGTTGGCGGTGGATGCAATAGGCAGCGCCAGCAAGGCGTCCCCTGCTTCAAAGTTCACTTTTCCTCTCTCACCCATCACAGATTCTCTCCCGCTTTTATTCTTCTCAGGTTCCGAAGGGTATTTTCCATTTGTACACTGCATCCGCGTGGCCAGTGCATGATACAGAGCCCAAGTGGAACACCTGCTTGCAAAACAGAATAAACTATCAAGGTTAGATCTCTTAGCGTGTGCCTTTGTCTCAGTGATGCATGGTCATATTTTAAAAATCCTGATTAGTGGAATGAAAGAAAGTTAATCATTCTATAATACAGGGTCATCCCTTTGCCTGGAATTCCTTTCCAGGTTTTGTCTTTGCAAATCAAGAAAAGGCTAATTGATAGGCTGATAGCATCATAACTGAGCATTACTAATACATTAAAAGAGCTATTCCCGTAGATTCCAGCATTGGTAACATCAAATCCTGTTTAATTCACATTCGATCTGCTACTAAAATAGGAGAAGCACATAACAACCTAAATAATGCCTAATAATTCTAATTCTTGAGACTGCACTGATAACACAGGAAAATCACCCACTATGTCATATCATTACTAATGTTGTTATTTGCAATACAACAAGTTACAAAGCAATACCAATAAGTAAGAAGCACACATTCCCAGGCATTATAAGGGCTGGATGCTATTTTCTGCCTTGAGATGAGGCCGAACATATCGTGCTGGAACCCACGTAGGGCCAGTCCCTGTGGAAACACAAGCATATCCACGACCCCAAGTTATCGGCGGTAAGGGACCTTCCCAATGCCCTGTGGCCATATTCCGAACGTTAACCATTGGCCGTTCCTTGAGCATTGGGGAGGCCCCAAAATGACAATCTGGTTGAGTTGTATCTGTATGATCACAATTCAAAAAATGCAGCACAAGCAAAGTCTTACATAATCTTTCTTGTGGTGTGTCTCCCGTACTCCCCCTTTTTTGTTTATTAAGAGTACATTTCAATGTTTGATGAGCACGTTCAGTGGTAGCTTGTCCAGTGGGAGAATGAGGAATGCCTGTATCATGTCTAACGTCCCATTCTTGGAGGAAAATTCGAGTGGCCTTAGAAATATACGCAGGTCCATTATCTGTTTTTATAGTATGTCGGATCCCCATAGCAGCATAAGCATAAAACCAGTGTTTCCGGGCGTCACGATTGCGTTTCCTTGTATGCACTGTGGCCAACGTGAAAGGAGAATAAGTATCTATTGTGACATGCACATATTTTAGACAGCCGAATTCATGAACGTGAGTGACATCTGTTTGCCAGAGTTGAAGAGGCGTTATGCCATGGGGATTTGTCCATATTTGAGACAAAGGGGCAATTGCCTGGCAGTCTGGGCACATTAGAATAATGTTACAGGCTTGATCCACTGTCAATTGGATTTGTTTTTGTAAGGCTTCCCTATTCTGATGGAAAAATTGATGGGAGAGTTGCGCTTGTTGAAATAATTGAGGGGTAGCAAAGGCGACTGTGGCTTGATCAGCCTTACAGTTGCCCTCAGTTAACGGACCAGGAAACGTAGTGTGTGATCGAATATGCATAAGGAAATAAGGAAGAGTATGGTGAGAGACATAATACAAAACTTGCTTGAGATATGCAAACAAGGCAGGGTTGTTAACTTCCTTAAGAAAAGATCGTTCAATTCACTGAATGATGACTGTAACAAACAAAGAGTCTGTTATTATATTAAGCTTTCGTTCTGCAAAAATTTGAAAAAAAAAAAAAAGCAGCAATTTCTACAATTTGAAGTGATCCATCAACAATATGCACGTCTGACTGCCATCATGTGGCAGTCGCACGCCAGAGAACCGCTGCTCAGTGTGTCTTGCCGGAGCCATCTGTAAATACAGTAACAGCATTAGGTACTGGAACATGTGAAAGTAAAATATTTGTAGCAAGGCACAGATCACTCAAATTATGCAGTTTCTAATGTTTGGGGGGATGAGTGGACATTTGTCCAGTATAGTCAGCCACAGCAGTTTGTAAAGCGAGCAAATGCACAAGCATCCAATCTAAATCTTTTTTAGTAGTGGGTATGTAGATGCAATCAGGGTCAGAAACTTGTAAAGTTTGTAGATGATATCGACCTCGCTGTATTAGCATTGAAATAAACTCCACTCGTGATGTAATGGTTTTTGAAAATGTATGTGGTAAGAATATCCATTTGAGGATGATGAGAGGATCTTTCCTTGAGGTATCCCACTGACCTCGCAAGCTATATGGTTGATAAGAGTTTGATAATATTATAAGAGATACCAGGAGTGTATAAACAGAATGGCTGTATCGATGTTGCAATGATGTTATTACAGTCTAAGCATTGAAGTACTTCCCGTGTTAATTGTCATTTAGAAGTTAGATCTGGGTCTCCTTTGAGTAGCTGGAATAGAGGGTGCAGCTCTTGAGTAGTAATACCCCAAAGCGGTCACAACCAGTTGATGGTTCCTAATAATCTTTGCAGATCATTTGATGTCTGCACATGGTGTACTATTTTGAGGGTTTGTGGCTGAATGGTATGAGATGCAATTTTCCATCCTAAATATTTCCATGGAGAGGTGAGTTGCACCTTTTCTTCTGCTATTTGTAAACCGACAGATTGTACTGCCTGCTGGATGAGCAGTATAGCATCTAGAACTCTCGGTAAAATAAAAAGTCCCATCCGTGTTGCAGAAGAACATCTTAACAAGAGGGCGCTACGCCCATTCCCAAGAGGGCCCATTATACCCATTGCAATAAGCGCCATGGTGCTATCAGTCAGTGTCACTAACTGGGTGGTGGCTAAGTCCACTCCTGCGCTGCCGGTGATGGCTGGTCTGAGTGAGCTGGCCAAGCGGTGGCTGGCCGATTTGGGACCGTATTTGTTGTCTTAGCTCACGGTCTCGCACTCTTCTTCCCATTTCCCTGCAGATCAAGGGGCTGCCCATGAACATAGTCAAATTATTCATCATCTGGGCAGTAGCCTGATCTCGGTACTCAGTCATAAATACGGTAAGTATCATGGGAGACAGAATCATTCGTAACAAAAAAACCCAATCATGAGGGATCATAACGTAACTGTCACCGATCGCAACCAAAAATTATATGTAAAGGCGTACTGAATTCCATAATCTATCACCAAGTTCCTTAGCTCCTTCACTGCCTCATAAGGCAGGGATTCCCACCGGTGGGGCTGATTTGCACGATACATCACAGGAAAGGCTTTCAGTGTATCAGCATCACCCTGTGATAATGCTTCTTTTCTTCATTGCTCTAAAACACCGTAGTATGCTGTAGAAGCAACAACATTTTTCCTTTCTGTCCCCTTCAGATTATCATCAGGCAAGAAAAAGTCCGGTTCTACTGGAACAGGACCAAAAGGTCCTCTGTTTCTGGTCCATTCTTGTCTTTAACCAAATTACATACTGGAGGCAGAGGCAGACGGTGGGGGGGGGNATATAGGCCGAACTAATACACAATCAGTGATTTTCCCGGAATTCGCGTACATATTCATTACATTTCCGAGAACTCATCAGCATATGGTCCCGCCATGAGCAGTGGGGGTCTCCTTCTGATGGTCATGGGATGAAGGCCCATTGTCTTCAACAGAAGTAATCCGATCCTGACCCATTCCTTGTGTAATGTTTCTTATCTGGCTTCACATCCTGCTTACCTGCATTCGTATACAATAGTTAATCCTTAGTTTGTCCTCTCCTAACTCAATTCCCTTCAAAACCCACAAATCAAACAATACATTTCTTCAATTTCCACAAACACTCAGTACTTAGTCTCATGATTAGAAAACTCAGTTATAAAAACCGGTTCTGTTACTTCATTTATCTTCTTAGTTTCTTAATATATGCTTCCCCTGGTTCATCCGTGATGTTTCTCCAGTGAGCCAAAATACAACCCAGAATGGTTTTTTCCGAAATTTCTTTTGGACACCCATTGTCCCATAACAGCTGTTTATCCCAGTGTATGGGAACTGTTGAATCACAGCCTGAACCTCTGATTGACCACCTGAGGCAAGCACTGAGTCAGCCACGGGAGCCCAGGTGAAGGAAATTCACCTGTGTGCCCAGAAGGGGTGGAGCCAGGCTCCACCTCTCCTAGACCCCATTTAAGGGATGACTTCCACTGAGGAAGGATTTCTTCCTGGAGATCGCTCCTTTTGGAGCCTTGCGAGCCTACAACACCGGTGAGCACCTTTCCTCTCTGTTTAACTGTTCTTACTAGTCTAACTTCTCTATATACTGGTTAACTTAACAACCTGTTAACCTTACGACCTGTTAACCTTACACCCAGCCAGTCTTAGGTATTGGATGAAAATCCCTTGTGTTTTGTTGGGTAATGGAGTACATCTACTTCCCCAGGGCATGGGAACAATGAGTTCCCTGGACAATAGTTGTAACCAATGTCCCCCAGAAAAACAGGGATTTTTTCAAGAATTCTCATTGTGTTGCTGGTAATGGAGTCCACCTGCTTCCCCAGGGCACGGGAACACAGAATTCCCTGGGCAAGAATCGTAACCTACGTCCCCCAGCAAGACAAGAGTATTTTAAACAGGGAATGGAATTCCACAAGTAATGTGGGACAAAGAAAGTCATTATCTTGCTAATGAGTAAAAAAGCTCAGCAGTAACTTGAGCCAGACATAAACACACACAAGGCGCCTGGCTCCTACACGTGGCCAGTTGTTGTTGTGCAGGTATAAAAGGTTGTAAGCACCTAAAATAAATGTCTTTTGTTCTGCACCAGCAAAGGAGTCCACACCTGTTTTGCCGCACCAGCATGGGAGCTCGGAGCTCTCTTGCCACAATTGGTGCCCGAACAGGGACACCTGTCAGGAGCGGGCTGAGAGAAGCACAGCGCTGTGAGTAGCGCCGGGCAGAGAGGCCCTATCTGAAGAGAGCTAAAAGACACTCTAGAAAGAGAGAGCTGAAAGAAGCTCTAGCGAAAAAGGGCTGAAAGAAGTCCTATAGAGAAAAAGGCTGGAAGAGGCCCTATCCTGCTGAAAGAAGCGCAAGACTGAGAGAAGTCTTACTGTCCCCAGCTGCTCCAATTGCCTCTCGCTGGACAAAGGTAAGCGATTGCATACCATGGGGAACAAAATGACCTCTGAACCGAAAAGGGTCCTCAGTACCTTTGAATCTATTCTTAAGCGATGGGGGAAGGCAGTGTCTTCTGTTACTTGGATGGGACTTTTTGTTTTGCCTGCTATTATTGATACAGACTATACTGGAGAAATTAAGATAATGCTGTGGATACCAACCCCCCCTAGTACTGTCCCTGCAGAAAGTCACATACAGTGCAATTGATTTATTTTCAGCCTAAGTCGCCCCTGAGAACTAACGTCTCATGGGGCTGAATTAAGGAATGACAGGTTATTGATTAGCTATTGTATTAGGGTGCAAGCTAAGCAGGAATTTGGAGAAAACAGGATAAGGGACAAGGTGCTGCGATGGAAAAAAAAAAAAAAAAAAGGATAAGGGATAGAGTGCTGTGGTAAACTGAATGGGAAGAATGTAAACATCAGGAGGAAGTGCTGAGGCATTGTCAGCAAAAACCAGTTTACTTCTGAAAGTTGAACACAAAACTAGGCTAAAGGTGAAGACTCAAAGAGAGGAAGACTACTGACTTCATCCCCACGACCACCAGAGGAAGACCCCCGTTATGAACCACGCATGCGTGAAGGGGAGGAGCAGCATGTAGATGAGTTTCCAGAAAATGAATGAATATGTAACTAAATTCCAGGATGTGTTTTGAATATGCATAAGGTTGCTTTACAAATTTGTACCACTCTTGCTTGTTAGTGTGCGTGTTAGGAGGAACTATCCCCCACGCACCCAATGATACGCGTCTCATTGAATAAACGTGCCTGCTTTATAACCAAACTCTGGGTTATAGAGTTTGATTCCGCAAATCAGTTTGGCACCCCAGATGGGACAATCTCTGCTCGNGGGGCGGAGGGCGGCAGCGGCACAGCGAGTGACGGGGGCGGGGCGGAAGGCAGCAGCACAGCAGGCACACTCCGGAGCGGACTGCGGCCACGGGGCTGTGGACGCCTCTCAGCTGCGGTGGCGGTGCTCTCCAGGAGCCGCAATTTTCCCTCTCTCCGGCCAGGAGAGGGGTTGGTGTCGCAGATCTGGTCCGGGCAAGAGCTGCTTCCTGCGCCGAGGGGCAGCGGCGGGGATGGAGCGGAGGGCAATGGGGAACGATCGGAAGAGTTTGTCCACTGCTGACCACTGCAAAAGTTGATAATGCTGTGCATGGCAATGAAGACACCACTCCCTGCTGGCTTATCTGTTGGGCCAGGTATGTCACGCTAACAGAGAGAAAAGAAGAAGAAAAAAACTGAGAAACGGGGGATTAAAGGCCCTCACTAAACTAAGGACTTTGGAGAAGAACTCCCAAAGAAACCTTTCACGGAGGAATTCCCCGAGTGGAAGAAACCTCTTCAGAAGAACCCCGGGGCCTGCTTGCTGCGAAGCTTCCTGGCTTTCTTCCATCCCCCGCGGTGATTGGACGAGCTCCTGAGATCAACAGATCTACTACAAACCTCGCTGGACCCACGGTGGTGACTCTCTCTCTTGCTCTCTACTCCTTGCATTTATTTCCTATCTCTTTTCTATCGCCCGTCTTCCCTTCCCCATATCCCTAAGCAACTAGGATTTGTAATAAACTGGTTGGGCTAACATTTGATCCGCTGTGTCTTAATCTCGCCGTCGGGTATACATATATTAAAAGAACCTCCTCTCCCTCCCATTAATTGGAGCGAGACATTTTTTTTAAATGGTGTAGTTGAGCAGGATACCCGACAGTGAGAATGTTGCCCTTCCAGATATAGTTGATGTGTGCACCTTCTGGAGTTGCACGGAGTGATAATTTTGTTAATTTAGATGTGAGCGCCTCTCCAGAAAGATCACTCCACATATTGAAACCTAAGTGTGAAATTTGAACCTTTTTTCTGTGCGTGCCTCTTGGAGTTGAGAGGAGTGATATTTTTTGACTTAAACGTGTACCTCTCCAAGAAGATCACTCCACATACTAAAACTTACATTGTTTGAACCTTTTCTGTGTGCACCTCCTGGAGTTGCAAGGAGTGATATTTTTGATAACTTGGATGTGAGCACCTATCCAGGAAGATCACATATTGAAACTTAACTGTGTTTTTGGAACTTTTTATGTGTACACCTCTCTGGGACATATGAAGTAATTTTGAGTATTTGCATTTGTTTAATACATGTGTGCCTCTCCCGAAAGACCACTCCACATTTTGAAACTTAAGGTGTCTTGTAACTTAGGTGTGGTGTTTGAAGTTTTTCTGTGTGGCCTCATGGGGAAGTGGGGAGCGATTTAAGTATTAGCATTTCCTTTGATATGTGTAGGCCTTCCTGTGAAGATCACTCCCCATATTGAAACTTAAGGGTGTTGTTTGAGCTTTTTTTTTATGCGTGCACCTCCTGAGGAGGTGTGGAGTAATTTGAGTTATGAATAAGTTCCCTTTGCATATTGAGAAATGAGTGACAGTGTAGTCGCTATGAAAAGCGAAAATGTGTTATTTGATCTTTTCAAAAAGCATGGTGCTCAACCTCCTCTATCAGAAGTTGATTGGACATGCCAAAATTGGCATAACTTGCAAAGTGTCTCAGACCATATTAGTGTTCTGCAAAACAATGCTCGTACCCGAGCTGGAAAAGGAAAGTCATTTATCTGTGCAGTGTTGGGTGCTACTCTGGTTGCAGCCACGGAGTTCCGAGACCAACAGCTTAAGGCAGAAAGCCAAACTACACAGTCACTGCAGGAATTAGAGAAAGTAACACAGGAATTGATGAAAAGCCTGCAGAATCAAATAGTAAACCTTGAGGGACAATTAGAAAGTGATAAATGTGGTTCAGCTTTGTTGCAAATGGCCTTAAAGGAACTGTTAATGTGTAAGGATACCAGTGACACTGTTATCCATAGTGCACCTCAAGAAAAAAGCTTATCCTCAGGAGGAACTGGAAGGAATAAAGGCAAGGCTAGATAAATTAGATGCCTTGCCAACCCAGTTGCGTCCTTTGATAAAAACTGAATATACATTTGATAACAGTGAGGATCTAGACCATCAAATGAATGTTAAAGAAATTCCCTTCTCAGCCACTGAATTAGCAAATTTGAAAAGAGATTTTGGCTGCTGGTGGCTTCTGCTGTTTAACATCATCTGTGTCTACAGCAGCTATTCCAAAGGCCCGTCGATACCCCTTGGGATCCTTAAAATACCCCCTTCTGAGGTAATTGATAGCAAGTAGACATGGAGCCCCTGAGCCAGTCACAATAGGATGCTTTTGCCAGTCTTTACCAGTGAGGCTTATTTTGGCCTCCAACACAGTCAACTCCTGTGAACCCCCAGTCACCCCAGAAATATAAATTGATTCTGTCCCTTCGTGATTCGAGGGCATTAGTGTGCACTGTGCACCAGTGTCCACCAGTGCCTTATATTTCTGTGGTTCTGATGTGCCAGGCCATCTAATCCACAAGGTCCAATATACTTTATTGTCCCTTTCTCCCCCCTGGCTGGTGGCAGTGCCCCTCCATTTGAAACCTCAATCATTCTTCTTCCATGAGTCATGATATGGGTCCTTATGGCTTTTGCTGTGTCCCACAGCAACTGGAGCAATTGTCTTTTTGGAGGAATTCTCCTTGGTGATTGATCTATCTTGCAATTCTTTTTCCCGTGCTCGAAGTGCAGGAGTGAGTTTTTTATCATAGAATCATAGAATCATAGAATCACAAGGTTGGAAAAGACCTACAAGATCATCTAGTCCAACCGACCTCCTATCAGCATATTAAGCTACTAAACATATCTCGTAGCACATCATCCAGATGCCTCTTGAACACTGCCAGGGACGGTGACTCCACCACCTCCTTGGGCAGTCTATGCCATTGCCCGACCGCTCTCTGAGAGAAAAAGGTTTTCCTTATATCTTATCTAAATCTCCCCTGGCGCATCTTGTGGCCATTTCCTCAGGTCCTATTTGTTGCCTGGGAGAAGAGGCTGACTCCCTCCTCATCACAACCTCCCTTCAGGAAGTTGTGGAGTGCGTTGAGGTCTCACCAGAGCCTCCTCTTCTCCAGAATAAATAATCTTAGCTCCCTCAGCCGCTCCTCATAACACTTGTGCTCTTGACCCCTCACCAGTTTCGCTGCCCTTCTCTGGACATGTTCCAGGGCCTTGATGTCTTTCTTGTAGTGAGGGGCCCAAAACTAAACACAGGACTCGAGGTGCGGCCTCACCAGAGCTGAGTACAGGGGGATGATTACCTCCCTGCTCCTGCTGGCCACACTATTTCTAATGCAGGCCAGGATGGCATTGGCCCTCTTGGCCACTTCTTCATATCTTCTCCATGCTCACATAGGTAACGCCACAAGGCAATACACGACGTAGTCTTACTGTTGTCACTTGCTCGAGCAGGAGGGCATCTCCTTTTAATAGCTGAGACGTTGAATGATGCATGTAGAGAGGAAAACAATTTGATCAGCCCCTTCAGTGGGCTGTTTTGAGAATCCTGATCCCCATCAGGTGTATCTGATACCACCACGGGTTTATCGGTTTCATCACAATAAAACACAGTAGTCCATCATATCTTCTTGATTACTCTCCATTCTGTCCAGGTTTTCAGATACTTTTGCAATGGCTGAAACACAAGCTCATAGAGGAGTTAAATGTAACTCAAAGGCATGAAGTCTATTAATCGATTCGTTCAAAAGGGGTCTTCTTTGCCCTCTGCCATACATTGCTGCTAGTGTACCGGCATACTTTTCTGATGCAGTTCTTGTGAATTTACGCCACATATTTGGTGTACACCTGACTCTCTCAGGATCATGCTCTTGGTTTGGATTGTCAGGAATGAATGCGCGGTCATGTAACATTTCCACCACGGCGTATTCTCTCAAGTAACGGATGCCTTTTTCCGTATCAGTCCACTTCTTTTTCTCAGGCATCAAAACGTCTTTGAAGGGGTATTTTTCCTTTACGGCTAACAGCATCCGCTTCCAGAGAGTGAAGGCCTGATCCTGATATCCACTAATACCTCTGTCAATGGCTGAGTCCCTGGCAATGCTACCCAGTTGGCGAGCTTCTCTACTATCTAGCAACACACTGTTGGCCCCATTGTCCCAACATCGAAGTAACCAGGTGAGAATGGGTTCATTTGGGTGGCGTGAAAAGTCTTTTCTCAAACCTCTTTAATGCTTTGCAGATGTCCTTTCTCAGCAAGCCAGCTCTCCACACTGTGGCATATGTAGTTCTTCTTCTCTTCTGAGAACCAGGTACCCGAAAAATCAGCAGTCCGCGGAACTGGAGAATCAAGTCTTTAACTCCCAGTGCTTTAAATGCTGTTATAATGTGGAATACCGATAACAAAAATCATATAAACATGACAGAGCAGTGTTCCATCCCTTGCATCATTTCTGTGGCCTTCCTCTGGATATGCTCTGACAGATCTATGCCTCTCCTGTACTGAAGGCTTCACATCTGGACACATTATTCCGGCGTATCTTACTGGTGCTGTTGTTGTGAGTTGCCGCCATATTTCAGACTTCGTCCCCACTCTCTCCGGATCATGGTCTTGGTGTGGATTGTTAGGAACAAAATTAGGGTTATACAACATTTCCACCACGGCTATTTCCCTTAAATACTGGATACCTTTTTTGACTGTATCCCACTGTATTATCACAGGCTTCAAACTGTCTTTGTAGGGATACCTTTCCTTCACGGCTATTAACAGTCGTTCCCAGAGGGTGGTAGCCTCATTCCAACATCTACTAATCCCTCTGTCGATAGCTGCGTCTCCGGCGATACCTCCTAGTTGGCGAGCTTCATTACCATCTAGAGACAAACTATTGGCCCCTCTGTCCCAACAGCGGAGCAACCAGGAAACAAGAGTTTCGTTCGATTGCCGTGTAAACTCCTTTCTTGAGCCTTGGATTTCAGTCAACTTCAGAGGTCGACAAACAGTAATAGAGACTTCCTCTTCATCACTCTCTTCTTCATGTCTCTTAGTTTTTTCTTTTGCCTTTCTCGATACTGGTTCTGAGGAGGGCCCCTCGCCTGGATCTTCCTCTACCTCCTCCTCCGCTTCTTCCTTTTTTCGTTCTAGACGCAAGGACACTCGTTTCCATTTCTTGCCTTCCACAGGGGCAACTGACATTGTTACTGGTGTTTCCTGTGATTGATCCGATTTGACTTGGGGATTTCCCCCTTTGGCTAAAACCTCAGCTCGAAAACTCTCTCTCTCCAGAACAGTATTATACAGGGCACGGTAAGCACAAGCCAAGCCCCAAATAAGTTGTACCTCCCTAGATTTGCGCAAGCCGCACCGTCCCTGACTCAAATACTGACTTAGTTTCTCGGGATCCCACAGGTGTTCAAGAGTGAAATCCCATGACATTGCGGGTCCCCACGCTTCTAAGATTTTTCCTAAACCTCTCCATCTTCCCTGCCAGTCAGTATTCTCTGGTTTTGGAAGAGATTCCTTTCGCATAGCACGAATGTATAAGAATAAGTATACATTCAGGGGAATTGATATCATGCACACAACTGCACTGACTAGGTCGGCATTCGAAAAACGTGAGAAGAACTGAAAAGGAAGCCTGGAAACCGGTTTGAACATCGTGGTGTTTGTGAAATTAGCTATTCTATCTGGGATATAATTGCTTGTGAAATTAGCTATCCCATCTGGGATGCAAGTGTCAAAATTCACATCATACCACATCGCATATAAGTACCAGACAGGTGTCTCCATCAGGGCCCTTATTTGGTTATATATGAACCAGGTTCCACAACAAGAAAGCGCGATGTTAATAAGGGGCCAATAATTTGTAAAGAACATGATCGCGTTCAATGCCTTAAACAGCGTCCCTACAATCGAGAGCGGATTCATAGTTGGTGGCTGCGACAGACACTCTGCACAATGTCCAGAGTGTGGCAGACTACCTTAAGGTTAAACTAGCAATGCTCCTGCAGCCTCTGCCTATCCTTTTTAAAAACAAGATAACAAAATTTACAAATATCCCAGAATACTGGCAGTCCGCCTAGACTTTCAAGGTCAGGGTGTTCAATGAGCACTCGTGAAAGAGTCCTTCTTTTCTAAAATAAGGAAAACAAACCCTCCAAAAGCAGGGAATTGTTCTAAAAAAAAGCTAAAAAGCTAGAAAGCTGTTGCCCGCATTCTCCACCAAAAAACTGTCACAGGGTTACCTGGACCAGTCTATGCCCGTGACAGGGACAGTGGGCCCTTCCCAGCTCCCCCCCAAAAAAGGAAAGGGGAAGGGGAAAGGAAAGGAAAGAAAACGAACAGACCTCTAGGGAGATAAACTTATTTTACTAACTATAATATAATATAATACAATCTAATTAAGACGGATAAATCAAACAAAGTGGAGAGAGAGAGTTATCGGAGCACTTGCCTCTTTCCCTGGGGATCGTCAAAAGGACCACCCCCAGCCCGTCCCTCCGTGACCTGTAGGGACAGGTAGCTGGATTAGAGTGTTAACACTTTAACTCCCAATGCACTACATGATGTTATGATGTGGAATACTGAAAACCAAAATCACAAAACCGTGACACCTGTACTGAAGACTTCACATCTGGACACATTATTCCAGGTGAGGTCTCAGCTGTGCAGAGTAGAGGGGCATGATCACCTCCCTCAACCTGCTGGCCACGCTTCTTTTGCTGCAGCCCAGGGTATGGTTGGCTTTCTGGGCTGTGTGAGCACATTGCTGGCTCAGGTCCAGCTTACCGTACACCAGTACCTCCAATTCCTTTTCAGCATGACTGTGCTCTATCCTTTCATCCCCCAGCTTGTACTCATAGCAGGGGTTGCCACGGTCCAGGTGCAAGACCCTGTAGTTGAATTTGTTGAATCTCATAAGTTTCTCCTGGGCCCACTACTGTTGTGGTTGGAAGAGTTAATGGTGTGACAGAGTCTTTTCTCCTGCTCCCCTTGCGGGAGCAGGGAGGCGAAATAGAAACAATTCTATTGAGATAAGTAGAGAATTAATTTACTAAAAACAGTAAAGAAATGTGAGATAATACAATATACAAGGAATTAAGAGCAATAAATCAAACAAATGGGCAAAGTATAAGTATACAACCCTTTCTGTGCTTTTCCACTGACTGGGGCAGAAGAGAGCTTCTTCCATCAGAACATCGCTTTAATATCTTCCTCCCGGAACTGGAAACCACTTAAGCATTCTGAGAATTGTAGTTCCCAGGAACCACAGCTCCTTCCTCCTAGAACCGGAAACCAAGTTGGAAAGTACAGAAGAACTCTGTTGCAGTGGAATTGCCAGGTCACAGCCTGAACCACTAGGTGAGCACCTGAGTGCCCAGAGCGGAGGAGCCTAGATCCACCCTTCATCTCTCTCCCTCTTGGTGGTGCTTTTGGCTGTGCTTCCCGGGAGCACGTATGCACTCAGAGCCTGTGCGGTTTGCCCCCCCTCCTTTTCTGGCACGCCAGAGTTCGAACCAGAGAAGGCTGCATTCCTCAACTCAATTCACCCTTTTTTTTCAAACTGTTGCTGGGAGGAGTGAGTTAATTCCTCTTTCTTTGATATCTTGTTCTACAGTGCCTGTATGTCAAATAAAGGCTCTGTCATTGCCTTTGTTTGCTTTACATTTTGGCGAGCCAGGCAGCCAAATACCTTTAAAGATATTCTATCATAAGCCTCCTAAAATATTTACCATTGCATTTCTGAACAATATCATGGGGTGGTTTGGATGGGGAAAGACCACCCCTTTGAATGAACTTTTGCAGGGTCACATCCTGAGATTCCTAGGATCCCAACTGACGTGCGGAAATCAAACGCTATGACCACAGAGTAGTTATAAAGCAGGTATGTTTAATCAGCGCTGCGCACACGCCGGATGCAGAGGGGGTATTCCCACTTAGCCTGCATAGCAGAGGTCAAGAAAGGCACATACGTAAAGAACAAGCTGCTTACATATGCATTAGATGTCCAAGAAAAGGCTGGGTTATTACAATGAGTCCCCAAAATGACTGACATTTTCCTCGCCCTGAGTCTCAGTTCTTTTACACATGCATATCTCTCGGTGGTCTTTCCGATAAAGGTCGTCATGTTATTTTCTTGAACTTGGGTTAGGAGGGAGGACGCTTGGCTGGCTCTTGTTGGTCATCTTATCGGCTACAACTCTGTTCACCAATCCGCTGCTTCTTCGTTGATTTGTGGTTTGCTGTTTTAGTCTACTGTCTCACATTCCAGAGATAGGGAAGCTAACGATGTTCTTTGGAAACAACAAGAGACCCACTGTCTGCATTAATTGTCTAAGTCTGTAGAAAAGCATCTGTTATCCGCAGCGAGAACCTGGCTTAGCAAGGTCAAATCTGCAGCTGCCGATTCAACACCTCACATAAATTTTAACCTAACTTACTTTCCTTAATTCAATTCCCCCCTTTTCTTCAATCTAGCAAGGTTACTCTTCCTTGCTAGATTATTCCATTCTCATTAAGATTCATCTGCAAATACTTCCCCTTTTCTACAGACTGACGGAGCTGATGCTGTTTCCACTGTTCATAGGATTCTAAATTGTTTTTTCCACACCATACAAAGCATTTCACTACACAGCATATTAAAAGCATTAGTACTGAATTAAGGAATGACGGGTTATTGATTAGCTATTGTATTAGGATGCAAGCTAAGCAGGAATTTGGAGAAAACAGGATAAGGGACAAGGTGCTTGAATGGAAAAACAAGATAAGGGATAGAGTGCTGTGGGAAGAATGTAAACATCACGAGGAAGTGCTGAGGCATTGTCAGCAAGAACCAGTTTACTTCTGGAAGTTGAACACAAAACTAGGCTAAAGGTGAAGATTTAAAGAGAGGAAGACTACTAACTTCATCCCCACGACCACCAGAGAAAGACCCCCGCTATGAACCACGCATGTGTCAAGGGGAGGAGCAGCATGCAGATGAGTTTCCAGAAGATTAATGAATATGTAACTAAATTCCAGGAATATGTTTTGAATATGCATAAGGTTGCTCTACAAATTTGTACCGCTCTTGCTTGTTGGTGTGCGTGTTAGGAGGAATTATCCCCTGCGCACCCAATGATAAGCGTCTCATTGAATAAACGTGCCTGCTTTATAACCTAACTTTGGGTTATAGAGTTTGATTCCGCAAATCAGTACTAGGATTACTACTATTACAACTATACCAGCAAAGAGGAGATGTTTTAGCCGTTTTATATCAGGCAACCAGCCTGTCAACGTATCCCAAATTCCCGAGAAATCAGGCAATGATTCATACTGAGTTGTTGCGGGGCGGCTAGTGAGGCAAATGAGGTGTGGACTCCTTCGCTGGTGCAGAACTAAAGGCATTTATTGAAGGTGATTACCACCTTTTATACCCGGGTAACACAAGTTTTCCCGTGCAACCAAGACTGAATACACGTAAGGGCTAGGCGCCTTGTGGGTATATACGTCTGGCTCAAGTTATTGTTGAGCTTTACCACTCATTAACAAGATAATGACTTTCTTTATCCCACACCTCCCCCTTTTCTATTAACAGAATAAGAAGCTCGGTTCAGAAACAATTCTAAAAGTAGCAAACTAAAATTAACACACTGAACAAACGATGGGCTCTTTAGAATACAAACAATAGCCCGTGTTAACCAATTCCCAAAGATTCTAGTTCTTATGATTTCTTGGTGAGGCAGCTTGACAAACAAAGTGTGACTTGATGGTGAGTGTCTAAACCGCTGCTGGAAGTGCAGTGATCACGTTACAGCCGGTGCTGAGACGTGCTGGTACCCATCTCAGACCTGTTCCTGTTAAGACACAAGCATAGCCTCGGCCCCACGTTATCAACGAATAGGGCCCTTCCCATTGATTAGAATTCAGGTCTTTTACCATAACCTGTGCTCTCTCCTTGACAGGAGTTAAAGCATTTTGACTAAAGTGCCTGTAAATTGGGGGTCCCTCTGTTGTCCACCGATTTAGAAAATTAAGAACATAACATGCTTTAGCTATTCTTTCCTGAGGGGTCATACCCGCACTCCCCCTTTTTTGTTTTTGAAGCATGATCTTTAAAGTACCATGTGCTCATTCAATAATAGCTTGGCCTGTGGGAGAGTGGGGTATGCCTGTCAGGTGTTGAATATCCCACTGCTGAAAGAAGGAGTGGGTAGCGTGGGCCACATATCCTGGCCCATTGTCTGTTTTTATCGTTTTAGGAACCCCAAGGGCTGCAAAAGCCAATAAAAAGTGTTTACAGACATCTTTTGCTTTTTCTCCTGTATGTACCGATGCAAAAATGCAAGTGGAGAAAGTATCAATAGAAACATGAACATGACAGAGCTTCCCAAATTCTGGTATGTGTGTAACATCTGTTTGCCAAATTTCTAAGGAATTTAATCCTCGAGGATTAATACCTATAGAAGGGTTTGGTACAATAATTTGACAATCTGGACAAGACTGTATAATCTGTCGGGCCTGGTCTGAGGTCAGTTGAAAGGCACGCTGTAATGCTTTTGCATTTTGATGGTAAAAATCATGAGATAAGCGTGCTTGAGCAAACTGATCAGGGACAACAACTGCTCCCGCCAATTTGTCCGCCTGCGCATTACCCTCAGAAATAGGGCCCGGCAGAGAGGAATGTGAACAAACATGCTGAACGAAGTAACATTCTGAGCGATGGTCCAGGAACCATTTTAAGCGCAAGAGAAGTGCAAACAATTGTGCATTTGTTGTTTCTTTTAGATAAGAGTGTTCCAGTCGCATCACTATACCTGCAACATAAGCAGAATCTGTTATTATATTGATGGGTTCAGACCATTGCTCAAACACATGAACCACTGCTGTAAGTTCCACAATTTGTGGAGAGCCAGTGGTGACACGGATGTCACAATCCCAAGTCCCAGCACTGTTTCTCCATATGATGACTGCACGGCCAGTCCTGCCGGATCCATCTGTAAAAACAGTAAGAGCGCCTGCAAGAGGAGTTAATGATAGTTTAGGAACCGGTAACAAATAAAGAGAATGAAGGGATTGTAAAAGCTTATGGGCTGGCAGATGAATACTAATCTGCCCTGTAAATCCTATCAACGCACTCTGCAGCTGCGGCGACATTCGAAAAACAAATTCCCACTGCTGAAGATCAAATGGGACATAAATTGTCTCTGGATCCGTGCCATCCAATGCTAACAAACGCTCCCTTCCCCTGCAAATGACCAAAGCTACCATATCCACCCTGGTGGTAACAGTTTTAACAAATTTATGTGGCAGAAATACCCATTCCAAGATTACCAAGGGGTCAGGATCCTCCTTAACCCACTGCGCTAACAGTCCATAGGGTTCAAATGGGGAGTTAATAACGAAGAAACTGATAGGATGATCGAGCCTTCTTCGATGTGCTGTCTGACGAGTTATTTTTGTGATGACAGTGTGTAATGCAGCTGTGGCCGTAGGTGTTAGATGTCATGTTGACAGTAAATCCGGATCCCCCTCAAGTAATTTGAAGAGAGGATGAAGATCTTCTGTAGAGATCCCTATAACGGGTCGCGCCCAATTTATGGTCCGTAATAGTTTTTGCAGATCGTTTAAAGTGTTGATTTTGGCTCCTAAGGTTAAAGCCTGTGGCTGAATTTGAGTTTGAGAAATCCTCCAGCCTAGATATTGCCAAGGTGGCGTTTTTTGAACTTTTTCCTGTGCAATTTGCAGTCCTGCCTGAGTTGTTGCTGTTATAATAACCGACACAACTTCAGTTCACGGTCACCTCTTTCGGTGCGGCTATCAAAATATCATCCATGTAATGATATATACAAACATCAGGAAATCTCTGGCGAATGGTTATCTGGGTTCTCCTGGTTGTGATAACGGGAGTTATAGGTTGTATAATTGCTATTACCATCTGTTGTAAATGTTCGGTACCGTGTATCTGAATGAATACCATCAGAATATTTGGGATATCCTCTGAGGAAATTAGAACTACGAACTAAGAAATTTCGAACTTATATTTTGACTAAGCCAGCGTTGTGTGAGTGTGGTGTGAGTGAGACGTATCTAAGCTATGGAGCGAGAGTGGAGTCCCAATCCGCGGTTTTGTTCTCCCGCGAGGGAAACGGCCGGAGACGGACGAAGCGAAAGTTGTTCTTTGTGTCATCTGTCTGCCCATATGTGTTTTTCTGTTTGTATGAAGTTTATAGATTGGGACAGTGATGGGAATTTATACTTTATAAATTGTGAAGAGGGGCCTGAGAAAAGGTGTGCGTTCCACCCGGAAAACGAGTGTTGCCCCATTTATATTATATGTTGTCTAGCGTGTGAAGAAATGTATCGGGGTTGGTGGTGCCACTCAGTGTCCTGAGTGTCACTACAATTGGTGTACGGAACACTGGGGGTTGTTTTAGGGAAGTTTATATGGTATTAAGGATGTTTTATGGAAACTGAAGAATTGTATTGTTTGAATTGTGGGTTTTGAAGGGAATGGGACAAACTGTTTTGACGGTATAAGAAAGTGTAATTGTTAATGGTATATGGAAGTATAATTGGGGGTACAAATAGTGGAATAGGGTGTCGACGGTTTACGGGCTGGTTTGGCCCGGTTCCGTGACTAGCGGGGCGGAGGGATTTCGCAAAATCCGCGCCTCCGGAAAAGGGAAACAGGGGACCCCAAAATAATTAAAAACAGTGGAAATGATCTGAGGAGAAACAAACTAATTTACTAAATACGGTATCAGAATGCAAGATAACACACTATAATACAATATAATTAGAATTGAAGCTAATAAATCAAATATAATGAGAGAGAGAGATTGTCCAAAAGCTGGGTAGGCCTCACCATAACGCTGAGGTGAGATGCGCAGTCCGGTCGAGCAGCAGGGAGAGAGTCTGATGAAGAAGAGCCCGGTCAGATGACCTACCAAGGCCTTATATCTGTTCCCCCTGAGCAGAATGATAACAGCACAGCGAACAGTCTTCCGGGGAATGTAGTTCTTCTTTTCTTCGGGGATAAGTACCCAGAACACTTTAACTCCCAGTGCACTACATGATGTTATGATGTGGAATACTGATAACCAAAAATCAGAAAACCATGACAATAGGGGAAAAAGGGTTAAAGAGAAAGTGAGTTTATCTGCTCTGGCGTGACAGCAACCCTCCCCCCCGCCCCGCACTGTTTCCCCTGCTAGCAGAACTCTCGGAGTGAAAGAGAGAGCCG
The DNA here is from genome assembly GCA_016647715.1 of Pavo muticus. Classification (NCBI taxonomy): domain Eukaryota; kingdom Metazoa; phylum Chordata; class Aves; order Galliformes; family Phasianidae; genus Pavo; species Pavo muticus. Next base: position 80,502 of record JACDJE010000730.1, read on the forward strand.
GGGCCAGAGACTGCTGCTGTAAACAGCGTTACTTGTAAGGGGGGGGGGAGGTGGAGAGGATAGGGCACTGGAAGTGTGAATAGCCCTCATCTGCAAGAGATCTAGGAAATCCGAAATCCCAGTGTTAGCGCTGGAAGCCTCTGGAGAGGAGGAGGTGAAACTAAAATATAATGTTAGTAGTTTATGTAATGATGAGAGTTTGGAAAATGTAAAAGTTTGGGAGAGACACAGGCTGAGAAAGGCAAAGATGAGCAGGGTGTAACAGGGATGTCAGGTCCAAAGAGAAGTGAGCGATATAAAATAGCAGCAGCTGTTACTGTTGCAGCGCTAGAGTAGGGCTGTAGGACCCAGAAGTCTTCACAGAAAGAGGTAAAAGGGGAGGGGGGCTGGAAGGGCCCAGAAGGGTTCCGCCCCCATTGAGCAGAAAAGCAGTTAGTGCAGAAAGCGGCACTGGATTTGGTAACAGATGCAATAACAGTTAAGGGTGAAGAAAATCAAGCTAAGGAAGGAATTGCAACTAAGTGTGGAATTGGTAGTAAACGCTGGAGCAACTTATTCGGTGTTGAATACTTCTCTAACTCCAGTAAATGATGAATTTGTAACTGTAAGGGAAACCACTGGCCAGAAGTAAAAAGGCTTACTTTCTTAAGTCTTTACAATTTAGTATAGGTAAACAGGTAGGAATACACAAATTTTTGTACGTGCCAAATTCACCAAAGCCTTCACTAGGGCAAGATTTACTAGAACAACTGGAAGTTGAAATAAAGTTTAAAGGAAAATTGGAGTCTAGGGTAAAAGAAGAACAGTTAATAGAGGTGCTTAGTTTAGCATTGATCACTACCCCTGCTGGGACTGGGATTTCAGACGAAGTAAGTGATCAGGTTTATCCTGGGGTGTGGGTGGTAGAAACCCAAGGAAGAGCTAAGAATGCAATACCAATAGCATTCAGAATGAAGCAGGGAGCTCAGCCAGTTCGGATTAAACAGTACTCCCTCAAATTCAAAGACAGGAAAGGAATCCAGCCAATAATTGACCGTTTTCAGAAACTCAGGTTGTTAGTGGAGTGTGAGTCAAAATACAACACACCCATCCTCCTGATTAGAAAACTGTACAGGAACCACCAGATAGTACAGGATTTAAGGGCTATCAATAGAATACTGAAGGATATATACCCATTGGTAGCATATCCATATACGCTGCTTACCAAATTATCAGGGGAATTGGCATGCTTTACCGTTCTGGACCTAAAAGATGCCTCCTTTGTCTACCGTTGAGTCCAGAAAAACAGCTAATGTTTGCCTTTGAGTGGGAGAATCCTGAGTCAGGAAGAAGAACATAACTGACATGGACAGGGCCTCCCCAAGGGTTCAAAAATAGTCCCACTCTTTCTGGGAACCAACTTGCCAAGGACCTGGAGCAATGGGTACGGCCCCCGGGACAAGGAACCCTGTTACAGTGCACAGGTGACCTGATCGAAACAAAGGAGGTATGCATAGCAAGGACAATTAATTTAATAAACTTTCTCGGACTTAATGGCTATCGAGTTTCTCCACAGAAAAAGCTGAGGTGGCACGGTGACCAGTAACCCATTTGGGTTATGAAATCGCTACTGGATCCTGAACCCTAGGGAACAACGAGGAAGGAAGCAATTGACCAGACTCCAGAACTCCAAACAGCTAAGGAGCTCTGGACTTTACCAGAGATGACAATGTAAAGCGGGTTCCATACATGAGTGACGGGGTCACTCATGAGTTGCGAGAGGCAATCAGAGTGGTTGGGGACGATGAATCCTCAGTCTCATGCTTCTTTCACCAGGGTAGCGTCTCCTTCAGTTCGTTTCTCCCTCGGGCTTCTTCCAGCCCATTCTCTGGCCTCGGCTTCTTTCAGCCCTTCTCTTCGGCCCATGCTTATTGCAGCCCGTTTTAGAGCTTCTTTCAGCTCGTCTCTTCGGCCGGGACTTCGTTTCATCCCCCTCTTCGGCCGGGGCTTCTTTCAGCCCCCTCATCGGCCCAGGCTTATTGTAGCCCATTTTAGAGCTTCTTTCAGCTCGTCTCTTTTTAGGGCCTCTTAGCCCGGCACTTTTCTCTGCCCGCTTCTGTCCAATCTTTCACTGTAATGTCTGTTCGTTCTGCAAGGGACCCCATTTTCCAAAATAAGTTAGGTGGGTCTCCAGAGACAGGTAGCAGGCTCAGACAGTAAAACCACAAATTAATGAAGAAGCTGCGGATTGGTGGACGGAGTTGTAGCTGGCATCTTTTAGATCCAATACGGTAAACAAGGCCAATTCACTAGAAAGCTTGGTAAGCAGAGTATAAGGATTTGCCGCTAGAGGGTGCTTCGTCCCTTGCAGGACGAAGGAAATGTCCAGGAGTCTCCGGCCCTCCTAGCTGAGTATTTCCACAGTCTTAGCAAAAATATACTGCCTACTTGAGAACAGCAGTTAGCTGCATCCACGGTGCACAGTGGCGTGGACACACTGTAGATGGCATTGAAGCGTCTGAACATAACTGAAGAGGCACTGGCTGATGGAAATGAATTGTTGCATGACCGTGCTGATAAACTGGAAAGACAGGTTGCAATTCTGACTGGGAAAAAATCTTATCTGATCATTCCTCTATGGAAAATCCGGAACATCTCTCTAGAAGTTACTGGAGACCTTGTAAAAGGGATTCTGCATAAAATGGACTCTGTAAATGATGGCACTAAAAGGTAAGATCTTGAAGTTCTCCCTTTTGAGATCCAAGCAGTTGTAAGTCAAAAAATGATAAAAATGCAGGATAGGCCAGTGGGGTGCCCCCTGACCATGGCCTTAGACTTAATAATGACCAAAGAAGGGGGAGTGTGCATGACTGTCAATCAATCTTGTTGTGCTTATGTAGAGGAGACCCACAGAGTAGAAACAGATCTGCAGACCATATGGGAAAAATCCTAGGTAGTTCACCAGGTAACTCAGTGTGGGATAAAGAAAGTCATTATCTTGTTAATGAGTGGTAAAGCTCAACAATACCAGAACGATCAGACACTAGAGAGAAAGATTGGACAGAAGTGGGCAGAGAAAAGCGCTGGGCTAAGAGGCCCTAAAAAGAGACGAGCTGAAAGAAGCTCTAAAATGGGCTGCAATAAGTGTGGGCCGGCGAAAAAGGCTGAAAAAAGCCTTGGCCAAAGAGATGAGCTGAAAAGAAGTCCCGGCTGAAGAGACGAGCTGAAAGAAGCTCTAAAACGGGCTGCAATAAGCCTGGGCCGATGAGGGGGCTGAAAGAAGCCCCGGCCGAAGAGGGGGCTGTCTTCACTTAACTATCTTAGTTTTACCTTCAATTTGAATTTTACCATCTGGAACCAAAGCATGCACCTCTATGTCCTCCATTTCTGCCACTCCTTTTGCTTCTCAGTCAGCAAATGCATTGCCCACTTCTTCGGCTGTTTCTCCCTTCTGGTGGGCTTTACAATACATGATAGCCACCCTCTCAGGTACTTGTACCGTTTCTAGTGCAACTGCTACTGTTCTTCCCAATTTCTTTCTTTCATTACAATACCTGTTTCTGTATACTTTCCAAACCCCTTCGATTAGTTTATCCAGATCTGTATTTTGCTTCCCTTAATCTGCATATCATCGGGAGAAAATAAAGACATTCTTGCTCTGATTAGCAAAGATCTTGGGAGATGTCAGACATGAAGGGAGAAAACCAAAAAGACTGTAACTATTCGTGCCAGACAGAACCTCTCGACATGATCACGAGACGTCTAGCTTGTACACCTGGCATGGGTGTGAGCAGATGCTATAAAGGTCAAACTGACCAGTGGCAAACCCGTGGTGGTTGACTGGAGTGAGTGGCAAGGAACCATGGGTTCATGTGTAACAAAGGAGCAGATGGCGGATATAGAGCAGCAGACGGCTGACTGCCAAATGGTGGAAGAGGAGCAGGCGGTGGATTGCCAAATGGTAGAAGACCCCATCACTCATGTATGGAACCCGCTTTACATTGTCATCTCTGGTAAAGTCCAGAGCTCCTTAGCTGTTTGGAGTTCTGGAGTCTGGTCAATTGCTTCCTTCNCCTAAATCAACTTCATCACGGTGGTCTGGAGTTATTCGAGATGCTATCTTAGAGGGAGAGTGGGAAGCCGCTTCTCGTGTTGCCTGTCCGGTTGTTTATGATCAAGCGGGAGTTGCTCGCTGGGAGTCTCACGATTGGAAGCTCATGCAGCAGGCACGGAAGACAGTCTCTGATTATGGGATAAAATCAGAGGCGGCCAAACAGATTATACAATGGATCTTTACGGCAGACGTACAACTGCCTCTGGATATTCACAATATTGCTAGACTTCTGCTCACTCCCTCAGGAATGTTGTTGTTTACCCAAGAGTGGGCTGACAGGGCAAACAGAGTAGCAGCCATGATGCGCCAACAGAATGACCCGTTGTATGGTGTTACTTCTGAAATGCTATTAGGAACTGGGCCATATGCAGCCAGGGATACGCAACTTACGTTCCCAAGAGACTTCCACCGGCTCTCGGCACAATTGGCTCTAGAAGCCATGTTTGCTATCCCGGCTGGTAAAAAGGAACCAGCCTTCGCCTTGGTGCGACAGGGAGTGACTGAGCCTTTTACTCGATTTGTTGATCGCATGTGGGTTGCCATTCGGGATAGTGAGCTCCCTGAGGAAACAAAGCAACAGTTGTTTAGAGTGATGGTGCATGATAATGCAAACCAGGCAACAAGATCTATCCTCGCTATGTTGCCTCAAGGCACCTCAGTGGAAGTAATGTTACAGCGTATTGCTAGGGCAGAACAGCGGCAGCAAGCCTCTCATATCGCCGCCGCTGTGCAAGCAGCAATAGGGAAGAACATTCAAGGGCCGGCGCGGCAGGAAGCTGGGTCAGTGCGTTGCTACAAATGTGGCCTGTTGGGACATATGAGACGTCAATGTACAGGCCAGGTGTGGTGTGACTCTTGCCAGCAGCCTACACATGACACTCGGATCTGTAAGAAACAGGGAAATGGGAAGCAGAGCGCGAAGCCCCGCCGCGCTGTGACACAAGTACCGGGACAAACGGTGGAGGCTACCTTGATCGTCACCGACCCCAAACCCGAGGGAGCCTCGGAGTGATGTGGCAACAGCAGTAGATATACACCTCACAGACACTCGGGTCCAAAAAGCTCTGTTAGAAGCCAAAGGCCCTTTGTCCACAGTTCGAAAATTACATGCGATCTTAATGGGGAGATCATCTCTGGGAATATCTCATGTTGTCCTCATTCCTGGGGTAATTGATTCAGATTATAGAGGTCCAATATATGCAATGCTCTATACCATAAATCCTCCTGTGTTTATACCAAAGGGAACCAGAATTTGTCAGCTCANGCAGAAGATCAAAGAAGAGAGTGATCCCTTTGGGAATTGGTTGGACGGACTGTTTGGGGGAATAGGCTCATAGCTAAGGCAATTGCTTAAGGTTCTTGCAATAGGGCTTGCAATTTTTGTATGCTTTCTGATTTGCCTTCCATGCTTTATAGGATGCTTTCAGAATTGCTTGCAATGCGCGATGGACACTGCTTTTGACAGACATTTAGAATATCATAGGCTTCGCGAGAGATTGTAGTAAGAGTAGAGCTTAGAATAGGGGTTTAGGATGATTGCGCTTGCGCTGTAACGGGGTAAGACTTTGTCGAGCATGGGGAGGGGGAGATGTTGTAGTAAGCGATAACGGGGTATCGGGATGTGACGCGATAGGACCTCTCCCCCGCTCTATGAGTCTGATATGATGCATGCTTGAAGGACATAGATGACGTACATAGAAGATATGTAGAGTATATAGGCTGCCATCTCCTTGCAATAAATGCCATTTGCTACATCCTCCATATTGGTGTCTGTGTGGCTATGGCCCTAGCGAGGGTAGATCGCTAGAACTAGCGAGGGAAGATCGCTAGCCCCCGGCGGAACGCGCCTCGGACATGGAGGCAACACCTCCCTGGTAGTCTGTCCAGCTTCTACCCTTCAAGATATCTAACCCTAACAAATTAAGGGGATATTTTCCCACAACCATGGAGATTTCTTGTGCTACTTCCTCTCCAGGCAATCGCAGTCTCACTGTTGCTACAGCTTGAGAGTGCACGCCGCCCATGGCATCTGCTACAAACATTTTCCTGCGAGATAGCATCACACCAGCATGATCAGCATCCTCTGTCTTAATATCAGAAATCTGTGCTCCTGTATCTACCATGAATGTTACTGGGATCAATTTCGGTTCAACAATGCATGTGATTAACAGATCATTTCCTTTTGTTGTGAGCTTTCTAATGTGCATCCAACCTCCACCCCCCTGCTCACTTGAGAGGAGCGAAGGCATTAGTTTTCCTGTGGTCCTAGTGCCTGTGCTGATTCCAAAGGGGGGGCACTAGGGGATGGAGCGTCACTCTTTTCCAACTTTTGTTTTAGCCACCAATTAACTAACTTCTCTAACCTGTCTGTAGGTAATCCATCCATAAGTTCTCGTGGAATGCCCTTCTGCCAGCCCAGCATCCAGAAGCTATTACGTTTATGATCTATATTTCGCCCACTTGGTTTCACTGAAAATGAGGCCCCTTTAAATCCATTGTGTTCCGGGTTGGATAGGGGAGGGGTCGGATTAGCCACTGCATGCCTTACTCCCTTTGTCTCAAATTTATTGGTGGAAGAAATCACCGGCCCATATTTTCTTCCATAGTTAATTAATTCTTGGGCAACCTCCCCCCATGTCCATACTTTGTATGCTGACTGCAGATGGTTAGAGGTTACAGTTCCTTCTAATGCTGACCGAGCTCTTTCTCCCTGAGGCATAGCCTGTATTTTTCCTTGTAGTTGTATACCTATAGGTTTTAACGATTCAGGAAGCCCCCTAATAAGAGGGGTCATTCTCTCAGGATCGACAGGCATCATCATAGGTGATTCATGNGTGTAAATATGCACACGAACAGTGGACTGTGATTCATGCTGGAATACACTCCACACTGCTACCAATTCCCCAACCTGGGCACTCCCCTCCCCCTCTGTGATAATAGTGAAATTAGTCCCTATCTGTAAGGCCACAGATATTTCCATACTTTTCCTTCACGCTTGGCTGAGGCGTCTGTGAACCAAACATTCTGTAACTGGTTTGAGTATGGGGAAGCAATCTGGATGACGGGGGGAAGATCAGTATCAGTGGCAGAGGGAATACTATCCTGTATAGCAAGTGTCTTTGGAGCACCCTCTGTGACTGTAAAAATATTACAGTAATGTTCAATTTGAGCATACCACTTTCGGACAGAAGCACTCTGTGCCACCCCGTCAGGAGGTGGGGTGCCAGACATTACAGACTTGATAACCTTAAATGGGCCTCTCAGTATTATAGGCTGTTGTCGTATGTTCCGCTCAGCTTCCCACAGGGCCAGGCTAACGACAAACAGTCCCTTCTCCAACTGAGAGTATCGCTTCTCTGCATCTTTGAAGCTACAGGAATAAAATCCGATAGGTCTAATAGGACTCTCTGGACCCTTTTGCCAGAGATGTATAGACAATCCGGACTGAGCAAATCCCCATTCTATCTGTACAGGGTCGGAGGGATGGATAGGACCTAAGGACTGGTGTGTGATAGCTTCAAAAATTAGAAGCTGCAGAGCTTCTTCATGAACTGGAGTCCATTCCCATGACACTCCCTTCTGCAATAAGTCATACAATGGACGAGCAATAATAGAAAAATTGGGGATATGTTTTCTCCAAAATAGCAGAAGTCCAAGAGCGTGCTGTAATTCCTTTTTGTTTTCTGGCATTTTAAGTTGGTCCAAGGCTGAGAGGGTGTCCTGTGGAATGCAGGCCATACCGCCCTTCCACCAGATACCCAAAAATTTAACTTCAGCAGCTGGAGACTGAATTTTATCTGCAGGAATAGTCAAACCCAGTCCTTCTAAGTGCTTTATTATTGTCGACGGTTTACGGGCTGGTTCAGCCCAGTTCCATGACTAGTGGGGCGGAGAGATTTCGCAAAATCCGCGCCTCCAGAAAAGGGAAACAGGGGACCCCAAAATAATTAAAAACAAAGGCACGATCCAAGGAGAAGCAAACTAATTTACTAAATATAGTATCAGAATGCAAGATAACACACTATAATACAATATAATTAGAATTGAAGCTAATAAATCAAATATAATGAGAGAGAGAGATTGTCCGAAAGCTGGGTAGGCCTCACCATAACGCTGAGGTGAGATGCGCAGTCCAGTCAAGCAGGGAGGGAGTCTGACGAGAAGAGAGCCCAGTCGGATGACCTACCGAGGTCTTATATCTGTTCCCCCGAGCAGAAACAATAACAGTGCAGCGAACAGGCTTCTGGGGAACGTAGTTCTTCTCTTCTGGAACAGCTACCCAGAACACTTTACCTCCCAGTGCACTGCATGATGTTATGATGTGGAATACCGATAACCAAAAATCATAAAACCATGACAATTATTCTGTCATGAGTTGTCTTAACTGCTATCAACTGATCTCCTCCTATGAGGATATCATCAATGTATTGAGAAATCTTAACTCCTCCTTCCAGGGGAATCTGTTCAAGCTCTTGTGCTAATGCATGGTGAGCCAAAGTTGGAGAGTGTTTATACCCCTGAGGGAGGCGGGTAAAGGTATAATGCTGGCCCTCCCACGTAAAAGCGAATCGGAGCTGGTCATCTGGATGCAGGGGAACCATAAAGAACATGTCCTTAACATCAATAGAGGCCATGATAGGGTGAGCTTGCTCCTGGATGGATGCTATCAATTCAGAAAGGTTAGGTACAGCCGCAGTTAGTGGCCCTGTGTTAGCATTTAGCCTGCGGTCATCGATAGTCAATCGTCATTTGCCTTTTGGTTTTCTGACAGGCCATACAGGAGAGTTAAAAGGGGAGTGAGTGGGTATCACAATTCCCTGTTCCTTTAATTCTGCTAGCACTGGGCTAATACCACTACGTGCCCCCAGGGGTAAAGGATAAGGCTTAACAGTAGCCAAGTGGCAGGGGGGGAGCGGGGGCGTGACCTGCAACAGGCGAATGTCTAGAGTGGGGGCGCCGAACACCCAGCTCCCTCCCTGTTGTAGTAGGCGATAACAGGGTATTGGGATGTGACGCGATAGGACCTCTCCCCCGCTCTATGAGTCTGATATGATGCATGCTTGAAGGACATAGATGACGTACATAGAAGATATGTAGAGTATATAAGCTGCCTTTTTCTTGCAATAAACGCCCCTTTTTGCCATTCACACTCTTGGTGTGGACGTGCTTTTCGGCCCGGGCATGTTGCGCATGCTGCGCCTGTATGAGCAATGCAAACCGGATAACTCACGGACATCAACAAGTGGTGCCCCGTGTGAGGATGAATTCAGTCCGTCGCTCCCCGATGTCCCCAGAGGCAGGTGTTGCCTGAGATCCGGTGAGGGATCTGCTCCTGGCCAGGAGGATGGAGTCAGTTGTTAAGGTATTGTTGCAGTTGGGTAAGGACTACGGCGGCAAGGATACGCCTTCTAAGAAGGAATTGGCTGCTGTAGTGTCCCGGTTAGAGCGGGAGGGGGTGTTGGGTGACCCCGGTGATATTTTAAATCCCCAAAGGTGGGATGAAATTACTTCGGTGCTTGCGCACCACACTATGAGCGTGCAATCGGGCGCGGAACTTAAGACGTGGGGTTTGATGTTAGGAGCACTTAAAGCAGTGAGGGAGGAGGGAAAGGTGTCGGCAGAGGCTCGACAGCTTTTGAGTCTTGGTGGTGGAGGCGAGATACCGGACCCGGGGGGGTCCAGCGGGGGCTCGGGAGTAGTTGCCTGCAGGGGCCAAGAGGAGGCGGAGCCCCCGCCGCCGTATCCGGACCTGACAGATGGATCGTTGTATCCTTTATCAGAATTGCGTCAGCGTTCCCTGACTAAAGGGAGTGGAGGAAGGTACGATCCTCCCTGCCCGGGGAGGGGCCAGGCAAAAGGTCTGTCCAATGCGGACAGGGGGCGGAACCTACCGCCTCTGGTCATTCCCAGGGGTGTTAGTGTAAGCGATAGTGCCGGGGAGGCTGGCCTTGAGTGGAGGGGGAAATCTTTCCCCCCCCTTAAAGTTCTAAAGCAATGCAAGCGGCAGCGGTGTCTGCAGAGGCGAGGAGTGGCTGTGCTGCTGACCCTGCGCAGGGTCCTAAAGAGAGTACGCATTCTNCGTCCCTCCATTAGCCCATGGAATACCCCTATTTTTGTCATCCCAAAAAAATCTGGGAAGTGGCGTTTATTGCATGATTTACGAAAAGTAAATGAGCAAATGGAAGCTATGGGAGCATTGCAACCAGGTATGCCTTCCCCCTGTATGTTACCCAGAAATTGGCACATTTTAATCATTGATTTAAAAGATTGCTTCTTCACCATTCCGATAGCAGAACAAGATTGTAAACGTTTTGCCTTTTCTGTGCCAGCTGTTAACAAGGCCCAACCTGCTCCATGATTTGAGTGGGTGGTCCTGCCTCAGGGAATGAAAAATTCCCCCACACTCTGCCAGCTGTTTGTGGCTGCAGCGCTACAACCCATACGAAAACAGAACCCCTCTATGCTTATCTACCATTATATGGATGATATTTTATTTTGTCAACCAGAACCCTTTACATCAACATGGGAATTTGCTTTAGTTAAGCATTTCAGCAACTTTGGACTAAAAGTGGCACCAAAAAAGGTTCAACAGTCTGCCCCGTATTTATGTCTCGGTTGGAAATTATCTGATCAAATGGTGCAGCCTCAATCTGCAGAATTACGGCAAGAAGTAAAAACAATAACAGACTTGCAGACAATTTTGGGCCACATTCAGTGGCTGCGACCTGCCATAGGCATCACGGATAAGCAGCTAGAACCGTTGTTACAGTTACTTCGTGGTTGCTTGGCAGAGAAATTAGTCACTCTGTCGCCAGAAGCCTCGCTCGCATTGCAAACTGTATCGAGGCAAATAGTGAATAGCGTCTGTCATCGGCGCAGTCTAGACCTAGGGTTATCTCTGGTAATTTATGCACAACCCGAACATGCCTTTGCGACTATTTGTCAATGGCAAAAAGAAAAGGGGGAACCCCTAAGGAAGGAATGGTTAACCAGGAGATTGCCATTGACAAATATCCTCACATCTACTGTCTCTCCAGAAATTTTAAAACAATCAAATCACCAGAATTTTTTTCTCTTAGAATGGCTTTTTCCCTCAGTACAACCACGCTCGTCGGTTACGACCCATACTGAAGTGGTAGCTGCATTCATCACACAGGGACGTGAGCGTACTGTTGCTATCTCTGGATTAGAACCGGAAGATATCAGTTTATCGTTTGCGAAGGTATGGCTAGAATGGACACTAAGACACTCTAGTTCGCTCCTTAGTGCATTGGAAGGGTATCCAGGGACTATTCACACACAAAGGCCATCATCCAAAATGTCACAGTTCTTAGAGAAGACGACCTGGGTAGCCCCCCCCTTACAATCTCATCAGCCTGTACAAGGGCGAACAGTATATACTGACGCCGGGAAAAGGTCAAGAAAGGCGGTTTGCGTATGGTGGGAAAAGGAGTGGAAACATCTGAATCAGAGATAAGTAACCATTTGCATCAGGCTTTGTTTGCCTTGAATTTCTTGTGTATTAGAGGAAATGCTCTTGCTCCACCCGTAGCGATGCAGCATGCTGGAATTAGCCTTAGAACTATAGCAGACTCCACAAAGGTTATGTATAAACACCCGCAAACCGGGGAGTGGAGTGGGCCAGCGACATTAATTTTTGCAGGCAGAGGATATTTTTGTGTCTCCACAGGTCAAAATGGTCCGTTGTGGGTTCCTGCACGGTGTGTTCGTCCTTGGCATGACAAGCGTGACCGCAATCCATCACATCAATCCTCGGCAGAACATGTGGGTAACTTGGAGCAGCCTTACAAGCCACCCTGAATTCTGCTTGGCTCTTGCATCGGTAACAGATCCCTTCCGTACATGTTTAATAGGGATCTCATATCTGGACACTAGAGATTTTGGCAGGATTGTACGTAATATTACGGAATGCGAGGGTCTCAAGTCTGCTGCCAATGTTTCAGAATGCCTGCTCAACAATTTAAATGTGTCTCTGCCTTGGGACCTGCAGGAACTACAGTTATTGGGGTCCCAGCGTCTCAATTCCTCGTCACAGAATCACAGAATCACAGAATCACAGAATCACTAAGGTTGGAAAGGACCTATAAGATCATCTAGTCCAACCATCCACCTATCACCAATGGTTCTCGCTAAACCATATCCCTCATCACAACATCCAAACGTTCCTTGAACACCTCCAGGGTCGGTGACTCCACCACCTCCCTGGGCAGCCCATTCCAGTGCCTGACCACTCTTTCAGAGAAGTAGTATTTCCTAATATCCAGCCTGAATCTTCCCTGGCACAGCTTGAAACCATTCCCTCTAGTCCTATCACCAGTT
>JACDJE010000730.1:102065-156188 GCA_016647715.1 Pavo muticus
ACTCCCCCTTCTTTGGCCGTTAGTGAGTCTAAGGCCATTTGATTCTGTAACACTACCTTGCTAAGAGAGCTAACTTCTGTTTGGACAGTTGTTATGGCATCCATAGTTGCATTCTCGATATCTTCCAGTGCTTTTGCGATATATAATACTGCATTCTGGAGATCTGTGATTCCCCAGATTGGGATCATTGTGCAGAGGAACTTATAAAGTCCCGAGGAATCTTTAGTTAATACATTGGAGCTTCTTATTCTTCTTGTATTTTGATATTGGCCCCACATAGTTCTCATTATACCTGAGGGGAGTTCTTTCAGATGGATGCTTGTAGGAGGTGCCAAAAATCCTCCTATACAATGTCCTTTCCAATTCATTGGTACTGATTTTTGAGCTCTCTGGTCCCCACACAGCCACCAGAAGCCCTTCCTTAATGGTGGCCACTGTTAAATTTGGAAATGTAAGATTGATCCAAGGTACTTTGGAGGATAAGGGAGAGTATATGGAGTCATTCATGCATCTACTTATAAATTGGGTCATCCCATTATGTGCCCAAAATATGAGGTTGAATTTTGGTCCTAAAATAATGTTGTAGTTAACAGCAGCTTCCTCACCTGCCCCTAAGCAAATGGACTCCCTCTGACCATTTTTATATTTGTACTGTGCAGACCAATTTAGTGACAGGACCCCAAACCACGGTACTTCTATCCCTGCTTTTGGTAGTCATGTGCAGACCCAGCAATCCGAGAAGTTTAAAGTTTTAGAAAAGTTACTAATTACATGGTAAAATGAATTCTCTTCCCATGCTAAAACACCTCCCATGTACATTGAAATAAAGCAAAGTAGTAACCAACTCATCTTTTCTTTATGAGTTTAACATTCGACTGTGCACTTTCCTTGACAGACCAAGTAGTTCCTCAGCATCTTGGAATAACCTCCTGTAACAATACTTTAGTTACCACATGTGCCTTATTAGTTCTACAAGGGAATGCCTCCGACCACCCTGAACAGGTATCAGTTAGTACCAACATACAGTGATACCCTCCTTTTCTTGGGAGTTCTGAGAAATCAATTTGCCATTGTTGCCCTGGAAGGTTCCCTTTCCCAATAGGCCCACTTGTACCCTGTTCCTGCTACTAGGATCGTACTTTGTAGTGTCTGTTCCCTCAATATATTTTCTTATCTTCCTATAGAACCAATTTCCATGAAATACAAAAGGGCATAACAATGTGTCCATCTGGGCGTACACCCATCTGCCGGCTTGCTCTCTTCCCTTCTAAATCATTAATTAGATTCCTATCCTCTCTAGAATATTTTACAGGTTCTGACTCAGGTTCAGAGATTTTAAGTAAGTTTACTGTCTGGAATTAAAGCCTTCTTCAACTACCTGTTCTGCCACCTGATCCACCATCTTATTTCCAGTTTCCTGTACAGTGTTACCTTTCTGATGTCCTTCACAATGTATAATAGCCACACTCTTTGGTAGATTTACAATCATGCTGAATTTGTTTTCCATGTGTGAGCAATCCTTGCTCTTTCCAGATGGTACTATGAGCGTGTACCACCCCAAATACATAATTAGCATCTGTCCATATATTTGAGGCTCTTGTCAAGGCAGTTATTTCCACCTTCTGAGGGAAAGTCCCCACAGGTAATGGTTGTGCTTCGATTACCCTGTCAGTAGCAGTTACTGCATATCCTGCCTTACTGTTTCCTTGTCTCACAAAACTGCTACCGTCAGTAAACCAGGTGTCTTCTGCATCCTCTAAGGGTTTATTCCTCAGGTCCGACCGGCTGGAATATACAGCTTCAATTGTCTCCAAGCAGTCATGAAATACTGGTTCTCCAGGAGTTCTGCTAAGGAAAGATGCTGGGTTGACAGTATTAGTTACAATTATTTCTACATCATCCTGCTCTACCAGGATGGCCTGGTATTTCAGGAACCTTTGGGGTGAGAGCCAATGCCCCCCTTTTTCCTCCAATATAGTAGACACTGTATGAGATATTAAAACTGTTATTCTTTGGCCCAGCGTAAATTTATGGGCTTCTTGAATATTGAGCACTAGTGCAGCCACTGCCCTCAGGCTCCCTGGCCATCCCTTACTCACTTCATCAAGCTGTTTGGAGTTGTATGTCACTGCCCTTCGATAGGGTCCAAGGCTCTGGGCAAGGACTCCCAAGGCTATTCCTTGTTTTTCATGCGAGAACAGCCAGAAGGGTTTAGTTGTGCCTGGTAGCCCCAAAGCAGGGGCCTTCATGAGTTCTTGTTTCAGCTGGTGGAATGTCCTCCTTGCTTCCCCATCCCATGTAATATTTTTTGGATACAATTTCAAAAGAGCATAAAGAGGCTTTACCAACAGTCCATAGCTGTGTATCCACAGTCAGCACCATCCTGTAATTCCTAGGAACATACAGAGTTCCTTGGCAGTTTGCGGCTCAGGGGTTTGGCAGTTGGCTTCTTTCCTGGCAGTCCCTAAGGTTCGAAGTCCAGCTGTAATCTCATATACGTCTCAGATACGTCACTTGCTGCTGAGTTATTTGTGCTTTCTCTTGAGAAACTTGATAATCATTTAAACCAAGAAATTCAGCAAACTCACAGTCCATTGCACAAAGTCCTCTTTTGTTACTGTGGTGTCCATATACTGCAGTAGAGTTCCACCCTGGGATGGAGGAACCCAAGTCTCAGGCTCACGAGTTGACCAGTTCTCAAAAATTATNGCAGTGGGCTGCGAGGGAGAAAGTACCCCTCCAACTAACAATTAAGAAAAATGCATAAACTATGCGTTGTAATTAACCTTCTAAGATTTGCTTTAGCCTGGGAAGGTAATAGCTACCTAAATGTTATTTGGGCAGTGGCCCAAAAATTTTAACCTGACAAATTGCATGGGGAATTTAAGTATGGAATAGAGAATAAATTACAAAAGGGCCCCAAGTTCGATCTGTTGATTATTAAGTCTATCTTTGTGGATAGGGAAAATGATAGCGAAATTAGTGTGAAAGTCGGGTGGCAAAATTTAACAGGTATAGGATGTAGTTGGGAATATGGGAATTCGGGGACAGTATCAGGACTCAACGAGACTACAAGGTGGAAGCAGGGCATAGGGTGTGATCCTAGAACAAGTAAAAATTCATCATGGCCTATAGATAAGAACGTACTTGGGATTGTGGGAATGGGAACATCTTTTACCCAACAACAGGGTAGGTCTAATCCATGCAGATTACCTTATGGATATTGGTGGTTATGTAGGGATGGGCAGGCACGAAAGGCGCTGCCTCCAAATTGGATGGGAACATGCACTGCAGGATACATGCGGTGCATGAAGAAATACCATGGGGACTCTTGAGAAGCCCCTGGAGACAGGTGAGAAGAGTACTAAATCCCTTGGTGGAAAAACCTACCGGTTTCCACAGCTTTGTGAGATGGCTCATCCCATCTCTTGGGGTAAGTGAGCTGGAGAAAGCAATTGTTAATATTTCGGCCACTCTAGAGATAATAGAGAACACTACCACTGATGCAATCAAAGCATTACAAGTTGAGGTTTCAACGCTCAGTAAGGTTGTATTACAAAATAGAATGGCATTGGATCTCCTAACAGCCAAAGAGGGAGGGGTTTGTGTGAGAATTAATCAGAGCTGTTGTGCTTATGTAGACATGACTCAAAGGATAGAGACTGACCTACAGGCGATATGGGAACACACTAAATTACTTCATCAGGTATCGATGGATGATACCTCATTCGGATTCACAGAATTGTGGAAAAACTTACCAGCTGGTTACCTAATTTTGCATGGCTAAAGCAACTCTTTGTAGCTTGTATCACTGTAATCATTTTGCTCATTCTAATGTGTGTCATGATGAGATGTGTATTATGGCTTTGTAAAACTTCCGGGAACAGTTATGAGGACTGGAAAAGGCACAAGCTAAGACAGAAGGTGGAAAGCGGGAATTATTTTAAGGCCTCACTCTCCCATAATGGAGTTATCTAGCAAAAGAATTTGCTAGGATAAAGAAAAGGGGGGAATTGAATTAAGGAATGACAGGTTATTGATTAGCTATTGTATTAGGATGCAAGCTAAGCAGGAATTTGGAGAAAACAGGATAAGGGACAAGGTGCTGGAATGGAAAACCAAGATAAGGGACAGAGTGCTGTGGTAAACTGAATGGGAAGAATGTAAACATCAGGAGGAAGTGCTGAGGCATTGTCAGCAAAAACCAGTTTACTTCTGAAAGTTGAACACAAAACTAGGCTAAAGGTGAAGAATCAAAGAGAGGAAGACTACTAACTTCATCCCCACGACCACCAGAGGAAGACCCCCGTTATGAACCACGCATGCGTAAAGGGGAGGAGCAGCATGAAGATGAGTTTCCAGAAAATGAATGAATATGTAACTAAATTCCAGGACGTGTTTTGAATATGCATAAGGTTGCTTTACAAATTTGTACCACTCTTGCTTGTTAGTGTGCGTGTTAGGAGGAACTATCCCCCACGCACCCAATGATACGCGTCTCATTGAATAAACGTGCCTGCTTTATAACCTAACTTTGGGTTATAGAGTTTGATTCCGCAAATCAGGGCAATAGCTGGGTCAACCAGCATGCCTGAAGTTTTTTGTCTCAGGTCTCTCAGAGTAGACTGAATCTGCTTTGTGTGCTGCAACAGGGGGAACAAGAGCTTAAAGTGACAGGCATCCTTGATAGTGGTGCTGATGTTCCTGTTATTCCTGTAATTCTCTGGCCACCCCAATGGCCTCTTATGAATCCCCATGTGGAACTAACAGGTATAGGGGGGCACACACTACCAAAGCAAAGCGCGGCAATCGTTACAATTATCAGATCAGAGGGCAGAATTGCTTCCAACCTTACGTTTTGCATAGCCCTGTTGCTCTGTGGGGATGGGACTGCATGGGGCAGTGGGGACTTCCCCTCAGTACAGATTTTACTTAGGGACCACCGCCTTGCAGAAGATCCCACGTTTGCTGTGGAAAACAGATAAACCGGTGTGGGTGGATCAGTGGCCCCTTTCTCGGGAAAAACTGCTGCAGATGAATGCCCTTATTGAGGAACAGCTCACGGCTGGACACATAGTACCTACCACAAGCCCTTGGAATTCCCTCATTTTTGTAATTAAAAAGCAATCTGGGAAGTGGAGACTGGTACATGATCTCAGAAAAATCAATGCAGTTATTGAAGACATGGGGTCATTGCAACCAGGGCTACCATCTCCAACTATGCTCTTGCAATCATGGCCACTTATAGTAATAGACTTAAAGGACTGTTTTTTTAACATCCCATTGTGTCCTGAGGATGCACCAAGTTTTGCATTCTCTGTCCCCTCTATTAATGCTGGAGAACCCCATCGCTGATATCATTGGACAGTACTACCCCAGGGAATGAAGAACAGCCCAACCATCTGTCAACAATTTGTTGCTGGCATTTTATCTCCTGTATGCCAGAGATTTCCTGATGTTTGTATATATCATTACATGGACCATATCTTGAAAGCCGCGCCGAAAGAGGTGACCGTGAACTGAAGTTGTGTCAGTTATTATAGCAGCGACGACCCAGGAAGGACTGCAAGTTGCACAGGACAAAGTCCAAAAAACGCCACCTTGGCAATATCTGGGCTGGAGGATTTCACAAACTTGAATCCGGCCACAGGCTTTAGCCTTAGGTGCCAGAATCAACATGAC
The DNA here is from genome assembly GCA_016647715.1 of Pavo muticus. NCBI lineage: Eukaryota > Metazoa > Chordata > Aves > Galliformes > Phasianidae > Pavo > Pavo muticus. The sequence goes on from JACDJE010000730.1 coordinate 107,748, forward strand.
CTGCAAAAGCTACTAGGGACCATAAATTGGGTGCGACCCTTTATAGGGATCTCTACAGAAGAACTTAATCCCCTCTTCAAATTACTTGAGGGGGATCCAGACTTACTGTCAACACAACATCTGACACCCACAGCCACAGCCGCATTCAACACTGTCATCACAAAAATGACTCGTCAGGCAGCACATCGAAGAAGACTTGATCATCCTATCAGTTTCTTTGTTATTAACTCCCCTTTTCAACCCTATGGACTGTTAGCGCAGTGGGTTAAGGGGGACCCTGACCCCTTAGTAATTTTGGAATGGGTATTTCTACCACATAAATTTGCTAAGACTGTTACTACCAGGGTTGATATGGTAGCTCTGGTCATTTGCAGGGGAAGGGAGCATTTATTAGCATTGGATGGCACGGATCCAGAGACAATCTATGTCCCATTTGATCTCCAGCAGTGGGAATTTGTGTTTCGCATGTCACCGCAGCTGCAGTGTGCACTGATAGGATTTACAGGGCAGATTAGTATTCATCTGTGTATGAATCCTTCTTTGTTTTTCTGGCTCAAAGCTTGCTTCCTGAGGTGTTTCTTGTGATAAGACTCTAACTGATTTATTGAGGAGGCAAATGATGGGTGCTACTGTGTGAAAATCAACATCACTTTGTGGACATTTGAAAGCACCTTCCTCCAGAGCTGTTTGCCTCTGGAAGAGAGTGCTCAGGAGTGTTTACTGGTGGAAGATCTGGCCTGTGACTAAATAGCTCCAGCTTGGTATGGGAAAATTGGGGAATGATACCATCGTGTCCTGTGAAAAACAGGATGCAGGTGAGCATCCCTGCTCCCTCTTATCTGCTGGCAATGCCTGGAAGATGAGAACAAAGGAGTTTCTGCTGAGATCCCAGAGCCAGGAGCTGTCACTCCAAGGAGAGCTGACTCAACCACTTTGGATTTGAGCTGTCACTCCAAAGAGAGCTGACTCGACCACTTTGGACTTATAAATAAGTTTGTACTACCATCGAAAAGTCGTCATCAATGGAACAACAATGCCTGATGACCCACCACTACTGAAGATCAATGACTGAACTATGAACCATGCTGGATCCATGGTGGTGACTATCTCCCTCTTGCTTCCTATAAAAACTCCTTGCTTCTATTTCCTATCTTTTCTATCGCCCTTCTTCCCTTCCCCATCTCCCTGATTAAGATTTGTAATAAACTGGATGGACCAACATTTGAACTGTTGTTTCTTAATCTCACGCTGGGTATACATATATATAAAAGAACCTCATCTCCCTCCTATAAATTGGAGCGAGACAATCTGCCAGCGCACAAGCTTTTACAATCCCTTCACTCTATTTGTTACCAGTACCTAAACTATCATTAACTCCTCTTGCAGGCGTTCTTACTGTTTTTACAGATGGATCCGTCAGGACTGGCTGCACGGTCATCATATGGAGAAACAGTGCTGGGACCTGGGATAGCGACGCCCATGTCACCACCGGCTCTCCACAAATTGTGGAACTTACAGCAGTGGTCCGTGTGTTCAAGTGATGGTCTGAACCCATCAATATAATAACAGATTCTGCTTATGTTGCAGGCATAGTGATGCAACTGGAACACTCTTATCTAAAAGAAACAACAAATGCACAGTTGTTTGCGCTTCTCTTGCGCTTAAAATGGTTCCTGGACTGTCGCTCAGAATCTTACTTCATTCAGCATGTTCGTTCTCATTCCTCTCTGCTGGGCCCTATTTCTGAGGGTAATTCGCAGGCGGACAAACTGGCGGGAGCAATTGTTGTCCCCGATCAGTTTGCCCAAGCACGCTTGTCTCATGACTTTTACCATCAAAATGCAAAAGCATTACAGCGTGCCTTTCAGCTAACCACAGACCAGGCCTGACAGATTAAACAGTCTTGCCCAGATTGTCAAACTATTGCACCGACCCCTTCTATAGGTATTAATCCCTGAGGATTAAATTCCTTAGAAATTTGGCAAACGGATATTACACATTGTAGTGGAATTCCAAGGTCACAGCCTGAATCAATGGGTGAGCTATGTGAGTATGTGAGTGCCTGGAGCAGGCGGGGGGGGGGTTAGAGCCCCCCTTCTGTCTCCGTGATACTTCCCGTGCAATCTGAGTCTGCACGGGTCCCCCTTTTCCCCCGCCCTTCTCTCCTGCAGCGCAATGGTACGAACGGAGGAGGGTCACATTCCTCAGCTCGTCCCTTTCTCCGGACTGTTGCCGGGAGGAGTGAGTTAATTCCTCTTTGATATCTTTTCCTATAGCACCTATTTCTCAAATAAAGGCTCTATCATTGCCTTCATTTGTTCTACACACATATACTGGAATTTGGGAAGATCCATTACATTCACGTTTCTGTTGATACTTTTTCTACTTGCATTTTTGCATCTGTACATACAGGAGAAAAAGCAGATGTCTGTAAACACTTTTTATTGGCCTTTGCAGACCTTGGGGTCCCTAAAATGATCAAAACAGACAATGGGCCAGGATATGCGGCCCACGCCATGCACTCCTTCTTTCAGCAGTGGGGTATTCAACACCTGACAGGCATACCCCACTCTCCCACGGGCCAAGTGTATGGGAACTGTTGAATCGTGGCCTGAACCACTGATTGATCACCTGAGGCAAGGACTGAGTCAGCTGCGGGAGCATAGGTGAGGGCAATTCACCTGTGTGACCGGAAGGGGTGAAGCCTGGCTCCACCTCTCCTAGACACCATTTAAGGGCTGACTGCTACTTGGGAAGGTTCTCTTTCTGGAGATTGCTCCTTTTGTAGTTTTTCTGTGAGTCTAGGACGGGGTGAGTATTTTCATTTGTTTTCAATTTTCCCTTTCTACTGTGATAATCCTTCTAGTTATCCAACCTGTAAAATACCTGCCTAACCACGCCACTCTGCTAATTGTTTATTTATTGATTGTACACCAAGCTATTATCAAACGAGCACATGGTACCTTAAAGGCCATGATTCAGAAACAAAAAAAGGGGGAATGTGGGTATGATCCCTCAGGAAAAAATAGCTAAAGCATGTTATGTTTTTAATTTTCTGAATCGGTGGACAACGGAGGGCACCCCAATTTACAGGCACTTTGGTCAAAATGCTTTAATTCCTGTCAAGGAAAGAGCACAGGTTATGGTAAAAAAATCTGACCTCTAACCAATGGTAAGGACCCTATTCGTTGATAACGTGGGGCAGAGGCTATGCTTGTGTCTTAACAGGAATAGGTCCAAGATGGGTACCAACATGAGGGGTCTGGCCATCTGTCTCATCATCTGCTGTAACATGATCACAGCACCTTCATCAGTGGTTTGGACTCTCACTGACAAGACACACTTTGTCAGCTGCCTCACTAAGGAATCATAAGAATTGGAATCATTGGCATTGGTTAAAATGGACTATTGTTTGTACTTTAAAGAACCCATCATTTGTTCAGTGTGTTAATTTTAGTTTAGCTACTTTTAGGAATGTTTCTGAACTGCTCTTTTTTATTAATAGAGAAGGGGGAGATGTGGGACAAAGAAAGATATTATCTTACTAATGAGTAAAAAAGTTCAGCAGTAACTTGAGCCAGACATAAACACACAAGGCGCCTGGCTCCTACACGTGACCGGTTTTTGTTGCATGGGTATAAAAGGTTGTAAGTACATACAATAAACGTCTTCTGTTCTGCACCAGCAAAGGAGTCCACGCCTCCTTTGCTGCACCAGCAAGGGAGCTCAGAGCTCTCTTGCCACAAAGTAACATTTTTACAAAACAAACATTAAACAATTACAAAGACAGACAATGAATAAAACAGTTATTTATACAAGGAGCGAGATCCTGCAAGAAGTGTTTCTGCAGCATAAGCACCGAGTGATTACAGCAATTACTACTGTAGTTCCTATGACTGGCCAGAGAAAAGAAAAAAAAAACAATTCGGTCATTCACTCCAAACACCCTCCCAGGCTCACGAGAGTCCGAATTACCAATCGATCAGTTCCCATAGGTTCCCTTGAACCTATGGGCCCAAGTGGAAGCTCGCCCAAGGAGCCTTCCCACCCCAGCCAGCAACCATACCCGAGAGCTCACGTTCCTCAGGGAGGAGCATATGCTCCTTCATACCCTGCATAGGACATCTCCTGAAATTCAAGGTCGGAGAAAAGACTTCTCATGCCACCCAAATGAACCTATTGTCACCTGACTACTTCAATGTTGGGGCAATGGGGCCAATAGTGTGTTGCTAGATAGTAGAGAAGCTTGACAACTGAGTAGCATTGCTGTACAATTAACAAATGTACAGTTAGCAGAGGGGAATGGTTAGGATGGTATTTTACAGGTTTTATAGTTAGAAAGATTATTGTGATGGAAAGAGACAATAAAAAAAAAAAAATGAAATGCTCACCCATGTCCTAGGCTCACAATAGAAAACTCCAAAGGGAGTAATCTCTAGAAAGAGATCCTTCAATCCTTCCCCAGTGGCAGTCAGCCCTTAAATGGTGTCTAGGAGAGGTGGAGCCAGGCTCCACTCCTTCTGGTCACACAGGTGAATTGCCTTCCCCTGTGCTCCCATGGCTGACTCAGTCCTTGCCTTAGGTGATCAATCAGTGGCTCAGGCTGTGACTCAACAGTTCCTATTCATTCCACACCTTCACGGCGTGAACCAATGATCGAGTTAACTAGAGGGTGAGCCTTCCCTAATACAGAGATCCGACACATCACGACGCTTATACAATTGCCTGTCGCGATGCAGGTTGACACAATTTAAGACAAGTGATGATCAGTGTATGGTGGAGGTTCGCACTCTTTCATGGGCCAGTGCTCGGTGGTGTTACTGGAGGCATGTAGTCGTGTAGTGCAGGTCCATCCTATGCTCCATCAGTCCCATGTAGACCATCACCAGGTGTCGCACATGATCTCACAGCAACACTAGAACGCTTCGATGGCATTTTGTTCTTTCCGGTGATCCTAGAGGCTAGAAGACTCATGGAGAGTAATACAGATGTTTCAGGGGTACCAGGAGGGGAAGGTCTGCCCTCCAGGGCAAGATACAGGCCGTATTTTTATCCTGGGTCAACACTTCAGCTTGTACTGGGGCATGCCCCGGCAGCCTGTACCATACCTTTTGGCCAGATATCTGCAGCTGCACAACTATGTCAGGCACCAACAGGGGTGTCCTGATCTGCCATAGGGACATGATGGGGTCCCTTTAGTAATGAAGATCAGAGTGTTGACCAAAATATCAGTAGGCCATCTACCCATTACCGGAGGGACTACCAAGCCTCCCACCTCCAATAATCTCCCCCAAGGTGCAAGTAGGCCACACCACTTCAGTCCTACCTGCACCTTCCAAGGCCATTTTATTCTATGTGTACCTGGTTCTAAATTCTCAGGGACAGGGAGCAGAAGATTATTTTCATTGCCAATTTGAGGTCTTACCTGATTATCAGTGCCCGTAATTTGGATCCTAAGCAGGGAGGCCCATGTTGTCTGTAGCATTTTCAGGGCACTGGGCCTGCCGTCTCTAGGTCTTTCATTCAGGTCCCGCAGGGTTTCATACAGTCTCTTTGTCCACCCCTGCAGTGACTGGGAGTCTGTCTTCAGGGCAGCCTTAAGAATAGCATTATAGCATTCAATGAGGCCTGCCCTCATTGGATTATATGGCAGGTGGAATCGCCATTTGATGTTGTTTTCTTCTGCCCAGCGCTGTATCATTGCACCAGTAAAATGAGTCCCTTGGTCGCTCTCGATGACTTGGGGTGTCCCGTAGGCAGACATCAGTTTAGTAAGTGCCTTGATGGTATATGCCTGGTTTGCTCTCAGCACTGGATAGGCTGCCCACTTGCGGTATCAACACAGGTCAGGGCATATCTCGCCCCCTCAGACTGAGGGAGGGGCCCAATGTAATCAACCTGCCATCGCTGGAGAGGATTGTGTCCTCTAGCAAGATGGGCTGTTGTTTTGGGCAACAATCTCAGTCTCATCTTGGAGCAAGCGTCACAGTCTCAGCATGCCTGGGTGATGTCAGAGAGTTGTATGGGCATCCCCCATGGTTTAGCAGCTGCCCACATTGTCTTTTGTCCAGCATGCTGTAGTTTCTGATGTAACCAACGGGTAATGTTCTCAGATGGTGAATTATCAGTCCATCGAACTCGGGCCAGCGTGTCGGCTTCATCATTTCCTGGTGACTGTAGGGGTTGGTGACCAGAAACATGGTAGACACGTACACTCCTGTGTTTTACTGTATTCCATATGTCCAACCACATATATTTGCCCCAGACTGGTTGGGTGTGGATAGCCCATTCCTGGGTGGCCCACTGTGCAATCCAAAGAGTGAGCCCCTGGTACACAGCCCAACTATCTGTGCAGATATTCAGGATACCATCACCAGGTTCCTTGGTTATAACCATCCACACGGCTCGCAGTTCTGCCCATTGGCTGCTCTGACCATCCCCCTCGTCAAACCAGATTGTCTTGGTGGAGGGATGGTATGCTATTGCTCTCCACTTGCTCAGGTTGCCCCTGCTGGACCCATCTGTGTACCAGGCATCTTCAGGAATAGGATATTTTCCCTCCTGAACGGGACTCTTCTCTGGTGGAGCAACCAGTGTTTCTTCTGGTGCATCACTGTGATACGGCACTGGGCCTAGGATCTTCTGAAGTTCTTCTTTTAATGGTGATGAAGACAGACTACTCCTCTGGCTGAGATAGGCGACCCATCGTGCCACTGTTTGCGCCTGGGCTACCCCTGTCTTAGGAATGTGGGACAGATCTTTTACCCACCCCTGAATCAGCAGGGTGGTCTTAACTATGATTTCAGCTGTTTGGGTTATCGGCTCTACCGCCTGTAATGCGGAGTAGGCAGCCAATAACTGTTTTTCAATTATACTGTATCTTTCTTCTGCTCCATGCCAAACCTGAGACCAGAATCCAATGGGGGTCGGAACAGAACTCTGGCATTGTCACAGGCCCCAGCCAAAGCCATCCTGAGTGACATGAACATCCAATTCAGCTGGGAGAGTCGGATCAAATATACCCAATGCCTGGGCTTGTTTAACTGCCAGTTTTGCCTGTTGGAAAGCATCCTGTTCCGTTCTCCCCCAGTCCCATAGCTGCCCCTTTTTCGTGAATCTGTACAGTGGCCTCAGCAGCTGCGCTAAATGAGGTATAAAGGAACACCAGTATCCCAATATACCTAAAAACTCCTGCAGCTGCTTTGGTGTTGTAGGGACTGGGAAAGCCTGAACCTTATCTATGACAGCACTGGGTAGTACTTTGGTCTTTCCTGACCAAACTACCCCCAGGAAATTTACGGACAGGCCCAGACCTTGCACTTTTTGAGGATTTATAGCCCATCCTCTTTCTTGCAGATAGGTGGTTAACGAATCTGCTGCTTGTCCTACTGCCTCCAGTGAGTCGGATGTCAACAGAAGATCATCAATGTAATGATAGAAATTAACATTATCAGGTTTTTTCCAATTAGCCAGGTCACACGCCTCTAGATTATGACAATAAGTTGGCGAATGCACATACCACTGTGGCAGGACCTGAAAGGTCCACTGCCTGCCTCCCCATGTAAATGCAAACTGATCTTGTGATTCTTTAGCAATTGGAATACTAAAGAATGCATTTGCCAGATCTAGGACACAATGGTAAGTTTTTATCTCCCTACTCAATGTGTCCATTAGGGAGGCAATATTGGGTATGGCCGCATGAATAGGCGGCGTGACCTTATTTAACTCTCTATAGTCCACTGTCATTCTCCATGTTCCATTCGATTTCCGCACTGGCCATATGGGGGAATTATACAGGCTATGTGCAGGTCTTATAATACCTACTTTTTCTAATTCCTGCACCGTTCTTGATATTTCATCTTGCCCACCCGGGAGTCTGTATTGTCTGACATTAGTAATTCCGCGCTGTTTCGGCAGGCAAATAGGCTCATGCTTTGCATGGCCTGTCAATATTGCCTGTACTGCCCGGATACTAATACACCTTTGTCAAAGCCTGAACTCTCCCACAGTTGTCTGGAGAGCCAGACCCCACAGAATATCTATGCCCAGGATGTATTCTTGGACTGGGGCAATAGATACCTTATACTCCCAGGGTGGGAGACGCCCAACCCCCAATTTCAACCAGGTCTGGGTAACTGGAATGGTCTGTCCCCCAAAACCTCCAATCATCACTCTATCACCATTAAATTTAGTTGGATCTCCGTAAATTATTGATGTTTCTGCCCCCGTATCAACCAACTCCATAACTCTCTGAATATTCATTCAGGACCAGTAAATTTTCATTTCCACATAGGGCCTCCGGTCCCTTCTGGAGGCCCTAGGGGGACTAACATCCCTCGTCATGCCATGAACTGTGCTATGCTCAAATCTTTTGTTTCTGGTGGCTCAGGCATTGTAGCCCGAGACACCTGAGGGGGTTTCTTTTTCCTATTAGGGACTATGAAATCCTCCAGGTTCCATTTTGTTGTTGGCACTCTGTCCATAACTCTTACCGTTGTTTTTTTGGGGTAATTTTGAAATTTCTGATTATCCTTCAGCTGTCTCCACAGCTGAAGGAGGACATGGTTGGGCTGGCGATCAATTTTTGCAAATTGGACCCCAGCCCGGATAAGATCGTTGAACATCTGCTTTTGCGAGACCCTTATGGGCCCTGATTGAGGATTCCGTATAACTGTTTTTTTAATTACTAGAAGGACCTCTGTTTCCTCTACTGATCAAATATTACGTCTGGCCCGCAGGCGCTCTGTCTCCCCCAAATCAGCCACTAATTGGGCAGCCTGCTGGACCACAGCCTCTGAGGCCACCAGGGGGTTTAATACAGAAACTAGTGTCCCATATAGATGGGAAGGGGCTTGTTGTAAGATTAAGTCTCTCATGCCAGCTGAAAATCTTACCATATCTGGACTTTCAAACGAGTCCTCATATATCACTTGTCTTATACCTAGCTCCCGAATGTAGTTTTGAAGGTCCTCCATGGAGGACCACAATCCTGTATTTAATGTTATGTCCAATTTATTTGGCCATACCATACAGCATGCTGCCATTAGCCAATCAATTACAGAGTGATTTTCATTAGTATATTGAATACCTGCATATAATCTTTGCCTAAGGGCAGAGTGTATTGTCATGGTGGCCAGTTTAGATATTTCTGGTCCATTAACCAAGACACTTTCTGCCCTTGAATCCCATAATCTTAACAACCAAGTTGGTACGCTTTCTTTCAGCCTCTGCCGGAATCGTTGTACCATATCCATCAATTCCATTGGTGTGTATGGCCTGGCTGTCACATGTAAATGTGTTTGGGCAGGGGGCCATTGATCAGGGGGCACCCCTGCCGGTCTATCTTGTTTTTTTTTTTGTTTTTTGAGTTATAATAGGACGGAATTCCAGGGAATCTGTTGCAGTTGGAGCTTCTAAATCTGATTTAGAATTTTTATTTCCCTGCTCCACCAGGTTAGTTGTTTCAGAAATGTGGTCATCATTATTTATCAAAATATTACGGATCTGGCCTATTAGGAAATGCACGGATGTTTTTTTTCCTGTTAATATACTAAGTTCTTGTTCTAGTTTCTCAATGCCATCTTTTAATAGTTGGTTTTCAGTTTCTAAAGTGTTTGTTCTTATTTCAGTTTGATTTAAGGCATTCAGTAGTGGCCATGCCACTGTAGAGGCAGCTAATTGCTGTTCTTTGGTAGTTAGTATATCTTTATCTAATCTTTGAAAGTATTCTGCCATACGGAATGGGGAAGTATTCCCCATAATCCGCAGGGGACCCCATTTTTCAATAATAGTAGCCAGTTCATAATAGGGAGATCCCAGAAATCCTGGGATCTGTCCTGGAATCATTTTATGTAGGGGGGTAGTGTTCTCCCCCCGACCGATTTATAAATATTCCATAGAAAAAACATTATGTTGTAGTATATAATTGGTTTGGCTGGCTCACCAAATGTAAGGTTAACAGGTGTAAGGTTAACAGGTATACAGATGTTCTATAGTATACAGAGAAATTAGGCTAGTAAGATTACCGCATTGGAAAGGATAATTAGATATAAATGAAAGATGCTCACCAGTGTTGTAGGCTCGCAAAATACTCCACAAAGAGCAATTTCCAGGAAGAAATTCTTCCTTGGTGGCAGTCAGCCCTTAAATGGGGTCTAGGAGAGGTGGAGCCTGGCTCCACCCCTTCCGGGCACACAGGTGAATTGCCTTCACCTGTGCTCCCATGGCTGACTCAGCGCTTGCCTTAGGTGGTCAATCAGAGATTCAGGCCGTGATTCAACAGTTCCCATACAGTAGATCATCTACTCTCCTTAGAACAAGGTATCCTGACAGTTGTCAGTTCACGGAACTGGATTATTAACTCTTTAATTCCCCGTGCTTTACATGATGTTATGATGTGGAATACCGATAACATAAAACATAAAACCATGACAGGTCTGCAGATCTGTTTCTACTCTGTGGGTCTCGTCCACATAAGCACAACAAGACTGACTGACAATTACGCATACTCCCCCTTCTTTGGCCGTTAGTGAGTCTAAGGCCATTTGATTCTGTAACACTACCTTGCTAAGAGAGCTAACTTCTGTTTGGACAGTTGTTATGGCATCCATAGTTGCATTCTCGATATCTTCCAGTGCTTTTGCGATATATAATACTGCATTCTGGAGATCTGTGATTCCCCAGATTGGGATCATTGTGCAGAGGAACTTATAAAGTCCCGAGGAATCTTTAGTTAATACATTGGAGCTTCTTATTCTTCTTGTATTTTGATATTGGCCCCACATAGTTCTCATTATACCTGAGGGGAGTTCTTTCAGATGGATGCTTGTAGGAGGTGCCAAAAATCCTCCTATACAATGTCCTTTCCAATTCATTGGTACTGATTTTTGAGCTCTCTGGTCCCCACACAGCCACCAGAAGCCCTTCCTTAATGGTGGCCACTGTTAAATTTGGAAATGTAAGATTGATCCAAGGTACTTTGGAGGATAAGGGAGAGTATATGGAGTCATTCATGCATCTACTTATAAATTGGGTCATCCCATTATGTGCCCAAAATATGAGGTTGAATTTTGGTCCTAAAATAATGTTGTAGTTAACAGCAGCTTCCTCACCTGCCCCTAAGCAAATGGACTCCCTCTGACCATTTTTATATTTGTACTGTGCAGACCAATTTAGTGACAGGACCCCAAACCACGGTACTTCTATCCCTGCTTTTGGTAGTCATGTGCAGACCCAGCAATCCGAGAAGTTTAAAGTTTTAGAAAAGTTACTAATTACATGGTAAAATGAATTCTCTTCCCATGCTAAAACACCTCCCATGTACATTGAAATAAAGCAAAGTAGTAACCAACTCATCTTTTCTTTATGAGTTTAACATTCGACTGTGCACTTTCCTTGACAGACCAAGTAGTTCCTCAGCATCTTGGAATAACCTCCTGTAACAATACTTTAGTTACCACATGTGCCTTATTAGTTCTACAAGGGAATGCCTCCGACCACCCTGAACAGGTATCAGTTAGTACCAACATACAGTGATACCCTCCTTTTCTTGGGAGTTCTGAGAAATCAATTTGCCATTGTTGCCCTGGAAGGTTCCCTTTCCCAATAGGCCCACTTGTACCCTGTTCCTGCTACTAGGATCGTACTTTGTAGTGTCTGTTCCCTCAATATATTTTCTTATCTTCCTATAGAACCAATTTCCATGAAATACAAAAGGGCATAACAATGTGTCCATCTGGGCGTACACCCATCTGCCGGCTTGCTCTCTTCCCTTCTAAATCATTAATTAGATTCCTATCCTCTCTAGAATATTTTACAGGTTCTGACTCAGGTTCAGAGATTTTAAGTAAGTTTACTGTCTGGAATTAAAGCCTTCTTCAACTACCTGTTCTGCCACCTGATCCACCATCTTATTTCCAGTTTCCTGTACAGTGTTACCTTTCTGATGTCCTTCACAATGTATAATAGCCACACTCTTTGGTAGATTTACAATCATGCTGAATTTGTTTTCCATGTGTGAGCAATCCTTGCTCTTTCCAGATGGTACTATGAGCGTGTACCACCCCAAATACATAATTAGCATCTGTCCATATATTTGAGGCTCTTGTCAAGGCAGTTATTTCCACCTTCTGAGGGAAAGTCCCCACAGGTAATGGTTGTGCTTCGATTACCCTGTCAGTAGCAGTTACTGCATATCCTGCCTTACTGTTTCCTTGTCTCACAAAACTGCTACCGTCAGTAAACCAGGTGTCTTCTGCATCCTCTAAGGGTTTATTCCTCAGGTCCGACCGGCTGGAATATACAGCTTCAATTGTCTCCAAGCAGTCATGAAATACTGGTTCTCCAGGAGTTCTGCTAAGGAAAGATGCTGGGTTGACAGTATTAGTTACAATTATTTCTACATCATCCTGCTCTACCAGGATGGCCTGGTATTTCAGGAACCTTTGGGGTGAGAGCCAATGCCCCCCTTTTTCCTCCAATATAGTAGACACTGTATGAGATATTAAAACTGTTATTCTTTGGCCCAGCGTAAATTTATGGGCTTCTTGAATATTGAGCACTAGTGCAGCCACTGCCCTCAGGCTCCCTGGCCATCCCTTACTCACTTCATCAAGCTGTTTGGAGTTGTATGTCACTGCCCTTCGATAGGGTCCAAGGCTCTGGGCAAGGACTCCCAAGGCTATTCCTTGTTTTTCATGCGAGAACAGCCAGAAGGGTTTAGTTGTGCCTGGTAGCCCCAAAGCAGGGGCCTTCATGAGTTCTTGTTTCAGCTGGTGGAATGTCCTCCTTGCTTCCCCATCCCATGTAATATTTTTTGGATACAATTTCAAAAGAGCATAAAGAGGCTTTACCAACAGTCCATAGCTGTGTATCCACAGTCAGCACCATCCTGTAATTCCTAGGAACATACAGAGTTCCTTGGCAGTTTGCGGCTCAGGGGTTTGGCAGTTGGCTTCTTTCCTGGCAGTCCCTAAGGTTCGAAGTCCAGCTGTAATCTCATATACGTCTCAGATACGTCACTTGCTGCTGAGTTATTTGTGCTTTCTCTTGAGAAACTTGATAATCATTTAAACCAAGAAATTCAGCAAACTCACAGTCCATTGCACAAAGTCCTCTTTTGTTACTGTGGTGTCCATATACTGCAGTAGAGTTCCACCCTGGGATGGAGGAACCCAAGTCTCAGGCTCACGAGTTGACCAGTTCTCAAAAATTATTGAGCTGTTCTCACAACCCTGGGTAGCGCTGTCCAGGTTATCTGAGTCTTTTCTCCCCGTATTGGGTTTTTTCCTTTTCAAAGGCAAATAACTTTAGGCTTCCTTTGGCCAAACCAGGCAAAAAAAAAAAGGCATCCTTCAAATCCAGAAGGTAAACTCCACCTACTCATTCCTTAACTTGGTTAATAAAGTGTATGGATTTGCCACCACTGGTTGTATACATTCAACCATTCTGTTACTTGCCCTCAAATCTTGTACCAAACTATAGCACTTGCCATCCGATTTTTCATCAGCAAGATTGAAGTATTGTATTTGGATTCACATTCAATTAGTAATCCAAACTCCAAAAAATTACCTATTATTTATTTTATATTTCGACAATCTCATATCCTCAAAGGGCACTGCTTTACCCTGACTTGGCTAGCTCTTGCTTTTTAACTTAACTTCTATTGGGGCTGCATTTTTGGCTCTGCCATGTATCCCTGATATCCACACTCCTAAGTGTACCTGACTTAAGATTTATGTAACTTCTGGGGGTACAACATTGTTTTTCCCAGTTCATGTTAAAGCCAGACTTAAAATTTTCAATCAGTTAATATTGTTTGACCCTTAGCTCCAGTTTTATTGAATTTAATCTCTGCATCCATTTGTTCTAATAAGTCTTGCCCAAGTAGCCATTTTGGAGAACCTGGCATGTACAAGAATTTATGTATTCCTACTTGTTTTCTCAGCCTATATTTAATTGGTCCCAAAAGGTAAGCTTTTTCCTTGTTGGCCAGTAGCTCCTACTGCTGTTACAAAAATCACCTATGAGTAGTAAGAGGCACCCGTATCCACCAGAAAATAAACCTCTTTATCCTGCTCCCCTAGCTGCAATTTAACCAGTGGGTTTGTTAGGGTAAACTTCCCAGGTTCCAATCATTCAGCTTTTGCGATTAGAGACGGTTCCCTCTCACTCAGCTTGGTAGGATTTCTCCACCAGTGTCCCATTTCCCTGCAGTTTGCACACTGCTTTTGGTCCAGTGGGGGCGGAGCCCTCCCTGGGCTCTTCCAGGCCCCCCCCCACCTCTTTCTGAGGGGACCTCTGGGTCCTAGGGCCCTACTCTAGTGCAGCAACAGTAGCAGCTACTGTTGTTCTTCCCAATTTCCTTAATATCTCTGTTCCTCAATCAGTTTTTCCATATCACTCACCTCTCTTCGATCCTGACATCCCTGTTACACCATGCTAATCTTTGCCTTCCTCAGCCTCTGTCTTTCCCAAACCTTTTTCACTTTCCAAACTCTCATCATTACATAAACTTTATATTTCAGTTTCACCTCCTCCCCTCCGGAGGCTTCCAGTGCTAACACTGGGATTTCGGGTTTCCTAGATCTTTGCAGATGAAGGCTATTCTCACTTCCAGTGCCCCATCCCCTCCACCCCCCCTTCGCGAGTTACGCTGTTTACATCAGCAGTCTCTGGCCCCAGCTGTCTCTCTCACTCTGCTTGCGGGGGGCGGTATGGGGGGAGTTGCTCTCATGCCAGCACAGATAAACTCACTTTCTCTTTAACCCTTTTGCCTTTTTACACTATTCCACTATTCATATCCTCAATTACACTTCCACATACCCTCAATTATGCTTCCATATACCATTAACAATTGCACTTTCTTATACCATCAAATCAGTTTGTCCCACTCCCTTCAAAACCTACGAATCAAACAATACAGTTCTTCAATTTCCACAAACACCCAGTACTTAGTCTCATGATTAGAACACTCAGTTATAAAAACTGGTCCCATTACTTCATTTATGTTCCCAGTTTCTTCCACTTTTTCTTTTCTAGTGCTAAAACCATTGGATCTTGTGGTGCCCTCATACCACATTCCCATTGCCACTCGGGATGATTGTGAAGAGTCTAAAACGTATCTGCATATGCAACCTCTTTCCATTTATCTTCCCTTCTTAAGAAGAACATTAACTGTAAGAGGGTATTATAGTTTAGGGTCCCATTCCTAGGCCACTTCTCATCATCTTCTAACTTATATACTAACCTCCATCGATTACAATACTTAATTAAGGTTTTCTTACTCAGAGTGCCCCCAGGCTCCCCGGTAATGTCTCGCCCATGTGCTAAAACGCAGTTGAGTGGGGTTCGTTTAGGGATTTATTTTGACACCATTTGTCCCATAACAGCTGTTTATCTCGACTGCTCTTAGGTATTGGGTGAAAATCCCTTGTGTTTTGCTGGGTAATGGAGTCCACCTACTTCCCCAGGGCACGGGAACAGCGAATTCCCTGGGCAAGAGTCCCAACCAACGTCCCCCAGCAAGACAAGGGTATTTTAAACAGGGAATGGAATTCCACAAGTAACATTTTTACAACACAAACATTTAACAATTAAAAAGACAGTGACAATAACTAATACAGTTAGTTGTACAAGGAGCAGAATCCCACAAGAAGCGTTTTTGCAGCACAAGCACCAAGCAATTACAACAATTACTACTGTAATTCCTATGACTGGCCAGAGAAAAGACCAAAGAAAATAAAATCCATTCGGACATTGGCTCCAAATGCCCTCCCGGGCTCACAAGAGTCTGAATTATCGATTGATTGGTTCCTGTAGGTTCCCTAGAACCAATGGGCCCTAGTGGGAGCTCAGCCAAGGAGCCTTCCCACCCCAGCCGGCAATCTTAACTGTGAGCTCACGTTCCTCAGGGGAGGAGCATACGCTCCTTCATACCCCGCGTAGGACATCTCCTCATGACTTATGGGTTCTCCATTCCCAATATACCTGGTCCACAGCCGGGGCTCTTTCCCTGCTCTGCAGTGGATGTGTCGGCCTGGGGGAGTCTTCTCTGAAAATCTCTCGAGGCACGCCAGAAGCGTCCCCTGGGCTGACCAGCCCCACAGCCCAGCAAAGAGTCTCCTGCCTGCATACCGGAGGGCAAGAAAGGCACATACTTAAAGAGCAAGCTGCTTACATATGCATTACATTTCCAAGAAAAGGCTAGGTTATTACAATGAGTCCCCAAAATGATTGACATCACCCCTTCGCCCCAAGTCTCAGCTCTTTTACACATGCATATCTCTAGGTGGTCTTTCCGTTTGTGGTCATTGTGTTATTTTCTTGGACTTGGGTTAGGATGGAGGATGCTTGGCTGGTTCTGGTTGGTTGTCTCATCAGCCACAACTCCGTTCATCAATCCACTGCTTCTTCGTTAATTTGTGGTTTACCGTCCTAGTCTGCTACCTTGCATTCCAGAGATAGGATAGCTAATGATGTTATTTGGAAAAACAGGAGACCCACTGTCTGCACTAATTGGCTATGTCTGTTGAAAAGCTTCTGTTATCGGCAGCGAGAACCTGGCTTAGCAAGGTCAAACCTGCAGCTGCCGATTCAGCACCTCATGAAGGCACATAACTTTTAACCTAACTTACTTTTCTTAATTCAGTATGAAGCCACCCCAAGATCCAATGGTTTTAGCACTAGAAAAGGAAAAGAAAAGTGGAAGAAACAGTGATATGAAACACTGTTGTTCTTCATATAGTATAGGGCAGCAGTACACCTGGCCAGATAAGATCAGGGATCATACGGAGTTGCCTGAACATTTTCAGGCCCCAAGAATAATGGGGGAACAGAATAAATTATCAGATCAGGAGGAATCCTTCCTAACCCCTTCACCCTCTCAGAGCCCGATAGCTTCCAGATCATGGAAACAGACTGGGGTAATACAAGCTCCATTCAGGGAGGCAGTAGGACTCTATGGAACACCGGTCCTCATTAAAGTACCATTCTCCTCTTTTGATTTATAAACCTGGAAAGGGGTTGCCAAGGGCTACTGGAGTGACCCTATTGGAGTAACAAGGCATTTCCAGTTTTTGGTTAAGTGTCATAACTGACTGGAGTGATATCCAGCTCCTGCTGGACCATATGACTGAAACAGAAAAACAGCTGGTTATAAAGACAGCTCTAGATCTAGCAGTAGATGCCTTGAAAAACAGGCGAGGAGATGATGTTAAAGATTATTTCCCCTTTACAAGACCCGCACTAGGATCCAAACCGCCACATGGAGAGGGAGCGTTTGGAAAAATATAGGGAATGGGTAATAAGGGGAATGGAGAGAGCAATCCCTAAGACAATTAATTGTTCAGCCTTATATGCAATCAGACAGGGACCTAAGGAGTCTCCATCTGAGTTCCTCGATAAATTGAGGGACACTATGAGAAGGCACATACCTTTAGACCTGGGGTTGGAAATAGGGATACAGCAATTGGTTTCCCTCTTTATAGGGCAATCAGCAGGAGATATAAGTCAAAAATTACAAAACTAAAAATTGGAGGAAAGTAGGAATTTGTAAAATCTGTTGGATGAAGCTTGGAGGGTATTTAGTAATCGAGAGGAAGAAGATAGAAAGAAGGATAGAAGATCACTAGTGGTAGCTCTTCAGGACATCAGGGAGACAAAACCTGAAAGATCTAGGAAATCCTTAGGGAAGGATCAGTGTGCTAGATGCAGGAAAAAGGGACACTGGAAGAATAAATGCCCACTGAGAAAACAAAGAAAAGGAGGAACAGCGGGCAGGACTCAGGCCCCCGTAGAAAAGGATTCACAGGGACCTGGGGAACCTACCCTAGCGGATCCACTGGTTAAAATAAAGCTAGGGAATTGACAACAGAGTGTGGAATTTTTGGTAGATACTGGAGCTACATATTCAGTTTTAAATACATCTCTAACTCCAATGAGTAAGGAGTTTTTTACTGTAAGGGGAGCCACCGGCCAAAGTGAAAAGGCATTCTTTCCAAAACCCTTAAAATTCTCATTAGGAAAACAGATGGGAATACATAAATTTTTGTATATGCCAAATTCTCCAAAGCCCTTATTGGGACAGGATTTATTGGAACAACAAGAGGCGGAGATCAAATTTGAGTCAGGAAGGATTGAGCTCAAGGTAAAAGAGGACCAATTAAACAAAGTACTTAGCCTAGCCTTGATTATTACTCCTGTTGGAATGGAAATCCCAGTGGAAGAGCAAAATCAGGTTTACCCAGGGGTATGGGCGGCAGAGGTTCCAGGAAGAACAAAATCGGCTTCCCCAATACAAATTAGGCTAAAGCCAGGAGCTCAATCGGTACAGGTTAAACAATATCCCCTACGATCTGAGGATAGGAAGGGGATCCAACCAGAAATTAACCAATTTGTGAAATACAGGCTGTTTGTGGAGTATGAATCGAGATATAATACTCCTATTTTGCCAATTAAGAAATCAGACGGAAGCTACTGGATAGTACAGGATTTAAGGGCCATTAACAAATTAGTGGAGGACTTGCACCTTCTAGTGGCAAATCCTTATGCTCTACTTACTAAGCTTTCAAGTGAACTGGCCTGGTTTACTGTATTGGATCTAAAAGATGACTTCTGCTTGCCTGTGAGTCCTCAAAGACAATTGTTGTTTGTCTTCAAATGGGAGAATCCCAATTCGGGAAGAAAATTGCAGCTCACCTGGATGGTACTTCCTCTAGGGTTTAAAAACAGCCCTACTTTGGGAAACAGCTTGCCAAAGATTTAGAACAATGGGAACGACCATCTGGAAAGGGGGTCTTACTGCAATACATGGATGATCTTTTTGTTGCCACAGAGACTAGGGAACAATGCATTGCCTGGACAGTAAGTTTGTTAAACTTTCTTGGACTTACTTAATGGTTATCGAGTCTCTCCACAGAAAGCACAAATGGCTCAGCAGCAAGCGATGTATCTGGGATATGAGATTACAGCTGGACTTCGAACCTAAGGGACTGCCAGGAAAGAAGCCATCTGCCAAATGCCTGAGCTACAAACTGCCAAGAAACGTTCCTAGGAATGACAGGATGGCGCCGACTGTGTATACACAGCTAGAAGAGAACTCCTTTTACCATGTAATTAGTAACTTTTCTAAAACTTTAAACTTCTCGGATTGCTGGGTCTGCACATGACTACCAAAAGCAGGGATAGAAGTACCGTGGTTTGGGGTCCTGTCACTAAATTGGTCTGCACAGTACAAATATAAAAATGGTCAGAGGGAGTCCATTTGCTTAGGGGCAGGTGAGGAAGCTGCTGTTAACTACAACATTATTTTAGGACCAAAATTCAACCTCATATTTTGGGCACATAATGGGATGACCCAATTTATAAGTAGATGCATGAATGACTCCATATACTCTCCCTTATCCTCCAAAGTACCTTGGATCAATCTTACATTTCCAAATTTAACAGTGGCCACCATTAAGGAAGGGCTTCTGGTGGCTGTGTGGGGACCAGAGAGCTCAAAAATCAGTACCAATGAATTGGAAAGGACATTGTATAGGAGGATTTTTGGCACCTCCTACAAGCATCCATCTGAAAGAACTCCCCTCAGGTATAATGAGAACTATGTGGGGCCAATATCAAAATACAAGAAGAATAAGAAGCTCCAATGTATTAACTAAAGATTCCTCGGGACTTTATAAGTTCCTCTGCACAATGATCCCAATCTGGGGAATCACAGATCTCCAGAATGCAGTATTATATATCGCAAAAGCACTGGAAGATATCGAGAATGCAACTATGGATGCCATAACAACTGTCCAAACAGAAGTTAGCTCTCTTAGCAAGGTAGTGTTACAGAATCAAATGGCCTTAGACTCACTAACGGCCAAAGAAGGGGGAGTGTGCATGATAGGCAATCAGTCTTGTTGTGCTTATGTGGATGAGACCCACAGAGTAGAAACAGATCTGCAGACTGTATGGGAAAAATCCCAGGTAGTTCACCGGGTAACCCAATATAAATCATTGGCTGATTTCTCAGGAATTTGAAACATGCTGACAGGCTGGTTGCCTGATATAAAATGGCTAAAACATCTCCTCATTGCAGGAATAGTTGTAGTAGTAGTGATACTAGTACTAATGCTTTAAATGTTGTGTAGTGAAATGATTTGTATGGTGTGGGAAAACCAATTTAGAGTCCCAAGAACAGTGGA
Source organism: Pavo muticus (assembly GCA_016647715.1). Lineage (NCBI taxonomy): Eukaryota > Metazoa > Chordata > Aves > Galliformes > Phasianidae > Pavo > Pavo muticus. The sequence continues at coordinate 127,937 of JACDJE010000730.1, forward strand.
AGCAGCATCAGCTCCGTCAGTCTATAGAAAAGGGGAAGTATTTCCAGATGAATCTTAATGAGAATGGGATAATCTAGCAAGGGAGGGTAACCTTGCTAGATTGATGAAAAGGGGGGAATTAAATTAAGGGAAGTAAGTTAGGTTAAAAGTTATGTGACTTCATGAGGTATTGAATTGGCAGCTTCAGGTTTGACCTTGCTAAGCCAGATTCTCACTGCCAATAAGAGATGCTTTTCAACAGACTTAGCCAATTAGTGCAGACAGCGAGTCTGGTTGTTTTTACAGAACTTTTTAGATTTCCACAAATAAAACTTATTAGATTCACTTGACCCAATAAGTAATTTGGTTAAAACCTGCCCCGGCAACCCCAACAGAAATGCCAGTCCTCTATATTCTACTTTATCTCCTGGACCTGGTTATAAGCATGGATGAAGCAAGGAATTACATGGGTTTTCAAAATGAAAAATTCAAAATTCATCTATTTTCATTTGCTTCATCCATCTCTGGCCGTTTCACTCTCCGGAGGATGGAACCGCAGATTCGGGACTCTGCACTTGCTCTGTAGCTTTGCTATGTCTCACTCACACAGCGTTCACACTGGCAATACAGTTTTTTATCTGTAAAAGCATTTTGCAGCACAAGCACCGAGCGATTACAGTAATTACTACCGTAGTTCCTACGACTGGACAGAGAATAGAAAAAAAGGGAAAAAAGAAGAGAATAAAAACAATTTGGACGTTCGCTCCATATGCCCTCCCGGGCTCACGCGAGTCTGAATTACCGATCGATCGGTTCCCATAGGTTCCCTCGAACCAATGGGCCCTAGTGGGAGCTCAGCCAGGGAGCCTTTCCATCCTAGCCAGAATCCTTATCTGTGTGCTCACGTTCCTCGGGGGGGAGCATACGCTCCTTCATACCCCGTGTAGGACATCTCCTCATGACTTATGTGTTCCCTGCTCCCAACATACCTGGTCCACAGCCGGGGATCTTTCTTTGCTCCGTGGTGGATATATCGTCCCGGGGAGTCTTCTCCGAATATCTCAGGGTGCACCAGAAGCATCCCCTGGGCCAAGCAGCCCCACGGCTTAGCAAAGAGTCTCCTGCCTGGCCTGCCAAATCGACGTGCGGAATCAAACTCCATAACCACAGAGTAGTAGTCATAAAGCAGGTATGTTTAATCAGCACTGCGCACACACCGGATGCAGGGAGGATATTCCCACCTAGCCTGCATACCAGAGGTCAAGAAAGGCACATACTTAAAGAAGAAGCTGCTTACACATGCATTAGATGTGCAAGAAAATGTTGGGTTATTACTGTGAGTCCCCAGAATGATTGACATNCGCTTCTAGCTAGCTAGCTTTGACCTTCATAGATTAGGTTGCAGGTTGGGCAGTCTGCCAGACTCTGGACACTGTTCCAAGCTTTGGTTTTTTTATTCCCTCTCTTTTTAGCAACTGCCAGCCATGAATCTGTTCTTTATTTTAGGAGCACTGTATAAAGGATTAAAAGCCATTATATTTTTGGGGACGTATTGGTTTCTTATTAAGTTCATCATGTCCTTTTTTGGAGTTCTATATGTATATAACCAATTAAGGGCACTGATAGAGACACCTGCCTGGTACCTATATGCAGTGTTGTATGATTTGAATATTGACAGTTAAATCCCAGAGGGAGTAACTAATTATACAAACAACTTGGTGTTTAGACCGGTTTCCAGGTTCTATTCTCAGTTCCTTATGCGTTTTTGGAATGATGAATTAATGGTCATGTTCTTTTTTCCCCTGAATGTATTCCTCTTTATTTACAATATCTGGAGGAAGCCTTCCCCAAAACCAGAAATTGCTGAGTGACAGGGAATATGGAAAGGTTTAGGAAAAATATTAGAAGCATGGGGACCTCTGGTGTCTTGGGATTTCACTCTTGAGCACCTGTGGGATCCTGAGAAACTAAGCCAGTATTTGAGCCGGGGATGGTGTGGCTTAGGTAGATCTGAGGAGGTACGACTTATTTGAGGCTTGGCTCGCGCATAGCAAGCTCTATACAATACTATTCTGGAGAGAGAGTTTCCGAGCTGAGGTTCAAGACAAAGTCTCTGTGAAAGACAAAACTGTTTTTCTCTTTTTGTCTCAAAGCTTGCTTCGTGAGGCCTTTCTGGTGATAAGACTCTAACTGACAACTGCAAATTATCTAGGGGGGCGAGTGGTAGGTGTCACCGTGCCACAGTACCTCTGCTCATGATTGTAAAGATAAGCAGAAGCGGGACAAGCAGTCTTTTTCAGGGGTGCAGCTTGAAGGAGCTGACCACTGCAAAAGGCGATAATGGTTGTGCATGGCAACGAAGGCACCACTCCCTGCTGGCTTATCTGTTGGGCCAGGTATGTCACACTAAATGAGAGAAGAGAAGTGTCACGGGGTTACCTGGACCAGTCTATGCCCGTGACAGGGACAGTGGGCCCAAGGGCCCCCCTTCCCAGCTCCCCCCCCAAAAAGGAAAGGGGAAGGGGAAAGGAAAGGAAAGAAAACGAACAGACCTCTAGGGAGGTAAACTTATTTTACTAACTATAATATAATCTAATACAATCTAATTAATAAATCAAACAAAAGTGGAGAGAGAGTTTTCGAGAGCACTTGCCTCTTTCCCTGGGGATCGGCAAAAGGACCACCCCCAGCCCGTCCCTCCGTGACGTGTAGGGACAGGTAGCTGGATTAGAGTGTTAACACTTTAACTTCCAATGCACTACATGATGTTATGATGTGGAATACTGAAAACCAAAATCACAAAACCGTGACAAGAAGAAAAAAAAAACCCAGAGAAATGGAGGATAAAAAGGCCCTCACTAAACCAAGGACTTTGGAGAAGAACTCCCAAAGAAACCTTTGACGGAGAATTCCCTGAGGGGAAAACCTCTTTGGNCCCCCCCCGAGTCTCAGTTCTTTTGGTATCTCCTGGTGGTCATCTGGTGGTCTTTGTGATGAAGGCCATCATCTTCCTCACTGTGTACTCTTTGACCAGGGTCAAGTTGGAGGACGCTTGACTAGCTTTGGCCGGGCATCTTATCAGCTACAACTCCGTCCACCAATCCACTGCTTCTTAGTTAATTTGTGGTTTACTGTCCTAGCCTGCTGTCTCACATTGCAGAGATAGGATAGCAAAAAAAGTTATTTGGAAAAACAGGAGACCCGCTGTCTGCACTTGTTGTAGAATATTTGGATAACAAGGGATATAATTTGCTACGACTGAGTAATCCAGGCTGCAGCGGTCAGCGACCTTGGAGTATTCGTGAAGGGGGGTGGATAACAGGGAGCTGGCAACCAACAGTGAGAAAGTTTCTGATATTTATAATTGTTTTTCTCTATGCACCAATCATAGAATTGTACTCGCCACAGCATTCGCTAGATAACGATATAATTTTTAGCCCACTATATAAGCTGTATACGGTGTGTGTATTTTTAGCCCACTGCTTTCTCTATATAAGTGTGGATTTTCTGAATAAAGGGGAGCATGATGATTTAATCATATTGATACGTGTCATGACTCTGGAACCTTTCTCCTCGTCATGCACTAATTGTCTAAGTCTGTAGAAAAGCACCTGTTATTGGCAGCGAGAACCTGACTTAGCAAGGTCAGATCTGTTGCTGCCGAATAAGCACCCCATGAAAGCACATAACTTTTAAACTGACTTATTTTCCATAATTCAGAATGCACTCTAATGCCCTCAAGACATGAAGGGACAGAATCAATTCATATTTCTGGAGTGACTGAGGGCTCTCAGGAATTGACTGTGTTGGAGGCAGAAATAAGCCTCACTGGTAAAGGCTGGCAAAAGCATCCTGTTGTGACTGGCCCATTGGCTCCACGTATACTTTGTATGGATTACCTCAGGATTTCAAGGATCCCAAGAGGTATCAATGGGCCTTTGGAATAGCTGCTATAGACACAGACAACATTAAGCAGCTGTTTGTTTTGCCTGGCTTGTCAGAAGATCCGTCTTTTGTGGGGTAGCAACAAGTAAATCAGCAACAGGTACCGACTGCCAAGAAAACAGTACACAGATGGCAGTTCCGCACGAATAGGTATTCCTTGCTCCCTATTCACAAGCTAATTTGTCAACTAGAGAGCCAGGGAGTGATAAGCAAAACTCACTCATCTTTTAACAGCCCCATATGGCCAGTGCGTAAAGCCAGTGGAGAATGGAGGCTGACAGTAGACTACCGTGGCCTGAATGAAGTCACACCCCCACTGAGTGCTGCTGTACCGGACATGTTAGAACTCCAGTATGAATTGGAGTCAAAAGCAGCCAAGTGGTATGCCACCACTGACATTGCTAATGCCTTCTTTTCCATTCCTTTGGCCACAGAATATAGGTCACAGTTTGCTTTCACCTGGAGGGGCGTTCAGTATACTTGGAACCACTTGCCCCAGGGGTGGAAACACAGCCCAACCATTTGCCATGGGTTGATCCAAGCTGCACTGGAACAGGGCGGTGCTCCCGAGAACCTGCAGTATATTGAGTATATTGGCCCATGAAACCTCAGGCCATCGAGGAAGGGCTGCAACATATCAGTGAGCTAGAGACTGAGGGGTGGGCAACCACTGGGTGGCTCGAAACATATGCATACCCCATGCTATCGCCCGAAACACCATATTAGGTCTCGAGAAACAAGTCCTATGGCGACATTACACTCCAGAAGGAATTGAGTCAGATAATGGGACTCATTTCAAAAATTCTTTTGTGAATACTTGGGCCAAATATCATGGCATTGAGTGGATTTATCATATCCCCTATCATGCACCAGCTTCTGGTAAAATCGAACGATGCAGTGGGTTCTTAAAAACTATGTTGAAAGCATTGGGTGGCGGAACATTTAAGCATTGTGAGAAGCATTTGGCAGAAGCCACCTGGTTGCTCAACACTAGAGGATCCATCAATCGAGCTGGTCCTTCCCAATCTATCACCCTTCATACTGTAGAGGGAGATAAGGTCCCTGTAGTACATGTAAAGAGCACATTGGGAAAAGCGGTTTGGTTCCTTCCAGCATTTGGAAATGGCAAACCCCTCAGTGGAACTGCTTTTGCCCAGGGACCTGGGTCCATCTGGTGGGTGATGGAGAAAAATGGGGATTTTCAATGTGTACCACAAGGGAATTTGATGCTGGGGGAGTGCAGTCAATAACTCCATGTATATAGATATGTGTGTGGGTAATGCATGTTAATTACTGTTTGTTTGTATGTAGATATATGTTATGCATGATGTAGTGATGTGGAATAAGGGGTGGAATGTTGTGGTTTTGTGATTTTTGTTGTCAGTATTCCACATCATGTCATCATGTAAAGCACTGGGAGTTAAGGAGTTAATGCTCCATTTTCATGTACCACTGATTTTCCGAATACCTGGCTCTCAGAAGAGAAGAAGAGCTACATATCCCAGAGGACTTTGCATTCTGAGGGGAAGATAAAAGTCCTGTCAAGTCACGGGACTCTCTCTCTCTCGCTGTCTGGCAGTGTGTGGGTGCACTCCCCAGCCGTTTCACCTTCAGTTCAGAGTAAGGCCTTCAGTTTCGGACTCTCTCTCTCTCATTTTATTTGATTTATTAGTCTCAATTCCAATTATATATTGTATTATAGTGTGTTATTTTGCATTCTGATATCATATTTAGTAAATTAACTTTCCTCTTCAGATTGTTGCCACTGTTCTGTTTTTAGGCCCATCTCCCGTCTCCCATCTCCCTACCCTTCCCCCTTTCCCTTTTCCCTTTCCCAGGGCATGGATCCATGGGTCCCCTGCCCCATTATTCACAGTACTGGACCGAACTGGCCAATAAACCATCAACACCTTCCCCTCCCCTCTCCTTTTCTGGGCCAGTGGGGCTGTGGGCCTGCCGTCCCCCTCTCACAGACACAGATAGTTCTAGAGATAACTCCGTGATGAAACCACAAGTCAAACAAAGCAATTGTCCAAAACTCTGATTTACCCAGCACTTAGTCCCACAATTAGGACTCTCAATTATAAAATTGGGTCCTGTTGTTATGTTCCCAGTTTCCTTAGGCATTAGGCAAAATACAATACGTTTAACAAAGCAAAAGTTCCCAGAGCCTTAGTTAAAAAAAACTATACATACCCGGTGGGACACGAACCTGCAATCAGGTATTTCCCAAATGTATACCTAGGTGCTCATGACCTGATATACGCCAACCCTGCGATCTCAGCTGATTTACGAGTAGCCTCCCCAGTGGACCAGTCCTCAAAACTTAGAAGTAAAGAATCCCTTTTTCCATCAGATTGTCTTTGTTCTCACAGTGATCCATTTGAGGCAAGGAGTCCCGCCGTTAAGTCAGGTATTCTTTATTAGCAGTGCCAGGAAGCACAGGGGATATTTCCACAATAAGCGCTTCAAAGTCTATATGATTCAGAGTCCATTATAATTCAACAGATAGTACATATTCATCAATTATGCATGAGGCAATTCGAATATATACAACTACCTCGAATAGTTGTGGGAATACAAGAAAGAATATTCAGAGCAGAAGCTGTGGAGCAAGATAAACGACATGAGAAAGGAATGCTGAGAATGAAGGAAGACTCCAGGAGAGAAAAACAAGAGCCAAGTGAGCTGTGTGATCACGGCATGATAATGACCCTGATTGGAGGAAGAGCGTGTGGCTAGGAATGACTCATGACTCTGATTGGATAAGCCTGCATGCACAGTTAAGGAGTGTTTGTGGAATGTTTTGTTGACGTGTAAAGGTGTCAAGGAGTTTTCTTTAGGTCTATCTGTGTCTGTGACAGGAAGACTGCAGTCCCACAGGCCAACCGACCCGAAGAAAAAGAAGGGGGGGAGGTGTCAACAGTTTACAAGCCAGTTCAGACTTGTTCTGTGACTAATGGGGCAGGGGGACCCACAGACCCACGCCCCAGGAAAGGGGAAAAGGGGGAAGGGCCAGGAGATGGGAGATGGGCCTAAAAACAGAACAGCGGCAACAATCTGAGGAGGAAAGTTAATTTACTAGAAATGATATCGGAATGCAAGATAACAAAATATAATACAGTATAATTTGAATTGAGGCTAATAAATCAAATAAAATGAGAGAGAGAGACTGTCCAAAACCGAAGACCTTACTCTAAAGCTGACTGTGAGACGGCTAGGAATCACACACTGCCGAGACAAGCAGAAAAAAAAAAAGGATAGTCTAGTGATTCTAGTGATTTGCAAGCAGTTTTATCTTTCACTCTGAACAGAAAATGGAAACGCAAAGTCCTCTGGGGTATGTAGTACTTCTCTTCTGAGAACCACGTACCTGGAAATTCGGCAGTCCACAGAAATGGAGCATTAACTCTTGAACTCCCAGTGCTCTAGATGGTGTATGATGTGGAATGATAATAAATATCATAAAACCATGATAGCCCCTGACACACCTGGGGAGAATGAAAATTGCGGCCTTCGGAGAGAGCCACTGCTGCCACTGCTGTGAGGCACCCACATCCTTGTGGCTGCTGCCCACCCTGCCTGTGCCCGTGCCACTGCCACTGTCCCCTCCCACTGCTCGCCGCACCGCTGCTGCACTCTGCCCCCCCACCTGTGCCTGCTGTGCCACTTCTGCCTCCAGTATGAAATTTGTTTAAGGACTGCAGTGCTTTAGAGCAATGCAGAAGAGAGGTGTTATCATGGGGTGATTCTGATATGTTGCTAGCCTTTCCTGTGATGTGCAAATCAGCCCCCACAGAGGGAATCCCTGCTTTATGAGGCAGTAAAGGAGCTAAGGAAGTCAGTGAAAGACTATGGAATTCAGTCTGCCTTTACTTAATCTTTTGCTTGCAATTGATGACAGCTATGTTATGACTTCTCGTGACTGAAAACTATTGTTATGAATTATTCTATCATCTCCCATGCAATATACTGTGTTTATGACTGAGTACTGAGATCAGGCTATTGCCCAGATGATGAATAATTTGACCATGTTGATGGGTGGCCCCTTGATCTGCCAGAAACAAGAAGAGTGTGAGAACACTCTCTATGACAACAAATACAAATATGATTACAAATCAGCAGGCCACCACCTGGCCAGCTCACTCAGACCAGCCATCGCTGTCAGTGCAGGAGTGGACTTGCCCACTGCCCAGTCAGTGACGCTGACTGATACCACTGTGACTCTTATTCCAATGGGTATAATGGGACTCCTGGGGAATGGCTGTAGCACCCTCTTGTTAGGACGTTCTTCTGTAACACGGATGGGACTTTTTATTTTACTGAGAGTTCTAGATACTATAGTGCTTGCCCGGCAGGCAGTACAATCTGTTGGTTTACAAATAGCTGAAGAAAAGGTGCAACTCAGCTCTCCATGGAAATATTTAGAATGGAAAATTACATCTCATACCATTCAGCCGCAAACCCTCAAAATAATACCCCATGTGTAGACATTAAATGATCTGCAAAAATTATTAGGAACCATCAGCTGGTTGCGACTGCTTTGGGGTATTACTACTCAAGAGCTACACCCTCTATCCCAGCTACTGAAAGGAGACCCAGATCTAACCTCTAAACGACAATTAACATAGGAAGTACTTCAGTGCTTATACTCTGTAATAACATCATCGCAACATCGATACAGCCATCGTGTTTGTTTATCACTCCTGGTATCTCTTATAATAATATCAAACTCCTGAATGTTTTACTTTCACATGTTCTAATATCTGATGTTGTTACTGTATTTACAGATGGCTCCGGCAAGACACACTGATCAGCATGAATATCATTGATGGGTCTCCTCAAGTTGTAGAACTTAGTGTGGTGGCTCGAGCTTTTCAAATTCTTGCAGAACAAAAGCTTAATATAATAACTGACTCTTTGTATGTTACAGATATCATTCAGCAGATTGAAGGATCTTTGCTTAAGGAAGTTAGCAACCCTGCCTTGTTTGAACAGATCAAGGTAGTTCTGCATTATGTCTCTCACCGTACTCTTCCTTATTTCCTTATGCATATTCAATCACACACTACGTTACCTGGTCCATTAACTGAGGGCAACCGTAAGGCTGATCAAGCCACAGTTGCCTTTGCTATCCCTCAATTATCTCAATAAGCACAACTGTCCCATCAATTTTTCCATCAGAATAGGAGAGCCTTAAAAAAACAATTTCAATTGACAGTGCATCAAGCCTGTAACATGCTCAGACTGCCAGGCAATTGCCCCTTTGCCTCAAATAGGGACAAATCCCCATGGCACAGCACCTCTTCAACTCTGGCAAACAGATGTCACTCACGTTGAAGAATTTGGCCACCAAAAATGTGTGCATGTCATGTCATGGTTTTATGATTTTAGCTATTAGAATTCCACATCATAACATCATATAAAGCTTGGGGAATTACTGAGTTAATACTCCAGTTCTGTGGATTGACTTCCGGATACCTGGTTCTCAGAAGAGAAGAACAGCTACATACCCCAGAGGACTTTGCGTTCAGAGGGGACGATAAGAACCACAAGTCACAAGACTCGCTCTCTCTTGCTTGCTGCCTGGCAGTGTGTGGGTGTGCTCCCCAGCCGTTTTGCCTTCAGTTCAGAGTAAGGTTTTTCGGTTTCGGACACTCTCTCTCTCATTTTATTTGATTTATTAGCTTCAATTTCAATCATATTGCATTATATTGTGTTATCTTGTATTCTGATATCATATTTAGTAAAACTAACTTTCCTCCTCAGATCGTTGCTTCTTTGGACCCAGCTCCCATCTCCCTACCCTCCCCCTCTCCCTTCCCTTTTTTGGGTCGGGGGGCCTACGGGCCTGCTGCCCCCTGTCATGGACACAGATTGATCTAGATAACTCTGTGACAAGAAGGCCACTAGGTTGGTCAGTCAGGACCTGCTCTTGGTAAAGCCATACTGGCTATCCCATATCACCTCCCTCTTTTCCATGTGCCTTAGCATAGCATCCAGGAGGATCTGCTCCATGATCTTCCCTGGCACAGAGGTGAGGCTGACAGGTCGGCAGTTCCCTGAGTCATCCTTTCTACCCTTCTTAAAAATGGGTGTGACATTGCCTTTTAACCAGTCAGCAGGGACTTCACCTGAATTCAGAATGGCTTGGTGACTACATCACCGTCAGCCAATTCCCCCAGTACTCTGGGATGCATCTCATCAGGACCCATAAATTTATGGGTGTTCAGGTTCCTCAGGTTGTTGCAAACTTGATCTTCGCTTACAGCAGGAGGGACATTGCTCCCCCAGTTCCCACCTTCTGATCCATCCAATCTAGGGCTGTGTGAAGAGCAGTTGCCACTGAAGACTGAGGAAAAAAAGTTGTTGAGTACCTCAGTGTATGGGAACTGTCAAATCACGGCCTGAACCTCTGATTGATCACCTGAGGCGAGCACTGAGTCAGCCGCAGGAGCACAGGTGAAGGCAATTCACCTGTGTGACCAGAAGGGGTGGAGCCTGGCTCCACCTCTCCTTGACCCCATTTAAGGGCTGACTGCCACTGAGGAAGGATCTCTGTCTGGAGATTGCTCCTTGTGGAGTTTCCTGTGAACCTATCACACCAGTGAGCACTTTCATTTATCTCTGATTATCTTTTCCAATGTGATAATCTTGTTAAGCCTAACTTTTCGGTATACTTATTAATCATCCAATATTTACTGCATCTGTATACTTACTAACTTTACACTCAGCCTTCTCCTTATTAGCTGTTATCAGCCTGCATGTTTTGCTTTTGGGGGGGGGAAGGGTGGGGGTGTACTCCCTCTTGGACTTTCCTTTTCTGGTTGATGTACCTGTAAAAGTGTCATGGTTTTATGATTATAGTTATTGGTATTCCACATCATACCATTGTTAGGAGTGCTGGGAGTTAAAGAGTTAATGTTCCAGTTCCATGGATTGTTGATATTTCTGGGTACCTGGTACTCAAAAGAGAAAAACAACTACATCTCCCAGAAGAATTTCACTGTTCCATTTCTATTTTCCATTTAGAGGGTGTCAAATCTTGGGCCAAAGATCGTGGCATTAAGTGGATTTATCATATCCCCTATCATAAACCAGCTTCTGGTAAAATTGAAAGATACATGTCATGGTTTTATGATTTTTGGTTATCGATATTCCACATCATAACATCATGCAGTGCACTGGGAGGTAAAGTGTTCTGGGTAGCTGTCCCAGAAGAGAAGAACTACATTCCCCAGAAGCCTGTTCGCTGCGCTGTTATTGTTTCTGCTTGGGGGAACAGATATAAGACCTCGGTAGGTCATCTGACCGGGCTCTTCTTCGTCAGACTCTCTCCCTGCTCGACTGGACTGCGCATCTCACCTCAGCATTATGGTGAGGCCTACCCAGCTTTTTGGACAATCTCTCTCTCTCTCATTATATTTGATTTATTAGCTTCTATTCTAATTATGTTGTATTATAGTGTGTTATCTTGCATTCCGATACTATATTTAGTAAATTAGTTTGTTTCTCCTCAGATTGTGCCGCTGTTTTTAATTACTTTGGGGTCCCCTGTTTCCCTTTTCTGGAGGTGCGNCCCCCCCCCGGGGCCTGCTTGCTGCGGAGCTTCCTGGCTTCCTCCCATCCCCCCACGGTGACCAGATGAGTTCCTGAGAACGGTGGTGACTCTCTCTCTCTTGCTTTCTATGAAGACTCCTTGCTTATTTCCTATCTCTTTTCTATCGCCCATCTTCCCTTCCCCATATCCCTAAGCAACTAGGATTTGTAATAAACTGGTTGGGCTAACATTTGACCCGATGTGTCTTAATCTCGCTGTCGGGTATACATATATTAAAAGAACCTCTTCTCCCTCCTATAAATTGGAGCGGGACAGTCTCCAAGTCAAACCTGATCAATTACAGAAGGCACCAGTATCGATGTCAGTTGCCCCTGTGGAAGGCCAGAAATGGAAAAAGGTGTCCACGCATTTAGAACAGAAAGAAGAAGAAGAAGAAAAGGAGGTAGAAGAAGATCCAGGCAAGGGGCCCTCCCCAAAACCAACATCATCGAGGAAGGCAATGGAAAAAAACAAAGAGACATGGAGAGGAGAGTGAGGAGGAGGAAATCACTGTTACCACTACTCGTCGACCTCTGAAAATGACTGAAATCCAAGGCTCAAAAAAGGAGTTTACACAGCACCCAAATGAAACTATTGTCACCTGGTTGCTTCGCTGTTGGGACACCAGGGCTAACAGCGTGTTTCTAGATGGTAACGAAGCTCATCAACTAGGAAGCACTGCCAGAGACTCAGCTATTGACAGAGGAATTAGTAGATGTTTGGATGGAGCCGTCACCCTCTGGGAACGAGTGTTATTATCCGTGAAGGAAAGATATCCCTTCAAAGATGATCTGGAGCCTGCGATGAAAGAGTGGACAACTGCTGAAAAAGGTATTCAGTATTTGAGACAGACAACCGTGGTGGAAATGATGTATGACCCCATCTTTGTTCCTAACAATCCTAGTCAAGACTGTGATCCTGAGAGAATTAGGAGTACATCAGATATACGGCAGAAACTCACAAGAACAGCACCAGAAAAGTATGCCAGTACACTAGCAGCAACGTTTGAAAGGTATGAGGACCAACAGAGAAGGCCCCTAGTGTTTGAACTGATTATTACGCTTCAAAACTTCGAACAAAAACTACCTCCATCTCACGATTCCATTTCAGCCATCTCCCAAGTTACAGAAAGACTAGATAAAGTGGATAAGATGATAGATAAAATGGAGAAGCAGCAGGATGGTATACTGTAGGAACTGCCTCTATTGATTAATCGTGATGAACTCATAGTAGTATCAGAAACAACTGATGAAATCAGGAAGATCAAGAGTCTACTGATGGAGCTCGTCAAACTGATTAAAATCTCAGCTATCAGAGTCAAACATCTTCCAGCTCAAGCAAATGACAGTAAATCTATGTCGTGTGCTGCCTAGTGGAGCTGATTATATGAGCATGAAGAAGACATGAAAAAGTGGCATAAGAAACCCACTCCTGCACTACGAGCACGGGAGAGAGAATTACAAAACAGATAAACCACCAATGAAATTGCTCCAGTTACTGAAGGAAACCAATAGATGGGCCCTGCTCCCAACTGGGGGGCGAAAGGGATAATAGAGTTTATTGGACAGTGTGGATTAGATAGCCTGGCACATACAACCACTGACATTGCTTTTTCATTCCGTTGGCCACAGAATGTAGGCCACAGTTTGCTTTCACCTGGAGGGGCATTCAGTATACCTGGAACCGTTTGGCCCAGGGGTGGAAACACAGCCCAACCATTTGCCATGGGTTGATACAAACTGCATTGGAACAGGGCGGTGCTCCCGAGCACATGCAGTACATTGATGATATTGTTGTGTGGGGCGATACAACAGAGGAAGTTTTCACGAAAGGAGAGCGAATAATCCAAATTCTTCTGCAAGCTGGTGTTGCTATTAAGTGAAGCAAAGTGAAAGGACCTGCACAAGAAATTCAGTTCCGAGGTATAAAGTGGCAAGATGGACGTCGTCACATCCCAGCAGACGTGATCAACAAAATTACTGCTATGTCTCCACCCACAAGCAAGAAAGAGACACAATCTTTTCTCAGCGTAGTGGGCTTTTGGAGAATGCATGTTCCAAACTATAGCCTCATTGTAAGCCCCCTAAATCAGGCGATGTGGAAGAAGAATAATTTTTCGTGGGGCCCTGAGGAGTAGCAAACTTTCGAGCAAATTAAAAAGGAGATAGCCCAAGCCGTGGCCCTGGGGACAGAACGGACGGGAAAGGATGTAACAAACATCGTCTACACTGCTGCTGGAGAGAAAGGTCCCACTTGCAGTTTGTGGCAAAGAGCCTCAGGAGAGACCCGAGGCCAACCCCTGGGGTTCCGGAGTTGAGCATAGAAGGGGTCAGAAGAGTGCTACACTACAACTGAAAAAGAGATCTTAGCTGTGTATGAGGGGGTTCTGGCTGCTTCAGAAGTAGTCGGTAGTGAAACATAGCTCATACTAGCACCTCGACTGCCAGTGCTGAACTGGATGTTCAAAGGAAAGGTTCCCTCCACCCATCATGCTACTGACGCCACTTGGAGCAAGTGGATTGCGTTGATTATGCAATAAGCTCGGATGGGGAGCCACAGTCATCCAGGAAACTTAGAGGTGATCATGGACTGGCCTGCAGGTATAAATTTCAGAACACCACCAGGAGAAGAGGTATCGTGTGCTAAAGATGCCCCACCATACAATGAATTATCAGAAAATGAAAAGAAATTTGCACTGTTCACAGATGGATCATGTCGTACTGTGGGGAAGCATCATAGATGGAAACCTGCTGTGTGGAGCCCCACACGACAAGTTGCAGAGGCCATTGAAGGAAAAGGAGAATCAAGCCAATTTGCAGAGGTAAAGGCTGTCCAACAACTGGCCTTAGATGTTGCTGAACGGGAGAGGTGGCCAATGCTTTATCTATATACGGACTCATGGATGGTGGCAAGTGCCTTATTGGGGTGGTTACAGCAGTGGGAGCAAAATAACTGACAGCGGAGGGGTAAACCTATTATTTGGGCAGCTGAACTGTGGAAAAACATTGCTACCCGAATAAAGATTATGGTTGTAAAGGTCTATCATGTGGATGATCATGTGCCCAAGAACTGGGCTACTGAAGAACAAAATAACCATCAGGTAGATCGAGCTGCCAAAATTGAGGTGGCTCAAATAGACTTGGACTGGCAGAACAAGGGTGAGTTATTTTGTAGCTCGGTGGGCCCATGAGACCTCAGGCCATCAAGAAAGCGACGCAACATATAAGGGTGCTAGAGACCAAGGGGTGGACTTAACAATGGATGCTATTGCACAAGTTATTCATGACTGTGACACATGCGCCACAATTAAACAAGCCAAGAGGATGAAACCTCTTTGGGAGGAAGGGCAATGGCAGAAGTATAAATATGGGGAGGCTTGGAGGTTGATTACATCACCTTGCCACAAACTCATGGTGGTAAGCATTATGTGCTTACCATGGTGGAGGCAACCACTGGGTGGCTTGAAACATATGCGGTACCCCATGCTATCACCTGAAACACCATATTAGGTCTCGAGAAACAAGTCCTGTGGTGACATGACACTCCAGAAGGAATTGAGTCAGATAATGGGACTCATTTCAAAAATTCACTTGTGGATATTTGGGCCAAAGATCATGGCATTGAGTGGATTTATCATATCCCCTATCATGCACCAGCTTCTGGTAAAATCGAACGATAGAGTGGGCTGTTAAAAACCATGTTGAAAGCAATGGGTGGCGGAACATTTAAACATTGGGAGAAGCACCTGGCAGAGGCTACCTGGTTGGTCAACACTAGAGGATCAATCAATCGAGGTTGCCCTACCTAATCCAGCTCCCTGCATACTGTAGAGGGAGATTAGGTTCCTGTGGTACATGTAAAGAGCATGTTGGGAAAAGCAGTTTGGGTCTTTCCAGCATCTGGAAATGGCAAACCCCTCAGTGGAACTGCTTTTGCTCAGGGACCTGGGTCCACTTGGTCGGTGATGCAGAAAAACAGGGATGTTCAATGTGTACCACAAGGGAATTTGATGTTGGGGGAGTGCAGTCAATAACTCCATGTATATATATGTATGTAGATTTGTGTGTGGGTAATGCATGTTAATTACTGCTTGTTTGTATATAGAGATATGTTATGCATGATGTAGTGATGTGGAATAAGGGATGGAATGTTGTGGTTTTGTGATTTTTGTTGTCAGTATTCCACATCATAACATCACGTAAAGCAGTGGGAGTTAAAGAGTTCTGGTTCTGTGGACTGCCTTTTTTGGGCATTTTTGTTTTCGGAGGGGTGGAGCGGCATTCCCCAGAGGACTTTGTGCCCAGAGGAAGAAAGGTGGATCTCCTGGCAGTACACCAGCCTCTCTCCCTCTCGGGGACTCTCTCGGATTGCGGCGGAGAAGCACATGGTTCCCTGGCAGTCTACAGTAAAGCCTCTGCTTAGGACACTCTCTCACTCATTTTGTTTTATTTTGTTGGATTTAGTAAATTACCGTTCCTCCTCAGATCATTGCCATTGTTTTTTTCAGACCCATCTACTATCTCCCTACCCTTCCCCCCCCACCTCCCGGCTCTCTGAAGTCACTGGCTTGCGAGTCACTCATTAGTCCCGGTGCCAGGCTGGACCGGTGTAAATGGTTAACACCTTTTTTTTTCTTCTTCACATCTCCTCTTCACACATAAAGAGCTTGTTGGGAAAAGCGGTTTGGGTCCTTCCAGCCCCTGGAAAGGGCATATGTCACAGTTTTGTGATTTTTTTTTTGTTTTCAGTATTCCACATCGTAACATCATGTAGTGCACTGGGAGTTAAAGTGTTAATACTCTATCCAGGTACCTGTCCCAGCACGTCACGGAGGATGGGATCATCCCCCCCGGGGGAGGTCCCTCTGCCCTTCTTCTCCGACCGGCGAAGAGGCAGGTGCTCTGATAACTCTCTCTCCTATTTTATTTGATTTATTAGTCTCAATTTTCAATTAGATTGTATTATATAATAGTTAGTAAAATAAGTTTACCTCCCTTGACGGTCTATTCATTTTTTTCCTTTTCCTTTCCCTTCCCGTTTTCGGGGAGGGGGGCCCTTGGGCCCACTGTCCCTGTCACGGGCATAGACTGGTCCGGATGACCCCGTGACAGCATACCTCTCCATGGAACTGTTTTTGCTCAGAGTCCTGGGTCAACTTGGTGGGTGATGAAGAAATATGGGGATGTTCAATGTGTACCACAAGGGAATTTGATGCTGGGGGAGTGCAGTCAGTGATTCCATGTATATATATGTATGTAGATATGTGTGCATGTAATGCATGTTAATTATTGTTTGTTTGTGTATATATATATATATTGAGCATGATGTAGTAATGTGGAATAAGAGATGGAATGTCATGGTTTTATGTTTTATTTATCGTTATTCTACATCATAACATCATGTAAAGCACTGGGAGTTAGAGTTAATGCTCCATTTCCATGGATCGCCGATTTTCCAGGTACCTGATTATCAGAAGCAAGGAAGAAGTACATATCCTAGAGGACTTTGCCTTCCTGTTTTCTGTTCAGAGGGAACGATAAAACTGCTCTCTCTCATTTTATTTGATTTGTTCACCTCAATTCCAATCATATCATATTGTACTGTCGTCTTGCATTCCGATATCATATTTAGTAAATTAACTTTCCTCTTCAGAGCATTGCCACTGTTTTGTTTTTAGGCCCATCTCCCATATTTCTACCCTTCCTCTTTTCCCCTTTCCCCTTTCCCGGGGTGTGGGTCCGTGGGTCCTCCTCCCCCATTAGTCACAGAACTGGGCCAAAGCAGCCCATATACTGTTGACACCCCCTCCCAATCCCCCCCCTCTTTTTTGGGGGGCCAGTGGGCCTGTGGGCCTGCTGTCCCCCTGTCACAGACACAGATAGATCTAGAGATAACTCTCTAAATCTTTACTATTGGGCCAGTCCATAAAAATTTCTATGATTTCTCGACAACTGGGATTCCCTTTTTGAGCCTGTTGTGCGATCAGTGTGATCCACTTAATCCACATAGCATCAGTTGCATGATGTGTGGAGGGGACCTTCCTGTTGAACATCCAGCCCAACACAGGCAGTTGAGGAGTCAAGAGGAGCTGTGCTTCAGTAGCAACCCCTTCTGAAGCAGCTTGAACCTCTTCATATGCTGCCAATATCTCTTCTTCAGTTAGCGTATAGTGAGCCTTCAATCCTCTGTATACTCATCTCCAAAACCCCAGGGGTCAACCTCAAGTCTCCCCTGAGGCTTTCTTCCAAAGGCTTCAAGTGAGACTGTTTCCCCCAGCTGCTGTGTAGAGCATACTCATTTACATAGTGCCGTGTTTGGACTGGCTGAAGGGCTACTGCATGAACTATCTCTTGTTTAATTTGTTCAAAGGCTTGTTGTTGCTCAGGGCCCCACGTGAAATCATTCTTCTTCCAGGTCACTTGATAGAGAGGGTTTACAATCAGCCTGTAATCCAGAATATGCATTCTCCGGAAATCTACAACACCTAAGAAAGCTTGTTTCCTTTTTTCTAGTTGTTGGAGACATAGCAGTTATTTTATTGATCACCACCATGGGAATCTGACAATGTCCATCTTGCTATTTTATTCCTAAGAAGTGGATTTCTTGTGCGGGTCCCTTGACCTTACTCTCCATTATGGCAAAACTGGCTTTCAGAAAGATTTGAATTATTTTTTTTCCCTTACTCAAAAACAACTTCTGCTGTGTTGCCCCACACTGCTGCGGAGTCAGCAGGGATGGGTGTCCAGCGCGCAGGGAAGCATGACAAACTCAATATGAGTGGTAAAAGCTTCACTTTATTCTAAACAGAGCAATCCATTTATAAGGAAAAGAGTATACTTGGCATTGCCCGATTGGCTACATATCTTATTGACATTAATCTGATTGGTTACTAACGCTCATTGCTACATCAGCTACTCATATTTACAGCACAGGGGGGGTGTATACATTCCAGCTTATGCACGCACTAATTCCCTCTCTTGCATCTACTTCTGGCTTCAAGGCCACAGTGACCCTTATCCGCACTCCTCCACTATCCTGTTCTCACAGTATTTTTCCAGCATGATGCCTTTCTGTGCTGCTGCAGAGATTTTGCTCGTACAGCGAGTCATGGCTGCCTTGCTCCTTCAGCCATTCCTCCACACCACACAACTATTTCATCCATGTATTACAGGTGTTCAGGAGCTTCCCTCCATTCTAGTACGGACTGGCCCGTGACAAATGGTAGGGCTGCGTTTCTACCACTGGAGCAGTCAATTCTCGGTGTACTGGACGCTCCTCCAAGTAAAAGTAACCAGTGGCCATCACTAAAGGGAATGATGCATTGGTGATATCAATTTTGGCATAGCACTTCAACTTCAGTTCATAGTGGAGTTCTAGCTTCTCCAGCACAGCAGCACTCAGCAGTGGTGTGACTTCATTCATCTGCTGTTAGCCTCTACACCCTTTCGCCTGATATTGACTGTTAGATGATTTATATCAAGCACCAAAGGGGAGAGTTTTGACCTGCCAAAGTGACATAGTGTTCCCTTCACAATGAAAATCAGGGTTTGCATTATAATTTCTGGGATCCATGTACTGATTACTTGTGAAGTTACCAATCCCACTTCTAGTAACATCCCTTACAGTGCAAGTAGGCCACATCAGAGCTGACAAGAGTCACTGCCATAGGGTGAAAGACTGTGTCCCTTTTCCAATTGTTTTGTCAATGCCACTTTCCCTAGAATGAGATCCCAGATGCTTGGCTTTGCTTGGCTTCACTGCCCACTAAGTCCAGGCTACTGGTCCCAGAGCAACCAGGTGGCAATGTGCTCACCTGGCCAACAGCTGTAATCTTTTCACAAAACTTGCAGGTCACTCAGTGTTAGGAGTCAGATGGTTTCTGTCTCTTCATCCTGCTTTTGTGATAGCCCTTCTCTGTCTCCATCTTCTTCTCTGAGCTTAAAAGCTTCTCTTTGCTAAACGATCTGACTTTCATAGACAATTTTTCATCTTGCTTATAGGGGCAACTGATAATGGCATTGGTTGGTTCTCTGGCTGAGCTGTGATGCTTGTCACAGGGATTTGAGTGACCATAGGACTTCTTGTGAGGGTCATAGCATCTGCAGGGCCTGTCAGAAGGGTTAGAGTAACCACAGGGTCTGTCAAAAAGGTCAGAACAACTGCAGGATCTGTTGCAGGGGCTGGTGTTGCTGCATAGTCTGTCGCAAGTGTTGGAGCAGCTGCAGGGCTCGTCACAAAAGCTGGAGAAAACACAAGGTTCACTGAAGGGTTTATAGTGATCACAGGGCTTGTCGCAATGCTTGGAGCAGCCACAGGACCTGTAGTTGAACTTGAAAGAACCACAGGGCTCGTTGCACAAGTTGGAGTAACCACAGGACTGTACCTCCAGGCATGGTGCCTCCTCTTGGAGGAATTTTTTTCTTGTTCTTGTCACAATATTTGGAACAGCCACAGGACCCATAGCAGGAGCAACCACAGGGCTTGTAGCGAGGGTTGGAGTGAAAGCAGGGTCTGTCACAATGCTCAGAGTGACCTCAGGAGCTGTTGCAGGAACTGGAGCTGCTACAGGGTCTATCACAGGAGTTGGAGGGTCCATTGCATTGTCATCAGATCCAAAGGTATTCTCTTCCCCTTGAGGATGCTGAATAGTGTTGAACAGAGCTCAGTAGTGTGAGAAACACGCTCAAGATCAAAAATTTCTAATCAGGCAAAGATCTCTGTGAAGAGCAGTTGTAGCACAAATGAAGGCAAAAGCCTTTATTTGAGAAATAGGTGTTATAGGGAAAGATAGAAAAGAGGAATTAACTCACCCCTCCCGGCAACAGTCCGGAGAAAAGGACGAGCTAAGGAATGTGACCCTCCCCCGTTTGTACCGTCCTGCTGCAGGAGGAGAAGGGCGGGGGAAAAGGGGGACCCGCGCAGACTCAGATTGCATGGGAAGTATCGCGGAGTCAGAAGGGGGGCTCTAACCCCCCCTGCCTGCTCCAGGCACTCACAATCTCATATAGCTCACCCATTGGTTCAGGCTGTGACCTTGGAATTCCACTACAGCAGTTTATTCATTATTGCAATAATGGGTGCACACCCCCTACTGACAAGGGAGAAATTGCGCAACTAGTCAGCGAAATCCATTCCATTATATACCCTGGGTCCGATGCAGGTAATGCCTCTCCTGGCACTCATTGGTTGAGCGTCTCAGGCTCACAATCTTCCGACGCTGTTGCTACCTTACATTTCCACACAATGTCTGTTTCCAACCCATTGTTTTTAGGTACGTTCTGTACTTTTTATGGCGACAGGAGGACAATATTCTCAAAAATTAGCACACTTGTTCTGTCCTGTACCAGACTCTCTCCTACCCTATATAATTACTTTACTTAGTGCCTGTGCCAATTCTACCCAGGTAGGAACACCCCAGTCTCAACATTACTCTGTTCAGCAGCTTTCTTTGTGAAAAACAACTTATCCTACACTACATACAGGAATACTGGAAATTTCCACTGCAAAAACACAATCTACCTCTCACAATTCCCCCTCTTTTTCTTTTTACCCTTTTTGTGTTTTTGCACCAGATTATGAAACACTTCTAATGTAAGAAAACTACCTTACTAACCTGACTTGATGATTGATAATAATAATCTTATCAAAATTAATTGTCTCGCTATTCTCTGTACTCTAATATATATATATATGATTATTATTAAGAATAACAACTTCTTCACCCTTGTACGATTCATCCCAATATGAACAGGTGGTAAGTCCTGAATCAGCACATAATCAGCATTACAGGTTCTAAGCTGCTAGGGAATGTGGGGAAGATGGGGAAGTTAGTGATAGTAAATAAGAAATTCTAGCAAACGGTTTACAGAGCAGGGATAGTCACCACCAGGGAATCTGGCAATGTCTCATTGGACTGTGGGGAGGCAGCATGTTGGTCAGTGACGTCTTGTGGACTTACATGGCTACATTTTGGCAGATGGGGTACCCGTTCTTCCTCAGAACTCTTCGGGCCTGACTACCCCAATTATCAGGGGCATCATGTCCTGTCCATCATGGTGTTGGTAGCTGTCGGGGTACCCACATTTTTGTTCATTAGGAGGAACAGCGCGTCTGTCCTCTTACTGCTGTGCTCATGGTAGTCAGCCATTAACTTCAAAAACTTGTTGGGCAGGTCATGCCTTGGATGGGTATTGTTGAACAGGCTTTGAGCCAAGCATTCTCCATCTTCTCATGTCTCAGATGGGTGCCGCTGAACAAGCTTTCAGCCAAGCACTGTTGCCGCTTCTCACACCATCTGGTGGTGCAAAGCTTGTTATCACTGTCCCATGGTGGTATTAAGAAAAAAAGCATTGAGGGGAATGAGGGAAGAAGGGAAAGATACATGTTAAAATCACATAAAGCAAAGGAGAAAAATGTGAGTGCTGCCAATGCACATAACAGAACTCGCCTTACCCATAGATCACCAGGAGGCTAGGAAAAGTAATCTAATACCTAGGCCAACTTTCAGACTCCTTGGGTAATTTGAGCCGGGCCAGTCACCTCAGCATGTGCCAGACTTTCACATACAATATGATTACAAGCAATAAACATATCAGCATTAGGATTAATAAGATCACAACTGGGTGAAGCACAGAATTAAAAACTCCTCTTGCTGTTGGTGACCATCTAAGGAGCGTTTCCCTCCAGTGGTGTTCTCCATCCTTCTCCACCCTTTCCAGGACATGGTGTATCTCTTTTGTATGATGGTGAACAGTAATCAAAGTTTTTTTGTCCATTATCTTAGATGTGTTCTAGCTGTTGGTACAGATCATCATGTTGCAGTATCACAGAATCACAGAATCACAGAATCATAGAATCATAGGGGTTGGAAGGGACCTCCAGAGATCATCGAGTCCAACCCCCCTGCCAAAGCAGGTTCCCTGCACCAGGTCGCACAGGTGGGCGTCCAGGCGGGTCTTGAATATCTCCAGAGAAGGAGACTCCACAACCTCCCTGGGCAGCCTGTTCCAGTGCTCCATCACCCTCACCGTAAATAAGTTCTTGCACACATTTGTGCGGAAGTTCCTATGCTCCAGTTTCTGGCCGTTTCCCCTTGTCCTGTCTCCACACACTGCTGAAAAGAGTCTGGCCTCGCCACTTTGCCCCCCACACCTTAGATATTTATAGAGTAATTCTTCAGTAATTTCTTTACTAAAGCAAGATTCATTCCAGTTGGGGAAGGTAGTACATCTTAGATTAATGTGTACTTGGATCATAACAACTGATATGATGTAACTGGAACTGAATAATTAGAGTCACGTCCCATAATGTTAGTAAAGTTACAAACACAGACATTTGAATGATTGCTTGTATCTATAGTAATATTACCTATAAGTATAAAATTACAAGAGGTTCTCATACACACATCCTTTTCCAAAATAGATGAGCACTATTTCAGGGGTCTCATTGGGATACCTCTCAAAATGGCAAATATTTTGCTCAGTGTCAAGACAAATGTCTTGAGTCTTGATGGTATTATTCTCACAAATAAATCCTTGTTGTTCCCATACAGCACATGAACTAACATCAGTAGTTTGCCATTTGTTTCCACTCAGTTGGGTCCACACTCTATGTCCCATTGGGTAGAGTATAACCCCATTGTGGTTTAGTCCTAATGCAATGACTGGGTATAGGTATATTGACGAGGAGACGGTTCCAGAGTCATGACACGTATCAATATGATTAATTCATCATGCTCCCCTTTATTCAGAAAATCCACACTTATATAGAGAAAGCAGTGGGCTAAAAATACACACACCACATAGAGCTTATGTAGTGAGCTAAAAATTACATCGCTTATCTAGCAAATAATGGGCAAATACAATTATATGATTGGTGCATAGAGAAAAACAACTATAAATATCAGAAACTTTCTCACTGTCAGCTGCCAGCTCCTTTTTTTTCCACCTCCCTCACAGACACTCCAAGGTCGCTGACCGCTGCATCCTGGATTACTCAGTCGTAGCAAATTATATCCCTTGTTATCCAAATATTCTACAACAGCATCTAGTTAATTTTACTTGTGATCCTGTTAATAACTACAGCTGCTACAGCTTTTGTCCTAACTATATGCAATGCTTCAGTATATACTGTTGTAGAATATTTGGATAACAAGGGATATAATTTGCTACGACTGAGTAATCCAGGATGCAGCGGTCGGCGACCTTGGAGTGTTCGTGAGGGGGGTGGAAAACAGGGAGCTGGCGTACTAAGCAACTGACAAGGTTACCAGTGAGAAAGTTTCTGATACTGCATGAATGATTTATAATTGTTCTTTCTCTATGTACCAATCATAGAATTGTATTCGCTCATTATTCTCTAGATAAGCGGTGTATTTTTAGCCCGCTATATAAGCTCTATGAGGTGTGTGTATTTTTAGCCCACTGCTTTCTCTATATAAGTGTGGATTTTCTGAATAAAGGGGAGCATGATGAATTAATCATATTGATACGTGTCATGACTCTGGAACCGCCTCCTCGTCAAGATGCCACTAAGACTGAAAGTCTCTTTCAAATTTGTTTGCATTGTCCCAAATCACCTTTTGAATTTCAGTGGGTAAAGCGTTTCCTTCACCTTCTACAACTAAGAGCTACGAAGACATTATTTTGAGTTATGGCAAGTGCATCTACAATTAACTGGTGGTCTTTTATATTAGTTCTTTCCCATTGAGATAATACATTAGATAAAAACCACTGACTGGTTCCTAGTGCTGATAGTGAAGAATGAAGGGGTGTTGCAATGCACATAGATCGCTTGTTGCATCTGGCACCCTACTTTTATTCTTTGTCCTGCATCTCCCCGAAGTTGGGGGAGTCGGCCAGTACTATCCTGACCCCATTCATTTCCTGAATACATTTAATTACTGTGCTTAACCGTGGTTGAAAGGGTTAAGCCTCTATTAGAATTAGAATTTGGTCCCATACGCCCAGTATGCCCAGTATGGGCATGGGACCGTGACCAGCCAGTGAATGTGATAGGATCAGCATAAGCAATTACAAATATTAATCTGAAGAAGATGCCTGTCCAAAATAGTGACACTAATGATACCACAGGGATCCCAGAGAAAGGAACAGGGTGAGAAGGGAACTTGTGAGGCACAGCAAGAGGATCAGCATTTGTTAGCATCTGGAAAACAAAAGAGAGAGAACTTCCCAGTTCCAGAGGAACCAGGGTTAGAGAAAGCATAACTAGCATAACTGAAAAAGAAAACAGAAAAACTCCCTGGTCCCAAATGAACCAAAGTTAGAAGGTGGGTGAAATCCAGATGGGTAATTTTGTACATTTTCCCCTGATCATCTTGAGCCTTCCAGATGTATTTGTTAAGAGGCTCCTTGAGGGTTAAAGGGACAGGACCAATGTGCAGCAAATCAATCAACATCAGCTGTCCCGGGGAGTAATCATCCCAATAAGCAGCTCTTTGAGTAAGGGACCACAGGGCACAGTGGTTGCCAGTGGTGAAAAATATTCCAGGTCCCCCAGTAACCCTCTGATTCCTTTTCAATCAACAGGATCTGATCTCCCCGTGTTAGTGGCACTTTCCACACATACTCTATCTCTGATTTCCTAGGGGTGTGACCAAAATCTTTCTTTAATTTGGCCAGCTCGGTAGCAGAATAGGGGACCTCCCTGATACAAACATCAGAGTACCCACCTTTGCTCTCTCTTCATATGCATGCCCAGTTTCTATCGGAGGGCAGAGAAGGGTCACCAGGTTTTCTGATTTGTCTTTTTGGGCTCTCACATCCTCCAGATTTTATCCTGGATAAAAGTCACTATCTAGGGAACTAGCATTAATCTCCCTCTCATTTACCAACTGTTCTCTAAGGGCTTGCTGAAGGAGGACTTTTTAATGTTCTTCTTTTTCTGACTGTCCCCTAAGATCTTCTACTTGGTCCTGCAGGTATGTAACCAATTCCTGCAAGGACTGAATAATTTGGGTTTCTGCCGTGTGCTGTTTGTTGCGGATCTCTATGGCAGCAGTAAGAGCAGCTCCTAGAACTGCACAAATGATTGATTTTCCCTTTCCCTCCCCCATACGAGTTTGCTTGTGGAGAGAATTTATATGATCCGCGACTCCCTCTAAGTTGGACCAATTACTCTGTGCCCACTCCATCTCCACGGGGGAGAGTTTGGCACCATGCTTTTCTAAGAGGTTGAGGAGCGGATTCCTGCCCTTGTTCCTTTTTTTTTTTTTTTTTTTTTTTTCCGTTAATGATCACGCCTCAAAATGTGGAGCAATCTCTTCGGGGGGGAAACACACAAAATCAACAAATCAGCAATTTGCTCCTTACACCCCTGAAGGGTACACACATACTCTCTTCTACCAATAAGGCAGTTGCTACTACCGCCTGGACACATTCGGGCTAACCTCGAGATACAGGGTCTAATAGCTTAGACAAGTAGGCAATAGGTTTTCTTTTGTCCCCCCATTCTTGTGTTAGAACTCCTAAAGCAGCTCCTTCACTGACAGTTACAAAAAGGTGAAATTGTTTCTTTAAGGCAGGCAGTTCTAACACAGGTTCTGTGATTAAGTTCCATTTAAATACTTCTACTAATTCTTTTTCCTCTTTCGTCCATTTTAATATGTTGGGTTCTCCCTCTGATAGTTTGAGATACAATCTCTTTGTTTTTTTGTGCATATGCTTCTATTCATAATCTACAGTATCCAATTAAACCTAGAAACTTTGGCAACTCCCTCTGTCCCAGGCAGAGAAAGCTACACAATTCCCTGAATTCTTTCAGAATTAATTCTCCGTTTCCCCTCAGAAATTACATGCCCGAGGTATCTGACTTCTTTTTCCACATACTGCAGTTTATTTTTAAACACTCTTAGCCCGTGTTCCCCAAGAAATTCAGGAGTTTACTTGTAGTCTCTTTTACTTTAGACTCCTCTGTTCCACAAATCAGCATATCATCCACATACTCTAACAGCTTTACCCCCTCTTCAACCTGAAACTTTTCCAAAATTTTCTCCAGCACTTGTCCAAATAAATTAGGTGATTCCGTGAACCCTTGGGTAAAACAATCCACCTATACTGCTACTTTCATCCCGTTTCTGGGTCCTCCCTTTCAAAGGTAAAAAGATCTCGACTCTCTGAGTCCAAAGGGCAGGTCCAGAAAGCATCTTTTAGGTCTATTACACTAAATCATTTATGTTCTTGTGGGATCAGACTCACTAAAGTATAGGGGTTAGGAACCATGGGGTGTTACTTGAGAACTATTTCATTAATTTTTCTTAAATCTTGCACCAGCCCATAGGTGCCATCTGCCTTCTGTACTGGCAAAATTGGAGTGTTATAGGGTGACATACAGAGTTCCAGAAGACCATTCTTAACCAATGTTTGTATTACAGGCTTTAGACCCATTATCCTTTCTAAAGGTATGGGATATTGTTGCTGTTTCACTTCACTCCCTCCTTGGACAGTTATTTTTAAGGGAGTAATTGTGAGTCCACCCCAGTTTCCTTCCCCTGCCCACACCTTTGGATTTATTTCTATTTCATCATCAGCTGTTAACACATTCATTGACACCTTTATACCTGTTTCACAAGTTTTCAACTGCAATCCTAATTTAACTATTAAATCTCTCCCCAATAAATTGGTCCCTGCTTCTGGCACATATAACAACTGCCCTGTGACTATTTTATCTTCCCATTTTAATTCAGTAGTCTCAAAAAGTGAAACTATCATTCCTGATCCCTCTACCCCTGTAATTCTTAAGGTGTTCCCAGTTAAATTAAGTCTCAGTATTTTATAAGCTAAAGATGACCAAGAATTGATCAAACTGTTCTGCTAATCCAATCAGGTCTTACATTAAAGATTTCATTTTCCTTTTAAAATTTCTCACCTCTCCACTAGTAAGTGGGGAGTTTACATATCCTATATCTCCTGATAACATTGGAACTTCCCTAAGAGGATACGTGGAAGTGTTAGTGGGGTTAAAGGTGTTTGATTTAGGAAAGGGAGAATTTATAATATCCCTTTTGCATTGTTCCAATTCTTTCTCAAGCTGGCAGAACTTTTTCTTTTCAGCACCAGCACTAGTCACAGAGCTTGGTTCAGGTGGGCTGTTCAGGGGCTGATCTGAGCCAATACCCTCCGCTCTGTCAGCTGTCTCCAGCCTCCCTCCTGTAGTTACAGGACTTGACTCGAGTCCAGGATGGTAAGGGGAGGGAGGGGGAATGCCTTTCCATAGAGGAAAGCAAGTGAGTTTAATCCTAGGGAAAGGTACAGGGAGTAAACAGCTTAAAGGATCCCATCTGGGGTTTCTCTGTTCTTCCTTATCTACAGAATTTTGTCTAGCCATGATTAACTGCTGTACTCCCCGAATCCAACAAGCAGCATATGCAGACTCCTCCTTCAAAACAAAACAAAACAAAACAAAGCCTTTGACATGGTCTCTCACAGTATCCTTCTGCAGAAACTGGCTGCCCGTGGCTTGGACAGTTTTACCCTCCATTGGATAAGGAACTGGCTGGAGGGCCGTGCTCAACAGGTGGTGGTCAATGGAGTTAAGTCCAGCTGGCGACCCGTTTCAAGTGGTGTCCCCCAGGGGTCGGTGCTGGGGCCCATCCTGTTTAATATCTTTATTGATGACTTGGATGAAGGGATTGAGTGTACCCTGAGTAAGTTTGCAGATGACACCAAGTTGGGAGGTGGTGTCGATCTGCCTGAGGGTAGGGAGGCCCTG
>JACDJE010000719.1:0-150592 GCA_016647715.1 Pavo muticus
CAGGGAAGCCGCACCTCTCCTCCCATCAGGATACTCCACATGCCCATAAGGGGCAGTAAACGGAACCAGAACATTAACTCTTTAACTCCTACTGGTTCACATGATGTTCTGATGTGGAATACTGATCACAAAAGAAAAATCACCAAACCACAACAAAGCTCCATGACCAGAAAAATTATTCCTGTATAGAGCAGGAATATAAATCTTTTACTGCTTCAGTTTCAACTTTGAGCTGTAGTGACATGAGTGTAACGGTGGGTTGTACTGATAAAAACACTTTTGGAGCTGGTGGTTTTGATCGTTTCCTCATCTTGATTCATGCTGATCGTTTCAGGATCAGCAACTCGCTCAGCCCTGTAAAAAGTGTAAGCTTGTTTTTGAAGGAACAAATCAGCGAAATGTCCAGGTCTTGAAAGTAAATTTCTATTCTGTGTGTGTGAGATTTTTTTTTCTTTTTGTGAGAATACAGTGAAACAAAGACTTTATATAAATACCAAATATTTTTGTGTTAAATCGGATTGTTGTGATTTTCTCCCTTGCAGAGGGCTATGAAGGTGGCCTATTACTATTTTATACTTCCCTAATTTTTTTTAATAGATGCTTCAGTTATGTTTCCTTTTCCTGTAAAGAGTAGCTGTTGTACTCGATTCTCTGTTTCTTGTGGTCACGATGAACCTGTGTGAGGTGATTTTGTCGAAGCAGGCATCTTATTCACACACACAATTATTAAGCTTTTTGTATGTTGGTTGTCTGAAAATTAGGTGAAGTGCGACAGATATCAGGGCTGTTGGTTGATTTTGATTTGTTTAAACATGAGTATGTGCTGTCTCTAATTCTCTGGTTTCTTTGTTACCAAGAACTGGAAGAAGAGACGTGAAGATTTTGAAAGCTTTGTGCACGTCTTTCTGAACGACTCCCCTGGTTTGCAAAACAGGGGATCAGCAGATGGCAGTCAAAGCAAAGTTCCATCTGTGAGCTTTGAAAGTGCTGTGCAGATGAGAGACAGACTGCGACCAAGTTGTGTAAGGACGAGATGTCCTTACACATTTGGAAATAGATTCAGGTTTGCCAAACCTTTGGAGAAGAGGAGCCTTGATTTCAGCCCACATGGGATTAGAATGTATTTTTTGTTTCCAATCTTTGTATTTAGGAAATTCTTGCATTTTTATTTATTTATTCTGACCGCAACTCCAGCTGTTTTGCAAAGAATGAGCTGGTGATTGGGTCGTCTCACTTGCATTCTAGAAATGTCTGTTCAAGAACATTTTCTTATTCCACATGTGTGAGGAAAGAGCTTTTATGCCTGGAGTGTCTGTCTCACCATGGGATACGTTTTGGGTTGGTTTCTCTAAATTCAGTGCTTAATGCTTACAGAAAAAAAATATTTTTATTCATTTTTAACCTTTTCTCGTAATCATGATGTTCTGCAAGATACCAGCTAAGTTGCTGAAGAATTTTCACATTGTATGGTATTTTTATTTGCATCCTGCTATAAATAGTTGTGACACTTGTACACCAATATAACTGTATCTGAATAGTTGATGGAGTGGTTTCCTAAAGATGTACCTCCCATATGGCATAGTTGTTACAAGGCTTAGTTAGTGAAAGCATGATAGCAGAAACGAGTTGCAGAGTGCAAAGTATCATTAAGCATTTATGGCACCATTACTTTACTGTATTTTCATGCCTTTTTTCCCTACCTCACAGCATGTCATCAGACTTCTACTCTCACTTTTTCTCACTTAGAAAATTAATTGTCATCTTGGATTGCAAATTCTGGCCTCCGTTGTGTTCTCCTATAAGAATGGGAGGGAAAAAAAAAAGTCAACAATATAAAAAATGTTGTGGGAAAAATGCTCAAAGGTTTTCTTGTGAGTCAGTATTTTCAATTCACACTTCACATCTCCCTTTCCCCTAAAGGGGTTAACACTACTCATTAATTGAAGAGCACTGTTTATATACTAAGCATTATTTAACATACACTGGTGGTATTATTGTACTTCCTGTTTTGTATTCACAATAATAGGTTTCTGAAGAGTTGCCTTTGTATAAATACCTTGCTGACATTTTAGGCAAGTATGTTCTTGTCTTGGAGTAAGCACGAAAGAGTAATGTGTTGGAACACTGCAAAAGAAGGAAATCTCTTTGTGTTTCATAAATGATACCCCTAAAGCCTTTTAAGAATATATGTTTTTAAATGACAGCTGTGCATTTGTTTTGTTCCTTTACTTTTTATTATTGTGGCTTAAATTGGCTCTAATAGTCCATAAAGGGAAAATCACAGCTTCAGCAAGGAAACTTCTCTGTGTGATGCTGAAATAGTGTCATATGAAGAAGAAAATCTGCAGACTGCAGCTGTGTTAGGAGAAATTGAAAGCTTTAGCATGAACTTGTGCCATTAACACGATTACTAATTTCCTTTTAAATCTATTATTGCTGTTTAAAGTCACCTGGAAAAAATAGGGAGGTTAGGGGGTTTTCACTGAACTTTGTCCCCTGATTTTTTTCTGTGGTGGCTGTGGAACGATGGCCAAGGCTGATAATATGTAGTGGAGATCAAGTCAGAACTAATTAAATTTTATTATCAAATGCCACTTTCTGATGCTTACTGACTGACTGGTTATTTCTGAGATTTATTTTGTCTCTCTAAAGAATAGAAAGGTTATAGAGGAAAGCAATAGAGACTTTTTTTTAAATTAACTTTGAAGCTAATTAGAAATGTTTTACCTCTTTTGAAGGATTGAAGGTCCTCTGATAATTAGTTTCCTTTTATTATTTATTTGTTTGGAATGCACAAAACTTGCATTGTTACTGAAATGTCTAAAAAAGTGATTTTGCAAATAACTCCTGTCATGCAGACCTCTGGGTATTACTTACACACATCGTTTGCACCATCTGAACACACCTGGCCATTAGCATTTAATCTTCATGCATCATCCCATCTAAGCTCATCTAAACAGACTCTCTAACAGGAAATCTCTGTTGTGTGGTAATGGCAAAAGACGCAAGGAATTGAGAAGGTGAGTAAAGGAAAAAGAGCAAATGGGAAAAAACCTTTTCTTCCCTTTTCAGTAAGAAGGTGGTGTAGCCATTATGGCTATGTTTTGAAGTACTGCACTTCAGTCTACAGAAAAGAAACAATAGAGCGCATCCAAATGCTGGTGACAGGAGAAAGCAATGAAACAGAAGAGTGGCAAATAGAAGACAGAAAATAAATTGTGTAAGAATTAGTAGAACTGTTGTCTGACATGATGCTGTTTAGACTGGTCTGTATCACTGATTCTGTTCTCTGTACCCTTAAATTAGTTGTTAACATATAACATAGGCATACAGCCGCCCTCCAGAACATGTGAAGTAGTTGCCTGCATTCCAAAATGGATCCAAAGAGCAAACCAATAGTCAGGAGGATAGATTTTTCTCCTGCAAATTTAACTTGCTAACTCCAACTTTACATAGTCACCAGTTAAAATCTCTGATGAAAATGCTGTGAAGAACAGTCTCGTCTTTGTGCTCAGTTTCACTTCAGTTTTTCTCTGGTCTGTGAACAACACCCCAAAGATACCACGTGTTTAATCCTGAAATCATCTTTGTTGTATTTTATAGAGGAAAAAAAAAAAAGTGAGGAATTTCCTCTTAAGATACCCTTGTTTCCGACTTTCTCTTCAGTCTCTGTACGTGATATGCTTCCCAAAGAAGCGTCAGCTCACAAAAGGCTAACAGTAGCGATGTTGTATGTGAAAATAAATTCAACCTAATGTTGCACTTTTGTGCAAGTCATTGTAAATTACACACCAGCTTGAATTAACAGAAGTTTAAGTAACTTAAAAAGTAACGTTTGCAGTGCATTAAGTTAGATCCATCTGTCTGAAAACCTGCTTGAGTCTTGTCTGTTCCCAAGGTCTACGCAGTTGCAAGGGTGCTGGAGCAGTTGAACGGATTCAGTGCCACTGGTGTGGCTGCAGTTGAGGTTGTCCACGAGCTCCATTTTGCTAGCTAAGCTGGCAAAGGAGAGATTTTCTGTTGATGTAGCTGTACCTTTTACCTGAATGGCACAGGAGAAGCCAAAAAAAAAACCACCTGTGTGTATGTTTGTGCATGAGTAAAGCAGGCAAGAAACCCCAAAGCATCCATTTGCTCTCTTTGACAGCTGCAGTACCAAAGGCTGTTGATACTGCAAAGGAAATAACATCAGGTGTTAGCCACTCTAACTGCAATATTCTGTGCTTGCTCTTTGTTACGGGCTGACCTGGTTCTTGACAGTACTGTAGCTGAATATGAGAACTAAAGACAATATTTAAAAAAAAAAAAAAAAAAAAAAAGGAAGGGAATAATTTGTCAAGATTAAATCAAGTGTTGAAAAACTGCAGGCTCTTCGTCTTTGGAGTGCTGGTGATAATCCAAACAGGAGAACTGCTTTCCCTGGGAGGATTCCCCTAGATTCAGCCATGGAAAATGTATTCGTTTAGCAAATTTAATGGGCTTATCAAAAAATTCTCCAAACATCCTTTCTGTGTTTTGGATATTCTGGACAACGTGCTGCTTTCTGTGTGTGGATTGCAGTCTCATTTTCCATGATGGCTTTCGTCTGTGGAGCGCAAAGCTGGACGTTGGGCTTGGGGTGAGGAAAGAGGTGAGGATATACAAGCACTGTCCTTTGTGGTAAAGATAGGGGCAAAGTATCTAACAAATAAGTAAATAAAATCACACATGCTATTCTTTGAGCGACTGTTAATTCTCTACATTCTGGAGTCAGTGTGGAACTGTATGTCAGACAGAAGGCAAGCAGTGAGCGCTTGCCCTATTTGCAGATGACATGATTGAGATGTTGCTTGTGGTCATATTAGATACTTGTGGAGAAGCAGGAGTCTAATTGTAACTGTAGCAGAGCTCCTAAATAGCATCCATTTAGTCCCCCAGACTTTTAGAGAGGTCTGGGTTTGGTTGGGATGCTGGTAACCGCTGGACCACACTGCTCCTTAGGGGCCAGAAAAAGAAGCCAAGTCTTGAAAGAAATCACTTCTCTGCTGCTTTGCAAATAGTACAATCTGCAGGCTATGTAACTGTGGTGGGGCTTTCGAGTGGCTGGTCTGCATACAGAATAACATCCTCCTGCCACCACAAATTGTTCTCTTCATCCAGATGCAAAGTGTCTGGTCTGTGAATTGGCTACTTAGATTAGCATGTGCAGGAGGCTGCTGGGAGCCCTGGGTAGTGACCGGGACTGGTTTGGGTTGGGTACCATGTAAAATGCTGAAGGAAACACCTGTCCCTGCCCACTGTAAGAGGTAAGGACACTGTGTTCCCCTTCTGTCAGCATTGTGCCACGTGACAGACTTTCTGGTTTTCTTCTCAGATTAGGTGTCTTTTAAGCCTCAAAAATATATAGAGAAAATCTGATAAAAGCCATTTTAAGGCAGTAAAGCTAAATGCTGGGAGTTTACCAGAACTACATGGGCAGCTGCAGCTTTATTTTGTTCCCCTCTGTGTATGTTATAGGGTCCCATCTGAGATTTCATGAGCACAATGTATTTGTTTGAGGGATTACTTATGGATGGCTCAATGCCAGTAAAAATATCTGCTCTGAGTGTAGCAACAATCAAAAAACAAACACAGTCCTGAGATATAAGCTGAGCAGCATAGAGATGATATAAAAATAGGTCAGTGCTATGCAGCAATGTGGTTGAGACTGATACAGGGTTGTGGAGGAGGCTGAGATCGGCAGCCTTGGTTATTTGGGAAGTACAGCGGCTTTCCAATGAAGGAACATGTCTTTTATCACTATGATTTTCATCTTAGCTGGATATGGAAAAGAAATATCAGAGACAAATCGTTCACAGCAATCACTGCCATAGTGCGTCACTGAGGCAAGCATCTTAGCCAGATTACAGAATGGATTTTCTGTTTATCCAGGTAATAAAACTATCCAGATTTT
Source organism: Pavo muticus (assembly GCA_016647715.1). Lineage (NCBI taxonomy): Eukaryota > Metazoa > Chordata > Aves > Galliformes > Phasianidae > Pavo > Pavo muticus. Next base: position 5,933 of record JACDJE010000719.1, read on the forward strand.
AGGAATAATTATTATATAAATGTGTTTTGTCACATGTGTATTTTAAAACAAATCCCAGTCTTCATAGTTGGTGATATTAGTTGCTCTCTGCTTCCTGGAGCTTGGAGGATCCTCACAAAGAGAACACCAAAAGCTTTGATACACAAGCAACAGCAGAGTTGGTCAGCTGAATTGCGGCACCTGTTCCTTGGCAAGGCACATCCTTCGTTGTGGGCCACAGTAGATATGTGGTAATTTGCCTTGGGTCATAGAATCATTAAGGTTGGAAAAGACCTCTAAGATCATCCAGTCCAACCACCAACCTCCATCATGCCCTCTAACCATGTCCCTCAGTGCCACATCTCCACATTTCTGAGCAGCTCAAGGGATGGTGACCCCACTACCTCCCTGGGCAGCCCATCCCAGTGCCTCACCACTCTTTTGGAGAAGAAATTTTTCCTAATATTCAACCTGAACCTTCCCTAGTGCAGCTGAAGGCCATTCCTTCTCATCATGAACTGCCTCATGTTTGGGTTGCATCAACCTTATAGTGAAAACGTGCATTCCAGCAGGTAAAAGTGTAAAAGCAACGCAATTTCTTATCATCAAATAAGTCACAGCAGTTCCAAGTCTGTAATCTTCAGGTTGAAGGATGAAAGTACACAGGTAATGTTTAACTGGTGTCAGCCTCTTTCAAATACACATGTGAAATGATATCTTAAAATAAAAAGCAGGTAGTGTTTTTGTGCAATAATGACTGCTAATTTTCTTTTTAGAACAGTTTCTTGCTGTATACACTACTGTGAGACAACATGTTGTTATGAGCTTTCCTTTTATTATTTTGTTTTTATTTTTTCTTTTACCATGTTGGCTGCAGAACTATTGACAAATCCTTTATGGTGACCTGTAGCAAAAGCCACATATGATTAACTAATATGCTGAATAATATGTATTATTTCACTTCTGTATGTTAGGAATCCCATGTGTGCTGCTAATTAATTGTGTTTAAGAAAAGCTTTCTTTTGCACTGCTTCTTCTCAGAGAAGTAGATATAAGGTTACTATTACATTTTCTACCTCCTCTTTAGCTTTTTTTTTTTTAATGCTTTGTCTAACTAACTATTAGTTTGAAAGTAACCAATTCTTTGTTGATTTGTTACTTCTCTTAATTGAAAACAAACAAACAAAAATTAAAAAACCCTAGAGGTAAACTAATTTCTCCTGTTTTGGTTCATCATCCTTCCTCTTTCTCTCCTTTTCCTTTGCTTTGAAATATTGTAGATTGATGGAACAATCTTCTCCTCTTTATTCCTTTAGATGATTTGGGACTCCTTTCCTGCAGTACCAAGTTCATGATTTATGGACAATACAAAAAAACTGTTTCTGTACAGGAAGAATAGGCAAACTGAAAAGCAATGCAGAACTATTTCCATCTTCACCCTGTGTGCAGCAGGTGAATGTTAACACGCGTTTCTTTGAGATGCAGGAATCTCTGTACAACATAGGCACGTACAACTTAAGTTTATACAAGCCCAGGTCTGTTTGATGGCTTTTTAAACTATTGGAAATGATGCAGTAAGGAGTAGTGCTTCAGACCTGTGAGATTACAGCCGTGACATTTTAATACCCTGATGCAAGTGAGATGGTTTCATACACGGTAGAGGATCATCATCTTTTGTAAACGAAAAATGATGATGATAGTGAATGTTAGTGAATTGAAACTGACCCCTCCCAGTCAGCTTTATAAGTGGACAGTCATATGGCAAGTCATACAGCACCTACAATTTTTTTCTAAGAATTAGAGTAAAATATTCTAAGCAGTGTTTTCAACTAACTTTAGTTACACATATAGAAAACCTGGTAATTTGCTGGGGTGCATGATGGTCTCGCTGGCATAAATCTGACATGGCAACATTACTCAAACTGCATACAAAGTGGTTCCTCTAAACGTGTGCTGACAGTATTTAAAACATGCCACGCACAAGGCAAACCACATAGTGCCATTTTCTTGTGTCTGTACCATTTAATTTTTTGAAACAACCTTGCTGAAGTAGAACATATTAGCTTTCATTATGGTTTATTTATTTATTTATTTATTTGCTTTTTGTTAGTGGCTATCTGGGACAGGAGACCAGATTCTGGAGAAGGGCAGCTGCCAGAGGGTGTGCACGGCAGGGGCAGAGGTGCAAGACCAAGGTGACCCATCCCTTCCTCCCTTCCTCTCGAAGTCTGCCAAGAGAGCTTTTGGAAGGCTTGCACGCATGTAACGGTAGCAGCATGTGTAGATGGTGATTTAGTTTTTGTTACCCCCATTTTCATAATGTAATTTTTCATGTTTTAGTAGGTACCTGTGAATTTTTATTTTGGTCTGGTTCCCCTTTATCTCAGCTATTTCTTTTTAGCCTGTCAAGGAAGAGGAAGAAAAGAGGCTGCAAATGTGTGGGGACGGCCTTGTGCCTGTGGAGTAGATTACCTCCGGGATATACAGCTGAAATGTTTGAAACGCCTTTGAGTTTGGCAGCTTTCCGTTTGCTTTCCCTTTTCCTTCCTTTTTGCAGTCCTCCAGTAATAGCTCCCTTGTTCCAAAGAACAAAACCAGCACTTAGTGGTCATTCAGAAAGATTCATTAAAAACAGGAATGGAGTAATTGTAAACAGGCACCCCTCCTGTCATCCCCCCTTCCACTCTAGCCCAGGGCACAGCGGTCTTATGTTGTCTGGCTCCAGACAATTTTTGGGGAGAAAAAAGGAACAATAGCCTTTGGAGGTTAAAATAACCTTTCCTTGTTCAGCTGTTACAGCACTTTCTTAGAAAACTGAAGACCCCAATTTTAATTTTCTGGAACACACACTTTAAGTGTTAAATGTTCCTTTGTAGCAAAATCATAGTACGACTCTTTTATAGTAAAATAGAAGTAGTAATCGTGCTAAGATTTTATTACAAAAGGTAAGAAAGATTGGGAACAGCGATGGGAAAGCTAATTACAACAGTTTTCTTATAGGCTAGGGATAATGGGTGCCTCATAAAGCTATGATTCACTCGCAGCTTGTCATTTTTACAAGTGATATTCAATAATTGTTGCAGCTTTGTTAACCTTAGCGCTTACCAAGAATTACTGGCTGTGGTGTGCATCATGAGGAGTAGCAGCAAGCAGCTGTGCATGAAACACACCATGTCACTGCGAGGTTTTCCTGTGACAGAGGAGGAAGGAGCTGAAGGACCCTGTAGCTCTCAGCCGTGCCAAGGGTGAACGCACACTCCTTTTCATTTATTACCTGCCCTTTGTTATGTAAGGGCTGCTTTCTTGTCAGTAGCTCAGCCAGGGCTCAGCTCTGGCTGATCAAGAAGTGCTTCGCCCTCCTGTGAATGCACAGGAGATAAACAGGCACAGAAATATTTTAACACTTGGGACGTGCCCTGCAGAGAAACCCATCTTATTACTGGTAGCAATCAGTCAGGAGTGAATAGAGGGTAGATATTTTATTAAATAATTGCAGCATTTGTGAGAGGCAGATGGGTTGTCAGTGCTTCTTGTGCAAATTGTTCCGTTGTCTCTCCCAGTTTTTCAGGTGGAGAACTCTGTGATGTAAAAGCAGTATAAGGAAGTGTCTGAGCTGACACTGGGCTGCACAAAGCTGATCTGATCTGAATGAGCTGGACCAGGGAGCAGCACAGTTAACAGTAACGTTGCTGTTCACGTGGCATTGTGGAGAAACAGGTTTTGATTGAGTCTGAAGGTTGCATTAATCAAACTGTGTGACTGGTACCTGAATTAACTTGTTCTGAATTACCCTGGGTATCTCTTCATGAGCCAGTGTTTTGCTGGGGAGATGTCAGCAGAGCCACAGCGAAAGGATTTTGCTGAAAGGCTCAGGTGCAAAAGCTGCTAAGTCCCAATTACCGAAGTGGTGTTTCTGTCACAGCTGGCACTGTAGCCACTTAAAAACAAATACCATTAGAAACAGCCTAAATCCATCTGATTTGCTCACTGCTGTTAGTCAAGTGATTGGGAGGAAATTAAATGGTTAGCATTGCTGATGAAACTTTACCTTTAGCTAGGGATATACTCTGCTTATTCAAAAGCTTCTTAGAGTATGGTGGTTTTTTTTTTTTTGTAGTGCAGAAGAGGCCAGAGCAGGACCGCATAGGGAGGAGGCACAACAGGCACAGCTTCTCTGCATATAACAGATGCAAAGAGACAGGTTTTGTGTGCACGCTGCTGGATTGATAGGATGTGGCATGGCTTCTTTCACCTCCAGCCTAACCTCGTGGCAGAAGACAATATGAGTGGTCCCATAAGTGATGGGTGTGTAATGGGAAGTCGTGCGTGGCTGGTGAGTCAAAGCTCCACACCTGTTCTGTGTCACAACAGCTTCCCTCGCGCATGGGGGAGCGGGCAGGGGAGGCAGTGCCCTACTTTCTTGCAGTATTGCCAGAGGCGTAATCGCTTTGAGCCAGTAAAAGCTCTTGAGTTAAGCACTGGCATTAAAGAAATAAGCTTGCATTTTATAGCTTCACTCTTTTTGTGCTTGAGAAATAGATCCATAACTGCTGCTTTCTTATGGCATGGCTTAAGTATCAGTTTAAGTTGGATAACTAGATCCTGAGGCCTTTCTTCGTTTGGAGAATCAGAACAGTTCTGTGCTGACAGCAAAGCTTTGACATAACTCTTCAGGTAGTCCTCATGAGCTTCCTACAACTATGTGAATGCCTGCAAAGACAATTATTATAAAGGCTTCTGAAATCATATTATCGTAATTACTTATGATCCTTCACAATTACTTTTTGCACAGATTTTTTGTCTTCTATTGCCTTCTTTTGATTTCACTAAGCAAGCAGAAGGTTCTCAGGAGAGGTTCTTTTTTCTCTTTTTCCCTGTCCCTTTTCTATTTTTTGTTTTTTTTTTCAATAACATGGGATAACTTAGTGTTGTTAGGTAACTGGACTACTATGCTTCAAGGAATGGATGTCTTAGTTGTTGGATTATAAAAGAATATATAAATCTCAAACTTGACTTTCAGTGACATTATTTGATTTTTCCCACCTTTAGTTCTGGATGTGACTTGATTTGCGGGTACCAGGGCAGTGTTATAAATCGGACTGAAATGATATCAGAACTTGGAGCCATCCTCACACTCATACACAACCACATTTTTGTGTTTTTTTTTTTTTTTTTAAATTTTATTAATCTGAATCTTCCATTGGTTCATTCCTCATTAAGCATTTTGTTTCACTGTATCTCCTGAGAGCAGTGTCAGAGACATTCATTGCAGCTGTTTGTTGGGGAGGATGGAGTTTTTATATGCTCAAACTGCATGAAAAGCGAGCTGGGAAAGTGTATCATCATCTACTTAACAACAGTAGTTTGGGTCAGTGTTGCACACCATAAAGCTATTATGCTTTAGTCATCAGTCTTATACAAGTGTGGCCAGGGCATGCTCACTTCACCTTGTGAAGACTCTGAGAGTGGTACCCAGGTGCTTTGTTTTATAATATGTTACATTTCTTTTGGTACTAAGATATTAATGCTCAGACTACAGTGCTATTATGTATCTGTATGCCTCATAGTCATCTTTCTCTTCCTTCACCTGGATTTACTTTTTAATTGTTTTGCATCATTTCTGGTGACAAGGCAGGTGGTAGGAGTAAGCACATTGGGATTCAGTGATTAGTCCTATCTTGGGGCTGCAGGTACTGTTTATGCAGAGGAACACACTATTTCTGTCTGGTTTGATACCAAGCTTCTAATTGCTGAGTAATTTTAGTTACAAACTGTCAAAACATTAAGGCTTCGGGCCCTGGTTCTTTGTTATGCCAGAATTAAGTCTTGACCATAGCACAGATGGGATGTTGCAAAAATCATCCTGTTCTGGTTTCTGGATGTGAAAGTGAAGGCACATGGAATATGGAGTACCTGTAGGAAACACTATTAGTCCCAGAAAATCCAAAACAGAAACTTCTACAGCCTGACCTCTTTTTCAGAGGTGTAAGAAATTTGAGAAATTTAACTTGTTTTGTAGTCTATCAGAATTTCTAAATGCGCCATTGAGAGAGGAAAATGTGCTTTTAAAAAAAACAGACATTGCACATTATTGCTAAGACTTTGTGATAGTCTGGTATCATAACGCACATGATTTCCTTGCTGTAGGACACTGCCATTTCTTTCAAATGCAAAGGCACCTATGGCATAGGGACCTTGAAAAGCTTCTGAAGTGGGCCCATGTGACCCTAATGAGAGGTTCAACAAGGCCAAGCGCATGGTGTCGCATTTGGATCCAGTCAATCCCAGATATGAGTACAGACTGGGAGAAGAACTCAGTGAGAGCAGCCCTGCAGAGAAGGTCTTGGGGGTCCTGCTGGACAAAACACTGGATGTGAGCCAGAAGTGTGCCTTTGCAGCCTGGAAGGCTGACTGCAGCCTGGCTGCATCAACAGAAGGGTGGCAGCAGGGAGAGGGAGGGGATTGTCCAGTAAAAGGGTGAGCGTAGGTCATGGGCTCACATAGAGAAGATAATACTAGATTTAAGAGGAAAAAAATAAAAAGCACACAGGCAATGTAAATTATACTGACACGGTTACTTTTGAAGTGGTAAGTGCTGTAGTATTACCAAAGTTGCTCTTCCTTGCCTTTGTTCTGTCATTACCTAAGAAAAGATTGTTGTTTGATAAACAATGAACAGCATTGGATGCCAGATGAAAGCATAGCCAGGAGATTAGATTACATTATCAAGGGATAGAGGAAGGAAGATGCATTGAAAACAGTTCTGTTACAAGTCACCAGGTAATTATCAAGCTCCATAATTATAAAGGGGTAGCTTCTCCTTTCTAATGTATGTTTTACATGTTAGTTGTAATTAAAAGCAGATCATTTGCAGTAGGAGGAGTGCTGAAGAAAGGAGAGTGCTTTGGTTTTTCTCCAGTTTGTTGCTGAAACAAAGAAAAGCTGCAAAAGTGAAATAAGTCCTCTAATGGTGTGTGTATGTATATGTGTCTGTTTGGAGAGTAAAGACAAAGAGGATCGTGGGATCTCAACATTACACTTTGTCTTCCCACATGTGGCAGAGTCCTAGACGTCAATAAAAATATTAATTTTATTTAATTAAAATATTCTCAGACCTTAAACTTCTGAAGCACAACCAGTCCAGAGTTCATCATCTACTCTTTGAAGGGCTGAGCTCTGCTTTCTGTTTTCTTGGTCATGTATGGAGATAACAGAAAGAGAACTCTTCAGTCAGTGGTCGTTTGTGGATTTGTACTGTAATGCTGGTTTGTGCCCTTTGTGAAGAGTCTACGGTGTTGGGGATTTGGAAGAGAGATACCTAGATGAGTGGTTTGCTGAAGTGAAAAGCCGTCTAGTTGATGCAATTGCAATCTAAAGCTCTTGCGATGTAGGAGGTGATAAGCTCCAAGTTCTGGTCAGCTTCCTTTCTAATGCAGAATTGGCCTAAGACTCTGAGTGTTATGTCTGAACTCTGAGTTAATAGCTCGGCTTTGCTCGTCAATCAGAGGGGCAGGAGATGCTGTATGGTTAAATGTCTTTGCAGGTTTTCAGCTGAAAAAGTGCTGGTCAAAACAAGACATAGCCATTATTTATGAGAGAAATTTCAAGGGAAACCTGCAAAGCCCTGAGGCTGTTTGTGTAATTGTCTAACTCTTCACTGAAAGGAACGTATGTCTTTATTTTATATGTAAGATGTTCAGAATTCAGGTGTTTTTGTTGTTGTTGGTTTTTTTTTTAGGAGTTGCATGCTCTGTGGAAATTGCCTCATATTTCTGCCATAATTTTTTCTTTTTGAGGAACCGTTTCTGTTATAAAGATTAAAACTATGAATCAGCCATCTGGACAAAAATGAGGAAGAAAGAATATATCCACTCCTTTCTGAATCTCAAACTCTCACTGGTAACGATTATGGATGTGAAAACAACTTCAAAATTATGTCCAATTCTCCTCCAAAAATTCTGCCTTTTAGCATAACAGTTTAGAAAACTCTCAAGTCTTCACAGTTGCCGGGTTGGTGAAAATGTTATAGCCTTTGGATGGCAAGAATTCTTTATTTTTGACCATTTCTGCCTGTTTGTTTGCAGCTTTGAACCTGGGGTAGCAATTCCTCCAGGGAGGTGAGGCACACTTCTTGCAGAATGCATGGAAACCTTGAAAGGGCTCAAGAACACCTTTCCACAGGTCCTGGAAATTCAACAAGAGGAAAGGCTGTGGCCAGAAGCATACTTTAATGGGGAGATCATAGAGGTGTGCTAGCCAGAAAAACAAAACAAATAGAAAAACAGATTAGTCAAATAGTTTTCAGAAATGTAAGAGAGACCTCCTGACATGGGCTCAAACCTGTCATATGTCTTAAATCTCAGACTGTTACCTCAGTTATGCTCAGTTGCAAAAGAGGACAGGTACTTGTCTTGGAAATCTAAGAGAAATATTGATAAATATGTTGCATGAGATAGATCTTTCTTACATCCCTAATGAACAATAGAGTTAAAAGAGGACTATTAGAGTTCTTTTTTGACAAGATTCTAAACCATGACTGAAATAGCTTTGCTTACAATGTGAAATTTTGCTTTTGCAAGAGTCTGCAAATGGTATTGAAATGGTAGTTGTGGCTGGTGCTGTTGTGAGATTAAAACACTCGGAGATACAGCCTCCACCATAAGATTTCATGTGCTCTTTTTCTGTGCCTGGTGACTCATGTATGAAAAGCCCTTACACAGTTTGAAGAACAGGGAGCAAATCGACTTGCTAGTGCCAGTGACTCTAGCTTTCAGTTAGGGTGCAAATTGCTGCCAGCACTAATATTTATTGTGCGGTCTGCTATATTTAGCCTATTACTACTGAAAGAGCTTTGAAGTAATCCAATTTAGAGTACAAAATTCTCTTTGAATGGCTTAACAAATTACAATACAGAATGGATTTTAACATTTACTATTTCTCCATATTGTAGGTCTGTCTGTGGGATTTAGCCTGCCTTGATTTAGCGACTGAAGGAACTGGGGCTATTTAGTCTGGGGAAAAGGAGGCTGAGGGGAGACTTTATTGCTCTCTTCCAGTATCTGAAAGGTGCTTACAGCGAGAGCGGGGTTGGTCTCTTCTCACTGGTGACAGGTGACGGACGAGGAGAAATGGCCTCAAGTTGTGCCAGGGTAAGTTTAGATTGGATATGAGGAAAAACTTCTTTACAGGAAGAGTTGTTAAGGACCGGAATAGGCTCCTCAGGGAGGTGGTTGAATCACCATCCCTGAATGTGTTTAAAAACTGTTCGGATGTGTGGTGCTCAGGGACATGATTTAGCGGAGAGTTGTTAGAGTTAAGGTAGTTTGGTTAGGTTTTGGTTGGACTTGATGATCTTTAAGGTCTTTTCCAACCTGAGCAATTCCATTATTCTAAGTAGCTCTTCGTCAGGCCCCAGCTTACTGAAATGCTTTTTCTCCTCACTGAACTTTTTTATTTCTCTTGTTTTTTCTTTCCCTTTTCCCATTTCTTTTTTTTTTTTTTTTTACAAGGTTATGTGGAAATCAAGTATTCCAGAAATTAAGTATTTCAGAGCAAATTGTGCAGTTCATAATAATAATTAAAAAAAAAAAGGTGGCGGATAGATGGAGGACAGAGCGATGGAGGTAAAGCTCCACTTGGCAAACCACTGTCTGGAAAACAAACACACCCACCTGGTATTTTTCCATCAGAAACGATTGAATTATTCCTCCGCATCCTGATCAGAGAGAGAGATTGTAAAAGTAGGACACTCGCAGTGAATAGACTGGTTTTTGTCAATAGCTTTGAAACTGCCTGCCAGAGCTCACATGCTTTTGTGCAGTAATTTGTTTATCATTACTTTCTTCCTATCAAAATAGAATCAAAGGAGTGACAAACAAGATACACATTTGGACGTGATTTAGCAATTTGAAGACTGAATTGTCTTGTAAGAATAATTTGATGGTTTGCCTTCACTCCCTCATCCAGTGGGGACCTGAAGGGCAAGCAGCAGAATGTTCAATCGAGAGGGGATACAGTCACTGCTAAGACGCTGAAGCTGTTCCTGGAATACTTAAATATGACACCGAAAAATGGTGTTTGGCACTGATCAGCTGTACCTCATGACTCCGCCAGAAGGGTAGTGTATGCAATAGAAGTACGGATTGGCGATCTCAAGCCATGGAATTATCAGGTTGCATGACTTTCCTACCCCTGAGCTTAAAGTTGCTGCTGAAATGAGGTAAAAGAATTATGAGTGGGATCTTGTCCTGTGCCAAAGCACAGTAGTTTGAACCATTAGGGCAGTTTAGCTGAACTCTCTTTACTTGATATTAATTGCAGTGGGTTGGGACTGATGAGCTCAGTCACTGTGCTTCAGGGCAGTAATTGCACTGAGATTTGGGGACTCCATTGGCTTTGGTTCTTTTTGCCTTTGTCGGGCAGTTAGACCTGACCTGCTGCTGGCATCTGAGCTTTGAGTCTTGCAGCTGGCAAGAGGTGTTCCTGGGGTCTGCACCGGAATGTGCCATCATTCTCTTTGTCCCTTTTGAAGAAAAAAAAAAAAAAAAAAATTAAACGAAATTAAGCCTTATCTTCAAGTGTCTGCATGCCTCACTCAACTCTTAAAATGAACTTGAGGAGACTGCTTCCTTCAACACACAGTATGTATTTCAATGTCAAACGTATGGAAAAGTTTGCCTTTAAAATCCCCTGTACTTAGATTATTATTCTGACATAAGGCTTCTCATTTAATTTTGTCTGTTTTTGGCCTAGCTCAATTGCATTTGCCAGTAATGTAAGTTAAAAAGAAAAATGCTAATTGTTACCTGGAATATGTCCGTGTGTGCAGTGTTAAGTTCAAAATTCAGGACCAGGACCTGAGTGACCATTTATCAGTGGAACTGCAAATTTTAACTAGGCCCCAAGATATGAGTGGACAGTGGTATCTTTGGGCAGGAAATACTTTGATCTCTCTCTTCATTGGTCTTTCTGTTTCAGTGAGGAATCCCACAAGCTGGCTGATAACATCTTATGAATGAATTCCTACCTGTAGGTGAGCTGGGCACCAGCACATTAGCCAAGCAGCGATGAGGTGCTGGTTACGGCTTCAGATCTCTCTTGACATAGGCAAGATTAAATCAGTGACCTTCACATTATATGTTGCCCATCTCATCTTGTGATTTGCCTTGTCCCTAGAGGAAGAGCTGCATTCATGTGTTGCTTTTTAACATTTCCAGGGGAAGCCATCATTTTAATGAGTCCATCTTTAACAGAATAACTTTTTACGAGCAAGTGCAGCACTGACTTAGATAAAACAGCTGAAGAGGCTTATTGTTTTTCTGTAAGCATCTGTTAGGTATTCATTTCCATTCAGACAGCATGTATCACCTAATGGTTTATTTTCATGTAGACTTGGCATAGTCAATAAAAAGGCTGTGAATGAACAGTGAAGTCATAATGAAAGAAAAAATCTTTCTCATGGAATACAATTGGCTTTTCACAGTGTGTTAACAGCGGAGGAGAGAAGAAGGGACGTGGCTTGCAAAGTGCAGTGTGTTCGCAGTTGGCAGTGAGCTGATGTGAAATGATAACGCACGAGTGGCTGTGGTAATGTTGTGCTGTCTGTGTCTCAGGAAGAGGTGTGGCTGCCTCTTGCCTGCAGTAAAATTGATGACATGGTCTGATAGACAAGTGCTACATAAAGACTGAGAGGAATTTATAGGCACCTGAAGGCAATACAAGCCGATGATGAAAGGCGTTCTCAATGTTAAACACTAATTCATAGAGAAGTGAAATCCTCGCTAGGGCTCAGAGTGTGCTGTGCAGCTTGCCAGGATGAAAGCCCACCTAAAGGGTAGCAGGTTGTAACTCAGATGTGACTTAGTGCCATGCCGGTGTTCATGAGAAAAGAAGTATTAATTAGCCCTTAGCTGCAAACGTTACTGCAGCTCCTTCATAAGCGTCTCCTTCACTACTGCTAGCAGTACACTTTCTACTTTTTGTTTGTTTATTTTACCATCTGCCTTGCTTTTTTTCATTTTGGATTTCATAAAGAAATGTAGTCAATGCCCTAATATCAGGAAATACTTCCAAAGTAGCATAAAAGAGGTATCTAAACTAATTAGAACTAGTTAGAATTTTATGACTACCTCTTATGCAACTTACTAAACATTTTTTTTCTGTGGAATAATGCATGTTTTCTTCCTCTTGTCCGCCTCCAAAGCCTGATTTCCTCATCAAGTTCACCAAGTCTCTGTGAAATGAGAGGAATGTGAAACACTCAAAAGATTCCATAGCATTTAAGAGCCATTTCATTTCTGAAAATGTTCCTCTTGATGTAAAGACCGCTATAAACCAGTGCTTAATTTATTTTTTTTCCCCGGAAAATACAGTTTTCCAGGGGTAAGCCAACAAACTGTTATAATCACAACTGCAAAATAAAAGACAAAGACAATTTATGAGAGCAGATTAATTACTGTTAGTTAATTGCATTGTTATGGGCATTGTGGTTTGGTTCTGTAAGAAGGGCAAAGCTTGTAGAGAAACACATTACAGAAATGAAAAAGCTTTCAGGCACATGTTGCCCTAGAGAATGGTGTGAATGCCAGGAGCCATATCTTTTTTTCTTTTGTCAGCTGATTCATAGAAGATAGTACTTTTCCTGTATCCTATTGAAGATAGAGTTACAAACTGCATTTTGGATGTTTCCATCAATCTTAGCATTAGGTAGTGAAGACCGATGTCTGTATTGTGTTGCCCTTTCAGAAACATCCTATCCGGCTTTCAGTTCATTCTTTAATTTCTCAGACATTAGCTACTGAATTTATGTGCACTGTAATTCCTAGACTGTGTTTTTACGCATGTATAGACATAATGATGGTGTGTAATTGCCACTGTGATCACTTCTTTCTCACATATTCAAAATGTATTTGCTTTCATGCTTATAGTCTGTATAATTAAATTTGCTTGCAAACAAAAAGCAGCAGAATGACAGAACTATTTCAGAAGCATCAGAAGTGCCAAAAGTTATGGTGATGATTCAGAGTTTACACTTTTTTTTGTTGTTGCTTTTGTCGTTGTTTCTTTTTAATTTCAAGACCCGTTTGTTTCAGTCTTTCTTTACACTTCACGTTCCTTAAAAAAAAAAAGTTTCATATTAACACCTGAAGTTATCTGATCTGCTTATCAAATATTCCAGACAAGTGCTCCATTACCAAGGTCAAAAACAACCAGATTCCTGTGTCTCTAGAATCTTTGTCTTTTTTTTTCTGAGCCATCTTCCTGTTCTTTAGATGACACCTCCTGTTCATTCTTTCAGTTCATTCACTTGAGATAGTCTTTACCAAACTGTGTTTTGTGTTTTTTCTTCCTCTCCAGATCTTTCTCAATTGTTTTTCTCTGAACCACAACTTGCCATTTTCCACCACTAATGATGGTTTTCCTTCTGACTTGCTCCTTTTGTGAACACTGGTCTATTCAACAGCTGAAATTCTCCGCTGCTCTCTGCTTGACCTTTTTTCTTTCTGTTGACTTCATGGTTTCAAATTTTTGTCTCCTTGTCCTCCCCCTTTTTGTACTCCTCCTCTTGTCTTTCCCTGGCACTGTATTTCTCCATCTCAGTGTGTCCCCGCCTTTCTATTCATGTCAGCTACCTTTCACTTTGTCATCTACGACAAAATAAAATGCTTTTGAGGAAGCTTCCAGTATATTGTGGTGTGATACCAGAAACTCAATTGCCTGATGAAACCCAACTGAAATATGTCAGTGGTCTCAGGACAAGTGACATTATAAAAGACATTTCAAGAGGCTGTAGTCTCATGTCTATTTCAAGGCTTTTGTTTTCTTCTGATTCCTTTTATCCACTCCTCAAATTTTATTCAATTGCATTTCTTTTATTGCTCTCCATTAGCCCTTCTCCTCCTGCACTTCCTTCCCAGATTTCCCTCTCCTTGTGTTTCTTGTTTTCAAATGGCAGTTGCTGTGTTATATGTAAAATCTCATTTATTTATTTATTTTTAAATAACTTTTTTCCACGAGTTTTATTTCCTAGCCTTTAATTTCTGCCTATTAATGCAGAGTCAATGTCATGTTGTTTTCCTGTCTTCTCTGAAATGGGCGAGCGTTCCTTTGATAACAAACACAGTGATGCCACCCTGCCTCTCCTTCCCCCTCACAACAATACCCAGAGAATTCAAGTTACAGCATGGAGAAATTGAAAGGAACTGGTGATAGCAAAAGTGGGCAGCATCATTGCTTCATTTGCCATAGAAACTCAGTTACTCATTTGGCATGGAGCATGCACATACAAAGTGATGTAAGTCATGACATCGATTAAATATATTGTGGGTTTCCAGCAGGCTGGCAATGGTCTCATAGTGTTATTTTTAGTTATCTGTGTTTTTATCCACTCTCTTAACCTTCTTGATTGAGCTGTTTGCCAAAACCATTCTGTATCCAGTCATCTCTGTCTGGCCAGCCTCAGGGTAAAGTTCACTGTTCAGTTCCACAGGTGCTTATAGACACTATGCATTATAACTATACATAGAAAACTGCTGTGCTTGCTCTGTGCATGTCAAAGGAAGTAGTATATTCATCCAGGGGAGAAATAGAGCTGCCCTGGTATGGAAAGTAAGTGCAGCAACTTGAACTGGATGGAGAAAAAGGCCATACAAAAATGTATGGAGGAGGGAAATTTTTTTTATTTTTTTCGTGTGGCTTGTAGGGTATATGTATATCTACACACTTGGTGAAGAATATACTGACAGTTTTAATTTTGTATTATGACTTCTAAATGACAGCTAAAACCTTGCGTGAAAAAATAAATCGCGGAATGGAAATAGCATTGGTTTGTGGTGCCTTATAAAATAGCCATTTCTTTTTTACTATATTACTTCTTATTTACTGCTACTGTAGCATTTGCAGAATTTCCCAAACTTGAGATATTTAGCTAGTTAAAAGCCTTGTATGAATATACTGGAGATGTCTCTCATATTAGAGCTGATGACTATTAATTTGTTGGCCCATTGTGGGAAATGCATTCTTTTGATTTGAACATTTGAGCCTGTTTGGAGATGTACCTGAAGGTCTATTTTTTCAGAATGTGATTTTTCTATTCTTCATAGCAGTACAACTCATACAGATATATAACTGTATCTCATTTATTTGTACTTCTGAATCTCATTATTTTTGCCAGCAGAGGGGACCTTAGGAAACAATTATGGATATGATCATAACATAATGATATTAGAGTGAGCATCAATTTTTCTAATCAAATCTACTCAGTAAGTAACATGAGTGGAAGCAATGTTTTTACTTTTTGAATACTTTTTTATTATTATTATTTCTGTGCTTACAAATTAGAGTATTAAATACAACAATATTTTTGCTTATTCAAATGTACAGTATTTCCTACACTTTATTCAAAAAAGACAGTTGGATTTCAGCTGTCTGTTATTATTTCAGAAATAAATAAGTTAATAATCAGTCTGCGTGGTTGAAGAAAATACTAGACATAGCACACTACTCGTTCTTTAATGTCAGCCTGCACTAATGAATGTTAGGGAACACAAACACAGAGTTTTCATGTAAATCTACTTCCAAGGTCTAGAGGCTGTCTTCTGCTAGAGGCAGCTTTAATCTGTAAGAATGCCAAAGAACAGACTCTTTTAAGGTCCAATGACAACTGAGGAAATAACTTGCTGTTTGTTTACGGAATGTTTTTCTCCTTTATTTTGTATCTGTTGCACCAAATAAGGCTTACTCTCTATTAAATATTGCTTTTTACAATTGCTGAAGGATGCACTTATATGCTCCTCACGTGTTGTAGCTATTGGCAGGGGGCAACAGGGACTAGACATATTTTGAATCTAATTGCAAGCGATCGGTTTTTCATTTTTCCTTACATGTCATTGTTTAAATTCTGCTCTTTTGACATGTTTTGTCCTAAAGCACTACCTGTTTACAATTCCATACCTCTATTAGCTTAAGGCCCAGCTAAGTAAATCCTGTTCTGCGTTCATAAATGTCTTACGTCTTGACAGATGTTGCAGGAGGAATCTGATGGATCTGACGTCTACAGTGTTAGAGCTGCAGGGATGAAGGGGCATCTCCATCTTGTCAGCTTATGGTGGAATCAGACTTCTCTTGTAGTGGAATGAAACAGTAGCGGTTTCCCACTATAAGTAACAGATTCATTTTCATATCTCTAATTTAGTGAATTAAAAGCAAGTCTCTCTCACAATCTGAATTTGAAAAATAAATTGTAATTACAAAAAAAAATAAATATCTTGAGCATTATGGTACATAAACATGAGGAGATAAGCATTAATGTTTCTGAGACTCAAAAAGCTAACTTCTGGTCTTTGTCTTATCTGCCCAGATGTTCTGGATTTACTGGGTCTACACTGAAAACTGTGGAGGAATTTGGCCCAGAAACTGCATGATCTCATAAAAAATTGTGTTATCTTATGAGAAAGAAAATTTTCATGATAGATGTAATGGTCCCTGAGCTGTCCAACAGTTCTCAAACTAGCAGTCAGGAGAACTGCTGCAGTTAGCTTTTCTTTTTGTTTCAAGTTAACAGGAAAGGAACAAATGAGCAGTAGAGATAAGGACTTTATCCTCTGAGGAGGCTCTTTGATGCAGTTATCCTGTGGGAGCTTTCTCAGTACATCCCCTCATGGGGACACTTGCATGCTGGGATGAATATTCCCTTCTCTTCTGTTTTCTCTGTGTACAAAATAAAAGCAAAGAGGGTAAGGAGCATTAATCCTGGAATACAAGTGTTCCAGCAGGATTAGTGTAGCCATTAATGTCTTTGTAGACAAGCAGAGAAGAGAGAGAATTAAAGAAGTCCATATTCTCTTAATTTTCTTTCAGAAGTTCAAAACACTCATTACCATGCCCGAGGCAAAGTTCAAAGTTGAGGGATACTTAATGGTGATCATTTTTCCATCCGGGCCATCGTCCCTTCCCTGTGGGGATGGAGTGGAGGTTCACGCCTATTAGGAGAAGTGAGGTGCTGTCTATTGAAATGTGACCTTTGCTTCGACACGGTGTGAGAAGCTGCTTGCTGCTCCAAACATGCTGGTAAGAGAGGGACAGGCTACACTGAGCTGGGGGAGAGGCTCTGGGGTCTCCCTCTGTTGGGTATCACATCCCAAATCTGCAGCAGGCTCTACCCATCTCTTACGATCACAGACTTTGGTGGTAGGGAGAGTTTAAGGTGAGTTAGATGAGATATATGCCATCTTCCTACTAGAGCCCTGGTATATTTAGCACATACAGTCATTCTCGGTTTTTCATTTCTCTCATCAAGGAGGATGTGTCCTTAAGGACAGAAATCACAGTAGCCTGAACAAGAAGGAAGCTGCTGACAGCTTTGCTATTCTTTTTAGTTGCTGTTATTCTCTGCTAGCTCTGGAATGCTGCTTTTGCAAAAGTGTTTCTGCAGGTAAAAGATCCTGAAAATCTGACCCTGAGTGTTTAAAAGAGGATGTATTTTCTTGATAAATATTTCTTACTACTTTTATTTCAAAAATTACGCTAATGCAGAACTTCTTGTTTGCATTTTTGAGCGTGTACTGCCCTGAAATAGCATCCGCTCTGCTTTATAGTTGACATTTTGTGGCCTTACTGGTTCTGTAGGAATATTAGATTCCCAACAGTAACAGCTCAAATTCTGAAATGTTCTTCCAAACACATGTACAGGCAAAACAATGTTCTTGCTTTATAAAGAAATGGCAAAAATAAATCATGATTGCCAATCATGGGAGTATTCATAAAACTTGCGTGACAAATTCAGTTATACTGAGGGCATGAATTTTTTCAAGGTTTTCATGTTTTAAGAAAGAAATCTTCTGAAGCTGATTACATTTGCAATATGGACCATGTGTGGAGCATTGTGCTTTATTCTTAATTATACTCTGCAGGTTGCTGATTACATGTTACTTTGAGTATATCCTTTGGCATTCACAAGCACAAACAAAGCTGCAGAGACTGTTTTTTCCTCTACCAGCAACGTGATGTGTTTGGGAATTTAACTAAGCGGCCCTGGATTCTGCATGGATTTTGCCACCACTGGAAAAAGAATTTATTCCTTTAATAATGGTAGAGATTAAGAATTGAATTAAAAAGAAATTTTGAATTCATATAAGAACTTGTTAATAAGTAAAATTATTGGCATTTCAGGTAGAGGTTTTGAAGGGACAGTTTTACTAGCTTATAAGCTGTTTGCTTCCTTATGACAGTGCTGAACTGTTGGAAGTGCTTGTTTTTTTGTGATTACAGTCTTCTAAGCAATACAGTGCCCTTGTGTTTTGGTAACTGAGAAACGAATGAGCTAAAAAAGATTGCGGTTCCAGTTGTGAGAATATGTGATTTAGAAAGGGTCATATCTAGATCACGTGGTTTAGAAAAGATTGAGCTATGGAGAGGAGAAACCAGCAGTTTTTCTAGAGTGATGTAGAAAGACTCCAAGCAGGAAGGATGTTGTGCATCCTCCCCCTTTTCTGAGGGAACCTCTAGCTAGCAAAGTGAAAGCTTGGGTAGGGAAATCAAGCAGAGCTCCCAGGTGCATCCTAGAAATGGTCAAGTATTGGTTGATGGACCTTACTTCTGCCCCTCTCCTGTCTGCTGTGCTTGTCATTTGCCACTTTGTTTTTTTCATGTTTTGAAGGAATCTTATCTCACTGCAGGGCGCTCCCCGGGGCATGGGCACTTCTCCATATCTCCCCAGTCTGGAGAGGGACAGTTCAGAGCCAGCTGCTTTTATCAGGTGGTACCGGGCGGTAGAGGGGAAAACTATTTGAGGCTGTGTATAGGAAGGAGAAGGGACCCTCTTGAGACATGGGTTTGTGTTTAATAAGCATGGCAGCAGTCTGTGAAGGCACAGGCAGTGGAAGAGAGCCCCTTTTACCCCAAGGTATGTAGGCAGGAGGCTGCCCCATGGGGCAGAGAGGGGAAGCCAGGCAGCTCCTGAGGTGTCTGGGACCAGTTAGGTATGCCTGTGAGTTTTTCTCCTTTCTATTCAGAGTACAGGAGGGAGTCAACCATGGTCCTTTGTAGTTGCAGAGGAAGTTGCTGGCTGGAGATAAGGTTGCTGAAGATCCGGACCAGATCAGACAGCATGTCTGGCGCTTGGCTGTAGCTGCACGAGGAAGTCTTTCAGCATCAGAGTGAAATGAAACGCAGGTCAGAGACTATGGGGTCAGAAGACAAAAATTGCAAAGTTAGCTTGAAATTCCAGGTCAAGAGTTTTTCCTCCTTTCATTAAACAGAGCAAAAGGCATTTGTGATTATCAGCGGTGCTGATAACATAGTAGTGTCTAGAGACCAGGATCCTTTTGTGCTTGTACTGACCGCCTGGGTTCTGAAGAACGCTCTTGGAACTCAGACTGATGCATGAAAACATCTATACTTTTACCATGTTTTTTCCTGCAAGTAGTCTTCCAAAAAAGTAGCACTGGAAACATTAATACCCAAGCCATTTGACTCTCTTTTTCAATTATACTATTATACATAATAAAAAATTTGATCGTATGCAGGGTAAACAAAAACGTGGGTGTTCCAGAGCACACTGTCTCATAACCAAATCCATCCTGGAAAGAAAATGGGGGGAAAAATGGGGTACTTCCCTTGAGATCACTCTCCTCCTTCTTTGCTACTTTGATCTTGCAGTTTGTTTTGCTGTCAGTGGCTTCTCTTTTCCTTTGCTTCCTCCTGTCCTCTCCATGCCTCGGGGCTGCCTGCGTGTGGGGTGTGGGCACTTGCGCTTACTGACCTTACTCGAGATTCAATTCTTTTTAACCTCCTTTCTTCCTCCAAAATGGACTTGAGTTTATCCATACAAAACAACCAGGTTTTATTTTTCATTTAACTGTTTTTTTCTTTGATTTTTAAAAATTATTATTATTATTTTGTAAGTTGTCTAAACTATGATTGTTAGCAGTATGGTGCATTCACAATCAAATTACAGCATGTTATTCTCTTGGGGAGGTCTTCTGCCCCCGTTGTTTCTCACTGGATAAAACAGTTGGATAAAACCTCAGTTAGAACCACAGAACTGTTTCCCTTCTGAGACAGTGGAGACGTTCTGTATGTTGTGTAGCCACGTATGTGGGATCATCATTTTGAATTTACTCTGTTACCTGTCCGTGTCTGTCTGTGAAATCACATACTTGTTGAGAATGCAATTCAGTGGCAGCTTGCCATATAATCTTAGCTTTTCTTGGAACATGTAGTTTAGGAAGTGGACTAATTAGAGCGTAAACGTTGTTTAGCAGAAGAACTCCAATTAGCACTGTTTGGCCTGGCTTCAGTGATAAACAAAGTTAGATGCATGTCACTGTTTGTCCTAACAGTTTATAAAGTCTACTTTGTGGTCCTAAGGGACAGCACACACCAGATATATTAAATAGTCACTGCAGTCAAGGCCATGAGAAAAAGCTTGCTGTGTCAAGCTTAATAGGCTGTGCATGATACATTAGTGGGCTAGTTTGGAAGCCTTCCATTGATCTTAATTACTCTGAAATACCAACTACCATCCTTCCAAAGTGTGTATTTTTCTTACTATTGTTTATCTGCTACCATATGAAAAAAATGGCAAACGCACTCAGTGATTATTGTAAAATAATGGAATGTAGGTTTTCAGTGTATATTTTGCTTTCGTCATTATTTTTTCCTCATTTTGTTAGAGCCTAAAACTAGGCTGGATTCTTACCAGTACAAGTATAAGCAAGCTTCTTGCCCCGGGAAACTCACTGTCCTCATTTTGGCATGAAATTTGACATAACAAAACTGATGCTGATAAACAGGTGGGATGAAGAAGTTTGACTGTCCTTATGGTGATATTGCCAAATGCAGTAACATAGGTATGCTTTGGTAGTTCTTAAGGCAGCGATGCTTGTTCAGCTATGGGGAACTTATCTATAAGAAAACGAAAATTAAATGATGTTTGAATTGTAAAATAACTGATCTTCCTTTCCTGCTCCAAGTGTCTTTTTTTCTGATTGTCCTGGAAATTCCAGTCCTGTGGGCTGTAATGGAGCACAAGAATTTGAGAGGGTGATTACGTTTTTGCTCCGGTACTTTTTGTTGTGACTTTTAATTTTGGAGATAGGTAAACTGCAGCTGTGGTTGAATCTAGTAGAGATCTTCAGATATTCTTTCCCAATATTTAATAAAGTAAATCTAAAATATCTTATGTGTACTAAAATACTTAAGCTAACTGAATTAATTGTAACTCTATCTAGGTGAAAGAAGCAGGGAAGAAGCTCTTAACGTTTTGCTGGATTAGCTGCATGTTGAGTATCAGAAGCTGCTATAGCTAGGGGAATCAAACAGAACAGGTCTGTTCTTAGCTGTGTACTGGTGTGGGAAACTCCTTTATTTCTGACAGAATTACACAGACCACAGAAGCAACCCAGATGCACAGAGCTGTTTGCATAATTCAATCTTGAAAATCAGAATTTTCTGCTGGAAATCTTTCCAGCCATTTCAAAGCCATTTCTAAAGAATCCTCTTCTGATTTTATCAATTAGTCAACTGAAAAATAACAGATCCAAATTAAGTAAAAGTGTTTGCATTACCTTCCTCCTCTAAAGAATGAGGCCAATCCAAAAGTTATGGGCACTCATGCAAGGACATGTTAATTCATGTTAAAACCTTAGGTTGCATGTACGTTGCTTGTCATTAAACAGTGTGAGAGGCAGAACTGTCCCTTTGCTCAGACCCCTGTGATTAACAGAATGACAGTGTGCCACACAACAGAGTGCTGATTGGGAAGCCAATCTGATGATGGACCATTTAGTCCACTTGATTGTCACCCGTGCTCCACTGTGCCAGTTCCTCATGCCTGAGATCACTTATTTGCCGCTGATGTTCTTGCTGCTCTAGCAGCAGAGGAATAATGTGTTCCTCAAATTAAATTTTTGCAAGTGTTTTATAGCTGTCAGAGAAAATCCTTCCTCCAAAAATAAACTCCAGAATTTACTGCTGAAACCATGCTGTTGCTGAAGGGAACAGGATGTGACTGGTGCCTCCTGGGGCAGGATTTAGGTTACTTGTTAGATTTAACAAAACACATTCATGTTTTCTAACACTTCTTTTTCCTTTTTTTGAGTACTTTACTGTAGTTTAATATATTCTGAGTCACTGCTACATCTTCTCATTCCCCTATGTTCCTTCATTGTATTCCTCTTTCCCTTTCTCCTCCTCTCACTAATCCCCTCACAAGCTACTAATAATTAATGTGTGCTAAGAGGCCAGCCTAATAGGAACTCGTGTCTGATGCTTTACTCAAACACTTGAGGAATTATGGAGTGGATGATGCTCAGGTCATATGGTAAGTATAGATTCTCAGAAGTTTTTTTTTGTCTCCCAAAACCTGATGCAATAAATTATATGACAATTTCATTAAGTAAAAATAATAATCTCTTCTTACTTGCTATCATGTGAGAGTACATCAGAGGAATAATTCCGTACCATTTAAATGTTTATTTGGCTGACAGTAGTGAGAGAGCCCTTCATTAATTTAGCACATCTAAAACAAAGTCTTTCAATGTGTGTCATATTAAAAGATGCACAAAAATTAATTCCATTGTAGATGTTCACATTTCCTAAATATTCAGTTTTACAAATTTAGTTCTCACATGAAGGGAATTCATAAATGGTCTCTCATCAATTTCCCATTTGATTCAAGTTTTTGTTTTGCTAGCGTGCTTGTTTTTTGTATTACAAGGGAACCTTGGGAAATATTGGTGACTAGGTTAAAAAAGAACTGTGATGATAAAGTTTGCATATAGGATGGGAACTGGTTGATGGCAAGGTAAGTTCATAAACATTGGTCCCAGAATACTAACTGCTTGACCTTTCGAAAGGCCTGCGTGCTCTTTCTTGTGTCCTTGGAAACTTTACTGGAAAAGCTCTTGCAGTCTTAGCTGTTAGGAAGTTGCTGTGTGACTATATTCCTGGAACATATCTTTTCAGAAATAAATCTAAGTGGCAGAAAAGATACGCATCACTGGTGGAGAGCACGTAAGTGGATGTAAGGTGGCATCTACATAGCACTTTCCACCAAAATACTTTCAGAGATCACAGTTGTTCATGGATTTTATCCATCCAAGAAGCAGCTGAAATGGTAGGTTAGTATAGGATCAAAACTACATGGGAAACTGAAAGTAGCCTAGGAATTAGATCCAAGCTTCTTTATGTTGAGTAACCCATTTTCCTTAGCTACTTTTTTATGTTTTTTCCCTCTCATTGATTTTTGTTGTTGTTGTTTTTAAAGTGAGCTATAGAACAGGATTTTAGTGAATTGAGCAGCAATTCATTTCCTTTGCGATCTCCAGGAAACACACTGAGCAATTAAGGGTGGCTGGATGGGAAAAGGTCTTTCATTTCAGTGTGATCCAGAGGCTCCCAGGCCTTCCTGGCTTTTCAGCAGCCTACCAGGTGGTCCGACTTGGAGCTCTGTTCCCCTTCTTCCTATGTCCAATGTAGCAGCAAACTTGAGGAAGTGGGACTCAAGGCCTGAGGGATTTTTTAATTTTTTTTTTAAAAGTGTTTTGGCACTTATCCGTTCTTTTTCAAATCTCAGTTTCTGTTTTCTGTCTGCTTCTATATTATGTAGCTCAAGAACAGAGAAAAGGGCTTCCACCAGCAGTACAAAGTCACACAGAGTTGCTTAAGAAGAAATATCTCATAGCAATCCTTGCATTCTCAATGCGTGTAAGGATTTGTAAGTATACTGGATGTTGTAAAAGAGATGAAGGGAAGGTGGGCATCCGTTCATCCTGTATCACAGAGATGCTTAATGACAGTTTTTCTTTCAAATGTTGATCTAAAAATGTAATGTGTCCCCCACAATGCCAGCTGTGTTTGGCAAAAAGTTGCAGCTTGTTGCAGTGCACAATGCCCAGCAGTACAAAATAAGACTATTAATATTTCATGTGGAAACATGACTTGTGGCTTGAAAGTGATGCAAGAGATATACAAGCTAAAAACAACTAAAAACCCCAACAAGTCCTGACAAAATACTCTTTTTAAATAATGCACACTAAGTAAATATTGTTGTTTATCAAAACCCCTTTCACTATTAGAGGCTATATTTTGCCATTTACTACTGTAACACCTAAATAACAATGCCAATAGTATTTATCAGGGGAAAGTAAAATCTGTTTTCTTTCTGTTAGAAAGATCTGTTAGAATCTCTTTATTCATTGCTGATGTATCTGACGTATAAGAAACTGAACTGCATGCATATTAGTATCTAAAAAGTAATTTGATTTGAATTTCTCATTCTGCTTCTCCGTTGTGGCTGTCATCCAATACAGAGAACTCACTATCTTTTCTTTAAAAGAGACCTCACAGTCAGAACAGATAGTCAATTTATTGAGCTGTTTTATTCATTTCTTGATAGTGGCACGGTTTTATTTATTGGTGTATGTGTGTGGATTATCTCCATTTTCTCTCTCCTTTCCCTTTTGTTTCCTGCTAAGGCAGTGTTTTCACATGGTTTTGAATTCTGTTTGAAGTTCATAGCCAAATACTACTCTAAATTTTAAATCTTTTCTGAACAGTAGCGTAGCTTTTATGTGCACTGTGATCTGTGAGAGCAATCACGGGATTAAGGAACAAGAAGTGCTAAGCTGGGCTTTGCCCCTTCCTGGCTCTGTAAGTTTTGTTAGTCAGTACATCTCCTTCCTGTAAAAGGAGAAGGCTGATCTGAATGTCTCAACAAAGTGGCTTGAGAATTAGTTAATTGTGTGTACAAAAATGCAGAGAATGTTTTGGTAAGATTGTCAGGTAGTATAAATTGGTACAGTTCAACTGGATGAAACAGCAGCTCAAATGTAAGTGAAAGATATTTGGTTACTGTTCTTCACCATTTGCTTTGAACTGTTTGGTATGCCATTATACAAACTGGCTTTTTTATACATGAGATACATAACTGTTTGAAGGAAAATACATCAGAAATTTGTTTAGCTCTGTAAAATGCAGGGGAAATATTTCTAGATTATTTCACTGTCACAGTGCATACTAAGTTTCAAAGTTTGCCTCCACCTGTATTGGCATCTGCGAGGATTTTCTTTCTAAAAGGAAGAAGTACAGTCTGTTACCTGTTATTGTAGAAGTCTTGCATTCATTTGAAAAGATCCCAACTCCTCATAAAGAATGCTGCTTTGTTATCTATGTGGACAGTCTTTTGTCAGCCTTCACAAATGACAGCAGGGAATTTCAAGTGCAGTTCCCAGGAAGCCCCCGCTGCATCAAAATGCTTTGCTACAAGAGCTCTGATGCAGTCTGCTGGCCTACATTTACATATGTTAATTTGCAGTGTCAATTTACAGTATATAATCTAGTTTACTATAATGTTGCTCTCTAGTTGGAGCAAAGAGCAGGGAAATAGGAAAATATGTAATTGTCTCTAGCTGTTGTGGAGGCACTTGATAGCATAGACACAGATAAAGCTGTACACCCAAATTGTGTTAATGTCATTGGAACACCTCATTTTTGTGTAATTGTGTACGTTAGAGAGCAAGAGAGACAGAGGGTTCTATATACATGTGCACATAATAAATGTCAGTCTGGTTTATTCTTTTAAAATTAATGTATATGGAACGGGAACTTCTGTGAAAAGCATTAGCCTGGGTGAATATCCTTGCCAGTGCATGATTGATGAACGATGTCTCGCTCGTGGAAGCCCTTGAGGAATACAGTACAAATAGCAGTCTTTTTTTTTTTTTTTTCTTTTCCTTAATATTTACACTTTCAGAGATTTTACAGGTAAATTGTTGAATTGAGTGGAATTTTAAAAATGTTGTCTTTTGACCACGGTGGTAAATGGTGCTACATTTCCTCCTCCTGAGTTCCTGTTTGGGACAGACAAAGCAGATGTTTGGCTTGGAAACAGGCTTTATTTGGCCTGGTGGCAGGAAGTACTAAGAGATTTGCTATTGACATTTAATCCCCAATGTTTCTCTGTAAGACTGTAAGGCCTTTTTTATTTTTTCTTTATTTCTCTCTTTTTTTTTTTTTTTTTCTTGCTTGCTTGAATCTTTGTAAAACGAACTGCAGTCATAATACGTATTTGACAAGTGAGCTGGAAATACCGTATTCTGTTTCTTATGCTCTTGACAGTCTTACTCATAAATCCCAGTCCCCCAGTTCCCCTGATCAGAGCGAGACTATTTTTTTTTTATGCAGGTGTTTAAAATGTGAAATGAGAGGTTTCTCCTAAAGCTGTGTGTCTGATCTCCATCAGCACAGCAGTTGAACCGAGGGCCTGTCCTCCCAGCGCTCTGGCTTCAGGAAGTTTCTTTCTGCATCTGGTCCAAAACAAATAAATAAACAAAAGCAGCTGAGAGGATAACTGGTCTGAGAAGGCAGTCAGGTTGAGCTGCTTTAGCATGCTGAAATGAATTGCTGTTCTAATAAACTCTGGTTGCTCATCAGTAGAACCTCTGTGATGGGAGTTTTCGTGCACAAAGTTATTTTTCAGAGGTTTTTGCTGCAAAAGTGTTATATGTTAGAAACTATCACGACCTATTTCTCTGCATCTCTATGTTCATCTTATAGACTGTCAAGGATCTTCTTAACTTAGATTTAAAAAATAATATATGTTTTAAAACAACTCAGTTTTGCAGAACATTTTCTAACTTGCTTCTTTTCTGTGTGAGCATTGCTTTTCCTTCTGGAAGATAATCCTGATCCAGAAGAGACCTTGAAAAATGGTTCCTCTTATTTTCCTCATCTGGAGCCTGATATCCTCAGCTGTGCTGAAAAGAGCACTTCTGTGTGATGGAGTGATGTGCTGAGCACTGCACTTATATGCAGCGGATCTGAATCCCGCTAAACTGAATTTCTTAATGAATGTGGGAGGTTGAGATGGAACAATTCAGCTCATAAACTTCATTTTGCATTGGTATCCTGAAGAACAGGGCCTTAGGACTGCTACAGGTTGAAGGCTGTCTCACATGTGGATAAGTGAGGGCTGTTTATATCGTACACTGAATTCTCTGGAACCAGAATGTAGCTCCTGCTATTAGGGAGTCAACAGGAATTTAAAATGCCTTTTGTTCTTAGGGGTAGTTTTATAAAATCTAAACAACCAGTGGTTTCCCGTTTAATTTGAATATAGCTTAATTTACCAGCTTTCCTTTCAAGATGGTCCTGGATTTACCACCTGAGCCACAGCTTCCTTAATGTCATGCCAGAATAGTTATAAGGGAAGGATATATTCAAATAATGTGGAAAATGTGTCCAAGAGAACGTGTGAGATAGCTCTAGGGTTATGTGTGCAATGGAGTCTGCAGGAGGATGACAAAGATTTGCACTAACAAGTGCTTTGAAAATAGTTATTGACAAGAAATAAGGCTTCTTTTTTTTAATTTTAAAAAAAAAAAAGGTAATTACTGTTTTTTCCTCACTCTTTTTTCTGTGGGAACTCTCTTTTTAAAAACACCCTATCTGTATAATTATACAATTCTGTATTTCATGGTGAGTGTACGGTTACAACCAGACAGCAGCAGTTCTCCCATGTCAGTTGTGGCCATTCTTGGGTGGCACTGAAAAAGGCAGTGTTTTAGAAAGCCGTTTGAAGCTGAAGAAATAGTGAGCCCCCAGCATGCAGGTGAGGAGTACTGGGAACGTGGAAAGCTATTTGGAGCAGGAAGCTTCGAGTGGTGCACCATGAAATGTCAATAATTAAAACATGATACAGGCTTCAACCAAAACACAATGCTCCTCCTGCCCTCTTGCAGCTGGAGTGGTTTTCATTCTGTATTTTAGTCCCAGGTCTTGTTTTTGTTTAGGTAATCTTTAGATCAAGTTTCAGGGTACGTTCCTGTGCACAGTCTTTCCTAGTACTGACAGCCAGAAGTGGTTTCCAGTGCATTGTTTTCAAAACTCTTCTAGAATATCTAAGAATGAAATGGAACAGCCTGAGATCCAATAAACTTAGGCATTGATGGAATCAGAATTAGTTCTTGGAGCATTTTGAATTTTGACTATTTCCACTGCAGTCTCTAGTCTATTATCAGGCCTTTCTGTCAAAAATCAGGCTAGGGAAGAATGTTATGATTCAGATTGTAGTCACATTTTTCACAGGTTGCAGAAGCCATGCTGATGGCATGACCACCTCCAGTTCAGGGTGAGAATTGCAGGGGGGAGGAGCTGCAGCTCACCTTCTGTTTAAGTCTTCACCATTTACTTTTGTGAAGCTGCATTTAAGATGGAGTTTTTAAGGTTAGAATAAATAAACAAAATAACCATGTCTTCCATCTGCTTGAGGAGCGGAAGAACACTAAGAGCTTGCTTTGCTAACACCCCCTGTTGCTGGGCTGGTGTCCCCCAGGCTTTTTTGTCATTTGTCCACCAACCTCACCATAGCTGGAAAGCAGCAAGATCGCTGGTTCCCCACATTCCCTTTTTCTAGAAGCTTCTGGAATATCTCTCCTCCCAGAGAAAAATGGTATTCAAGGCAGAAAATTATTGTCCAGTGTTCAGCCAAACCAAGGCCTACCATCAAGTGGAACTGCACTGGACTTAAGAAATTAGGTTCTCTGTTGTTTGTTCCATTGCTGCTCAGCTGTGCCAGGACTGCCTGCAGGACCTGCCTTTTTTACATCAGTGCTTTGGTGGGAGAGGATCACAGTGGCCTTAGCAACTTTGTTCTCTCAGCAAAGAATATGTATTTCTCAACACCAACATGTGGCTATTGGGATTAGCCTGGGAGTCTCCAGGAGTGAGTAGCATATGTGGGAGGCAGTGATGTCTGATGGGCAAGGTGCAGGGCCGTGGAATAGAAGCCAAAAATAAAAATCAACTTCGTCTTAAAAACAGGAGATCTACAGATGAGAACCATCACATAAGCTAAATTATGGTAACTGTTAAGCTCTGCTGTGGAGGCCCCTCACTGGCTGCTCAGGTTGGTTTGTTAGCTTGGGGCTGTGGAAGCCCTGGTGGCAGGGGACTGTAATTTTCTCAGCTGGGTTATGAGCTGCAGGTGTGCTCCGGCAGCAGTGCCAAAGGCATCTCCTGCGCTTCAGCTGTGTCCTTGCCTGTGCCAGCAGAGGCTGCAGGCAGTGCTGGTGGGGTGGGCAAACTGGTGCTAAAGCACAGGATAAGCAGCTTTTCTGAATGACACAGAGGTGCTCTGGAGCCCTCAGGTGTCCAAAGTCCAATGTTAGCCAACTCGGTGACTTAACTAGGATAAGAGAGGAAATCCCATCTACTGAGAGAGGAAAAGTGCAGCCTGCTCTGGTGCCCTACAGCACACTGCCTGTGCCTTAAATTTACTGGTAACTAAAACGGACCATAAGTGGCAGAAATGTGGAGCTGCGCTGCCAGCTCCTCGCTATCTCTGGGAGGTAACTTCACAGTTGAAATACCGGAGGAGAGGGGGAGGACATCTGAGGCTTTCTCTTACTCCCCTTGCTTTTAATAGGGAGGTTTTGCTGCAGATTGCCTCCAGACTTATGTTTGAGAGCTAGCAGATGATGTGGAAGTAGGAATAACTCGAAACGTTTTAAATCTGATTTTTATTTATTTATTTATATATTTATTTTTCCCTCGATAAAGCAAGCTAGTTCCCTGATAATTTTATCTGCAGCGTTAACACGAACAGCAATCATTGCCAATCCCTGTAATTATCATTTTGTGGTCTTTGGGGAGCCTGCTGAACTGAGGCATTCTCTTCCCGTTGCTTTGGCACCTGGGAATTCAGGCTTCAATGATATTTTCCAGCAGATGTGTCTATCGGTGCTTGTTTATTTTTAGCCGGGGATTGTGCACCTTGATCTCGGTGGGAAGCTTCCTGTCCTCATTGTCTTTTACAGCCGGTTGTAAAGGCAAGTGGCTTATAATGACCTACCCTTACTTCCCCTGCCTGGTTCCAAAAGACACAGGAATGTCATCATCAGATGTTATAATTTACTCAGGGACTTTCCGATGAGGATCTCACAGGTTTAACCTTTCCAAAAGCTGTGTTTATTCAAGAAGGTAATAGCACTGGTAGCTAGGAATGTTGAGGCTAGGAAGTTAACAGATCATAGTTAATAATGTTCATCAATTTTTGTCCACTGAACAGTTTTTTTTGTGCAAGTGAACCTGGTTTGTTTGATTTTTTTTTCAGTGAGATGCATAATTTAATCTTCTGGTTTCATTATAACCAAATTTTGGAGGAAAATGATTTTTATTTGTGATGTTACATACCTGTGCACGTGCTCCATGTAGCTGCCTGTGCAGTTTATGAAATTCTCTGTACCAGTCTGTCATGACTGTATAAAAGCCTTATGTATCAGGTTGTAGTGGAATATGTTTATCTTGGATTACAAATACCTTGAAAAAATTTGGCCTAACAGAGATACAAACCAAGTTGGTGAAAATGCACACCTTCAATTTTTGTTAAAGAAAAAAGCATTCAGCAGGAAAAAGCCTGACTTCAAGATTTGCCTTTGTGAATGCTGCTGTTGTAATGCTGTTTGGTCTGTTTCCTGTTACATGAAAAACAGTTTGAGAAGTAGAATTCCATCTATTATATTCTTCAGAAAACAGACACGATGATCCAGGTAGTGGTTGGGTTTAATATACAGGGGTTTTGGAATACAGCCCAAACTTGCGAATCATTTCATCTTGCTCACATAACTTGTTTTGTCATTATAGGGAAAAAAATGTTTGTTTCCTAAATACTCTGTGTGGTAGATAGCGGAAACTACATACACACTACCTTTCCCTCAGGATTTTTTTTTTCCACTAATGATATACAGATTATATTTTTGGCAACTATTTTTGATTTTGGAAGGGGGACACAATATGAGGAACTCTTCAGTATTCTTTTGTTATGGAAAAAGAAAACAAACGTCCTTTTCTTTGCAAAGCAAGCAATTAACATGAGTGATCTTGCTGTTGATGCTTGCCATGTGATATTTACTATTGATCAATATGGATGGAAATCACTCATCTAATTCTTCATGACTTCTGGGGATTGCTTTCTGGGGAACACGTGAGACCGGTGTGCTCTGCCATGAAGCACAGCCCCAGGCCATATTGGAGGAACCCTTCCACAAGAGGCTGAAAGCTTGCCTAGAGTTTGCTTCGCAGACAGTGGGTGTAATGGAACGATTTCTGGTTGTTTTTTTACTTGTTTTGCCTCAGTGTTGGACTGTGGGCTGGTAATCTTGTTAGCTGTATTTTTGGGAAAGGGCTTGGAGACCTTAAATTCCCCTCAGTATTCCTAAAAGAAAACAAAATCTATTGTTTCAAACACCTGTCCCAGTAGTACCTCCAGTGAGCTGTTGTGCAATTCCCAGCGTACATTTGATCTCTGAGAATTTCCTGCAAAGCTCTGATGTTTTCCTAATTGCTGTTTCCCAAAATCACCACATTGGAAAGAAGCAAATTGGCCTCCCCAAAAGATCTGAAATGTTTCTTCATAGAGCAGCAGACTGTACAAAAGCCTCTCTTGTCCCCAGATGATTTTTGGCTAGGCCATCCTTTCCATCCCTGACTAAGAGACATCATGCCTTAACTCCATTCTGTTGTTAGTATGGATGTTGCAGAGCTCTTGATTGTGTAAAATTAAGTCAATCTTTTATATCTTGGAAAAAATAGATCGATATTTTCCAGTACTGTAAATTCTTAGAGGGAGATCTGTTATTTTGCATCTATCCCAAGAGTCAATGTAGTAAGGCTTTGTCTGTTTTAAGGGCGTATGTTATGATTTATATTCAGTACCCTACTTCTTGAGGTCAGTTTGGCTTAGCCATATGTCAAGGATACAACTCTGTGTAACCAAGAGGTGATGTATCAGTCCTATTGTTTTGCTGAATATTTACATCTAGCCAGGAGAAACTACATGAAGTACATACTTGGGGACAAACTTCTCACACTAAAATTTTCACAGCAGCATCCTAGGCATGTCATAGATCTGCGTTCTCCTTAGCAGCTGCTGTTCTCACTGGGCTCTGTAGGTGCTTGCTTCTCTAGCTACAGGAGGCAAGTCAGGTTACTGAGTAGGATAAGCACGCTTATTTCCTTTTAGGTGGAGAGAAGCTGATTGGAGTCTTGCCCAAGGCCTCACTTTTTTAAATCTGTCAACTAAAACCTCAACTGTGTAACAAAGAGATTCCTCTGAGGAATCTGTCATTCTTCTGTCTGAAATAGTATTGCTGGTGAATGAAGATATGGAACCTTTTTCTTCTTTTCCCTGGGACCTCTTGTAGCTAGCATTTGTTGAAACAATGCCAAAAAGCAAGCGTTAAGAGGAAAATCTTTGTGTAAAAGCAATCAAATGGTCTTTGAGGACCTGGTAGGCTGGTACAGAGAGCTCCCTGTTTTGTTCTTAAACCATTTGTGTGCACTCCTGGTACGGATGCTGAAAAAACCCTCCCAACATGTGCCTGCAAAGCTCTGTTGAATGGCACATCCTGACATGTGAAAGGAGAAATGGCGAGGCTGAGCTACCTGAAAGAATGGCTTGGCATTCCTGTGGCTGAGAGGAACTGCTTTTGAGGAAAGAAAGGAGGTGGGGAGGAGCCTGGGTGGCAAGGAGTGTGCATGAGGGGCTGCAGGGAGGTGGGCTGGAGCTAAGAGACCACATCCGTGTTTTTCCAGGTGTCGCTTTTGTAATCTTTCATTTTTTAGAAGAAAAGAGGCAGCAAATCCACTCATTCAAAAAAATAAGTGACAACAAAAGAGAGAAAGCAGACTCGCACGGTGCTTTCTTGAACTGTTTTACTGCAGTTATCGCAATTGGTATCTCATTTTATAAAGCCTTCTCAATTACAGTGTGTCTCCCACACTCTTATTGCCCCTCATTTATTCCCCATTACTTTATTGCTTTGTTTAATCCTTCATAATGTGTCTAATCCACCGTTAGGCTGCTTGCAGAGCTCAGGCTGCTGTTGAGAGATTTTTGCTTGAAATAAATTAAACGACTCCAAATGGTCTGTGTTTAGTGCGACAGAAAAAAAATCTTTTAAAGCTTCAGATTGTGCCAGAAATGAATGACTTTCGCAGATCAAGCAGGAGCACCAGAGTCAGAGCTTGTGT
Organism: Pavo muticus; assembly: GCA_016647715.1. Lineage (NCBI taxonomy): Eukaryota > Metazoa > Chordata > Aves > Galliformes > Phasianidae > Pavo > Pavo muticus. The sequence continues at coordinate 38,942 of JACDJE010000719.1, forward strand.
CCTACCTGAAAAGATTCAGGAGGCCCCTCCACACTTAGAACATATATAAGTGATGAAAACAATTAAATGTGTACATACTTTACAAGATTTAACTTGACAAGCCTGAATAAACTAGCTTCTGCCCTGCACCTTTGTTCTTGCCCTAGGTCTTTCTGTGTACTTGTGATAGACTTTCAACTCAGTCAAAAAAATTCTTCCTAACCAAAAGTCTTGGCATCGGGATTAAAACAACTGTTTAAAGAATTGCTCATACCTTTCCCATTGCTGTGGCAATATGACTATTCCAGGTAGAAAAGTGAAGCCACAGAATTCATCAGAGCCCCTTTTGTTACAGTTGTTCAGTGAATATGTTTTCCCAGCGGGGCATCCTGAAAACAGCTTGCTGAAGAGAAAAAAAGATTGTATGCGTGGCTTACTAAAGGGCTGTGTGTTTTTTAGGTTAAATTTACATCTTTACCTTGCATTGTTTCAAGGTGAGTTTCAGTTATAAATAGTAAATCTGCCTGGAAGTCTGTGCTGATATATCTTGCAGGGTAGGTGTAGCTGTTGGCAAGAGCTCTCATTTTGATATCTTGCCAAATTTGTTTTCATTTTGATTTTATGTGATTGCTGATTAAACAAAATGTATTTATGTATGGATGTTTAAGTTCAAAAAATTACAGTAAATAATTGCAGAAATGCAAATACTATGCTGAGAATGTTTATTTAAGCTTTCTCAAGTGGCACTAATTTCATAGTGCCTGGCTTTGCAGCAGTGCCATTTTATTTTGCATTGCTTGAGATGAAATCTATTTACATGTAGCTGGCTTCTTGATTTGTGTAGTTCCAATAGATTTTATTTTTTTGTGCATTTGTGGACTTGTTCAAGATGCCCTCATCATTAGTGCGTGTAAATACATAAACGCAACTGCATGAACCAGTAGAATAGAAAAGCCTAGTGACTCTTAATGACGGATAAGTTATTTACATTTGAGTTAATAGGTATTTCAGCTTTCTGAGAGCAGCTGTACTCGTAGCCTGTTGAGACGAGAAAAGACTCCAAAATGGAAAATGTTGAATTTATTACCAACCTCACCTCCCAGCAGTAATAACAATGAAAAGTCCTTTCTGATTGCAAAGTAGTGGCTAAATGGCACTACAGTAAATTAAGGACTGTGAGGTATCTTGTCTCTGCACTAATTTGGATCTTTCCTGTTTATGCTAAACAGTCAGGATAAAAGAAGCAACTTTGAGTAGAATCTTTCTTCCCCAGCTGAAAGAATGTCCTTTATTGGATTAGCCTGCTGGGCTAAGGATAACCTCATTCACTTATGGAAAAATCAGTGTGCACTTGATGTGACGCTCAGGGGACCTATTCCACTGTAGCCAAACTGGCACATGTTGTTGGATGGGTCCATACCAAAAACCACGGGATCATACCAGCTCCTCTGCCTCTTTTCCTCCATTGAGTTCTCTTGTTAAATATAACAAATATCGAAACTTGGTATGTATATGTACACACACACACACACACACACACAAATCAATTAATATATAGGTGAGGAAGAAGCCTGATGGTGTTTGTTTTTGGTGGAGAGTCATGGCTCCTTTCTGTCTGTAGTGGTTTAGTAGCTTATTGAAAGGCAGAGGGCTCCCGTGGCCAGAATAAAGGTATAGCAGGCATGAAGGATGTTAAAGTTCAGCATAAAATAAGAAATAGCAATACCTTCTTTATAATTCAGTTGTACAGACTGACATTTAGAAATGCTATTTGTTGGTACGCAGCATGGACAAGAAACATTTCATGCATGAATGTATGTATTCAAAATTTGAATCAGCTAATGGATTTATTTTTTTTTTTTGGTTATTTCTATTTTTTTCATTCACATGGAGTACCAAATGGGAGGGGAATTTACATTTTTTGTGGGGAAGGACTGTTGAAGGAAAAATTTTCATTGGAATTGCTGGTAAGGCAGTAATTCTTCCCTATTACCCTCGTCCACTGTGTTCCCTTCTTTTAACTGAGATGTTTCTGTAGCATGAAGATTTAAAAGATATATATTTTTTTAAAAGATCATCATTCAAAATTGTCAGCTGCCTCTTTATCTCATTAACCCGTAGCGCATGGTCTGAGCTGCAAAACTGACAGAACCATCTTGTTAAAAGTGTACTAAAGGATTCCTTTCTGACTTTTTATACATTCATTGTGTTCTTTATTATTTGATGACAGACTAGGAGATACCCAATGATTTAAAAGACATAATAATTTGGAGGAAAACTTGTCTTCAAAAAGAGAAGTTGTTGTTATGATTGTAAAGAAACCTGAGACAGGAAAATGTGTATGTTGCAAATAATGCTGCACTCAGTTTACAGCATATCTGTGTGTGATGCTTCTAGCTCTCCTAAGACTGTAAATTAGTATTACCTGTCAACAGGTTATTAGTCCATCTATTTTGCCTGTAACTATTATGGGGAAGGAAAAAAAAAGCCAACTTTGGTCCTGACCCAAAAATCTGATGAAGATAGTGAAAAAAAATGTCATTGACTTTGTTGTGCTTGAGGTCGGATCCTTGGGGGTTTGAAAAAGCCAGGAAAGAAGAGCAAAACCAGAGGACTGAAAGAGAATATTTTTCCATAATTTATTTGGTTATTGTGTTATATTATAGCTTAATTGAGAGCAAGTGTTTTACCTGGAATTAAGAGAAAGTTTTCACATTTATTCATGATGGAAAACTTAGTTAAATAATCATAATATGAATGTTTTCATATTTAGAAGACGAACAATCCAACCTCACGCTGATGACAGTCATGTATTTCAAAACAGGCATTCATTTAAAAGAAGCAGAGCCTGCGTCAAGAGCTTACAGCTGCATGTTTGACAGCAGTTTGTTGCTGCCCCCTGCTCTGCACGAGCGTGTGCATTTGTATGCCTTCACGGTGATGTGCAGTGAGGAATTTGACTGAAAAAGAGAATCTAGCACAAGTCAGTCAGCATTCGTTTCCCCAGCTGTAGTGCACACAAGTGCTTGAGGCAACACAGGGCAAGGGATGATGCAGTGGTGGGAGCAATCACTCCTTGGCTCAGGTTCCTTAGCTGGCCCTGCAGCTGGGAAGCTCCCACCAAGCTGTGTTGTGCACAAGCATTCTTCCAATTCATTGCATTATTTTCAAACTATAGGAGCATAAGAGGAGCCAGGCTAATGGTTCATCTTAACCAGTTTCCAGTCCCTAGCAGCTGCCAAAGAGTAGATGCCTAAGAAAGAATACAAGAATTACTCAAATTCCCAAATTGCACTTTGGAGGTACAGAGTACTAGCGTGTTTATCAGGCATATCATCTACACTGGTTTTTCTCTGTTGTGTGTTACAGTAATTGCTGCGGAACACATAACCAAACTGTTTGTTTACCAAGAGAACTGCAAGAACTAAAAGAAGAAGAAACAAAAAACAATGGTAATGGAGCTTTTCAATGAAACTTAAAAACGTTATTGTACAGCACTGATGCAATTTTAGCATTTACCTGTAAAAATCCTGTGTCACCGCTGTTAGCTATTGTTTTAAAACTATGCCCATTTTTTTTTTCAATATAAGCATTGTCTTTTTCAGTTTTGTTTTCAGGTATTGTCAGGTTCGCTCAATTAATAAAGATGCCTTCAGGATATTTGCAGCTGGTTAGGTGCTGTTCTGGGTACCAATCCAGCACTAAATAAGAAACCATTTGTTACTTTTTTGTATGCAGCAGTAACAAGTTTTAACATTAAAGTATTACGGTATCTGATTGCCTACAGGAAAGGGATATAATATTCACTTAGCAGCCAATGAATGATTAAAATCTTAAAAGCGTTTAATAAGATTGAAACACAGAGCAGGGCTGTTCTCTGGTATAAAGTTACAGAAAGAGGTTCACTGGGTCAGAGAAAGAGTGGTGGGGATTGACTTTTATTTTTATTTTTTTAAAGCAGTGTTACTACTACTGTCAAGTCAAGACAGCTCTGAGGAATAAACTATAGAAGAGTGGTAGTATGTTGAAGGCAGCACAAAGTGGAACAAAGAAATTGGTTCCACGCTTTTGTCAAAAGAAAACTGTTTTTTTTATTTAAAGAACATCGTTATTATACAAAGAAGTGCATACACTTTCTATTCTGACCATCCTAGCTGCCTCATAACCACACACAAGCCCCTGTTACCAAACACTCAGATGGCTTTGCAACTCAAAAGCCCCATGGTTTGGAAACTGATGTCCCAAGTGTTTTGAAAGAAGGATAGCATGACAGCAGGGAAAGACTATTCCCTCAGTCTCTTATTTTACTCCATATGGTCCTGTCATGAAATTAATTATTTTGCCCTCTTTAAAGACACCATAACTTCAATCTCAGGAAGACTGTACCCTGGCAGTAACAATTAGGGCAATGTAATTTAAGGTAAGTACCAGTACTCAGCTGAAACTGTCCTTCAGTGAGTTACACAGGGGGGCATCCCTGTGGCATGTGACAAGACCTGTAGTGTGTGATGGCTGCATCTGCTTGTTTTCTAGTTCTCTGTTCAATATAATGCATTTCTTAAGGTGAGACACACTGCACATGAAACAGGGAAGAGGTGGGACTTGGGGAAGCTGTAATGATCACCATTTAATTCTCCGTAATTGGAAGAAACTGTATCTGCTGAGCAAGTTATATTGGAAGTCCCAGATTTAAAGTATAGAGTATATCACTCAATGTGAAATTGTTTTCCTGGGAATACTCCTTTCCCCATTCATGCTAATTCTTAGAGATAAGAAGAAAAGTCAGGGTTGTGTAGTTTGAAGTCCAAGGGTTCCCAGGAACACTGAAAAGCCTTTGAATACTGTGGACTTCATCTGCAAGTGCTATTAAAATAAATAGCATGGTAGGTTGTTTACTTTGTTGTTTTTTTTTTTTGAGGTTAGAAAACTCTTTCATGCATCTTCCACTTCAGTCTTTCCATCATACTAACTCTGCATTTTGAATAGAGAAATTGGATTTGGGTGGAACAGGAGCTTCTGTTTATTCATTAGTTCTTCTAAATGGATGTAAATACATCATATCCCCGGTAGAAAAGCCAGCCTGAAGTCAGCATTCTGCACCCAGGGCATATGAACAGCCCCATGCTCTCCAGTCCGTTTCTCTTCCCAGGTTCCATAACTAGTGCTGGTTTTCAAGTTTAGGAAAACAGCTCATTGAGATAAGAATCTTAATCCTGTCGATTGAACAACAACACCAAAAGGCTGGGCTAACAGGTTTCTCTAACACAGAAGCCTGAGAGGTATTAGAAATAGATTTTTCTGTCTCTGTGCCTGGCCCTTGCCCACTAAAGGCAGCACCGTGGCTCTCCCTTTCCCTGTCAGCGTCAGTGGCGGCAGCCAGTCTGACCTGGAAAGGAGCTGAGGCTCCGGAGGTCTCTTTTGAAATCCGGAAATGTCAGTAATTCATTCCCTCGCCCAGCTCTGTTTATTTAGGGCACCGAGTGCCTGCTTCACCTGATGACATCGTCTGGAGGTAGCTGGAGGCTTTCACATAGCAGTGCCTGTGGCTGGGTGTGGCTCGGTTTTGGTGCATGCTCGGCTGCCGTGTTAGGAAAGGAAAAGCACAGAGAATTCTTCTTACAGAACAGCTCAGCTTTGCCTTTGCTTTTAACAATTGGTGGAAAGTGCCTGGAGCATTGCCAGCAGAAGCTGAAGGCCTTTCCTTGGCTGAGTCCACAGCCTGGTCCGTGAGGAGCAGTTTGCCCAAGGCAGGGAAAGCTACCCTCAGGCTCATCTGCAAGCAGACCCTGCTCCTGTTGGTGATGTACCCCCGCTCCCTCTTTTTGTGAGCTGTAGTTTGAGTTCTTGGCAACATTGAGAGGCAGCTCTGTGATGAAAGATGTCTGTGAAATTTGGTAGTGTGTGCCCCAGACAGGCTTCTCTAGCACAGTGTCCCAGGATGGGACTTGTTTCATGCAAAAGTCTTAACTGGTGTTACCTGCACAAAGTAATCAACACAGGTTCCATCCTGAAGATGACTGATTTAGTACTGGGTGTGGCGATGTCTTCGGTATGAAATGAGGTATCATTATCCTTTTGTTCTGTCTTACTGCAAGTGGACTTGGCTGTACGGCTATTTCTACAAGGAGCCATTGCCCGCAGTGTAGAACAGTAGGTGATTCTTGTTAGATGAAGAAGCAGGAGAATGATTTGTAATGCTGTACTCAGTTATAGCCTTGTTCCTGTAAACAAGCTTTGCGTTTTACTCTTGCTAACTTAGTTGGGAATATTCTCGCTAGTTTCAATTTTATTCTCAATACCTCTGTCTTAGACTAAAATTAGGTAGGTTATTTTGCCAGTATTAATTGGCAAAGAAACTGATCAGAATCTGCAAATCACAAAGTTATTTCTTCATCTGATTGTTCCATCTGAGTGAAGAGATGAGACTCTTAGGCTTTCTTCAAAATCCTCGCTTGCAAAACATTTTGCACCTGATTATTTTATTGCGCTGTTAGGATTTCCTTCTTAATTTGTAGGGTAAAGCTTATTTGCATGGACAACCAAATGAAGAGACATTGGATAAGGTTATATTTGAAGGTCTGTTGCTCATTTTATGTGATTTTGCTGGTACAAACTAATAGATTTTTCTACTTTCCATTATTCCATTTATAAAATGGAATTTCTGCAGTCTTTATAAATACTTATTGAAATTGTTCTTATGCTTATAGAATGTTCTTGAAGATGTCTTGAAAATATTCTTTTGTGCTTGGAGAACTGAAGTTGTTTGGTTTTAATTAGCATGGAAAACTAATCAAATGGTATTCTTGCTTTGTTTTTATATTTTTTGAAAGTAGGAAAGAGACATAGCATGGGTATTAAAGGACTGCTGAAATCTCAGAAATACAGACTTTGGTTAGGCTTTTAATGGCTAGTGTACAGGAGAGAACTACACAGTAAATCATCTTGAAGTACGAGCGCTGCAGTGAAAGTAATGCCTCCTATTTTATTAAGCCGTCCCACAACAACAGAGGTGGATGTTGGCGGTATGGCAGTAGAGTTTGAACCTTCCCACCAATACCCCATTACATTTTGTTGCCATGTGCAGCGGAAGGGCAGTCCGACAAAATGGTGTTTGATATGGAATAAGTATGGAGCAAAGGTGTATCATTGAATTCCTCCATATGAAAACAGTGGCATCCACTGATATTTATTGATTCTTGCTGAACGTTGATGGGATACCAAACAATGGATGTGAGAACAGTGAGGGAGGGAGTGGGTGGTGCGTTTCAGCAGTGGCAACAGTGGATCACCTCCACTGGTGCAGATTTTTACTGATGTGGCATGCAGGCTCTTGTTCATCGCTGGTGAAAATGCACAGCTAATGGTGGCAGCTATGTTGAAAAATAGTGTTTAGTAGCTGAAAATTTGTTATATCGTATAGCATGATTGTGCTCTTTGTATCTGTTGTAGTTTCTATGGAAATATATAGGAGGCATTACTTTTGGAGCTACCTATGGTTGGGCAGAAATTTTAGTTTTCCATTATTTACCAAATGGCAATGCCTTGGGACTTTATTTGAGGTGTCAAGTCCATTGCTCAGAGACAGAGCACCAATAAGATTTCTGACCAGAACAACGGTTAATCTTATTACAGGACTTGAGACAACAAAAGGCTACAGGTAGAAAGGTGAAAACAGCAAAGCAATAAAAACACCATAGACTGGCCTCAGCATGTTAACGGGCTAAATTTTGTAAGGACTGTGGGTTTTGATGCGGGTGTGTGTGTGTTTCATAGCTACGAAGAGACTGAACAAGTATTTGGAGGACATGCTGCATAAAATTATTGGCAAAAAGCACTCTCAACTCCAAGTGTTGGAAGAGATCTATTATTACTTTGTGTGTGTGTTTGGTTTTAAGTACACCAAACATCTGGTGGGTCAGTGATTTTTGCAGTACTGCAATATAAGCTGAGATGTGAGGCAGGAGTTGGTATTTTGATAGAGTTAATCTATTTTACAAATATTTTGCGGAAAATACCTGCAAAGTTTGCATCTCACATAAGAGTGAAGAACTTTGAAAATGGGCCAAGTCAGATGTGCTCGGGTTAGAACCTTGACTGATGGGGTAACGACTGGGGAAAGTGGTGGAGGTAAATAAATCAGCTGATCTGTCCGTGTCATTCCTGAGCTGATGGTGGCTCTCTGCAAGGATTTTATGAGGTGCTGCTCAGGATTTTGATTTGAGGAAGAGAGTGAAATACTTAACCTGAGAATTTATGAGTAGTCAGTGTAAGAATGGTAGGAGAAGAAATGAAGGCAGGCAAGCAACCAGACCCTTCGCAGAGGTCAAATGTAGGAAATGGGGGAAGACAGACTTGCACACCTATATTGGTGTCAGATGATGTCAGTGGAAAAGTAATCAAATATTGGATTGGTGAGGAAGATGATATCAAATGATATAAGAAAAAGATTGTTGTGGAAAATGTCAGTTAAAGACAAACTGGGATTAGAATTGGAAGAATGGAAAGTTGGTAAAAGGATGTTAGTATTTTGGAAATGGCTTTCACTGAAGTTGGAGTATCAGCACTGACTTTGCTAAAAATGTGGAAGAACTATAAGGGAAAGTGAAGTTGCAGTGGAGGATATCTGCCAAATCTCAAGATATACAACAATGATGATCTGCAGCATGAGAACAAGAGCAGAGGAAATGGGTGTTGGTCCAGTTGGGAACATGCAGGTTGCATGCCAGATGTGTGGTTATCAGTTTGTCAGTGAACACAGACAGTGTTTCTGAATTCACTGTTCAACAAGTTATTTCTCTGAAAAAGCCTCAACTATGCTGTCCTCTAACAAAAAATTATTCCTGTCCTAACATGCTGTAAATTGGCAGGATAAAGTGTGACTGTTCCTGCACTGTCTGGAATTTGGACAGTTTTTGGCTGTAACCTCTCAAATAAAGGTAACAATAACAAGAAGTTATTGCTTTTTTTTTTTTTTTTTTTTTTTAAAATATACATTACAGGCTTTGGTTTGTAGTGTCAGGAATTTACAGCTGGAAGCTAATTTCTGCCACCTTTTCCCTTTATGTTTTGAATTTTATTTGATGAGTAATAGAAACAACAGGCATTCAAAACAAAATAGAATCAAGTATTGATAGATTGCTAGGTATTGCAGTAAGACTGTGCTAAGGCAAGAAGAAGAGCATATGAAGCTGCTTCAGGGAGTTGTGTTGAGGACCTTGCCGTTACATATACCAACAATATTACAAAATTGACATCTGGGAGTGATAGACCATCTTTAGCTTGCTGATTGCAGGCTAATGGGAATAATAATACTATTTACTTCCTTTCCCACTTCTAGTCTATTAGAAATTCAGAATTCAGTTTATTCACTGACAGCAAAAGAAATAAAACAGTACTGGGTAGTACATAAATCCACGAAAAATGTTTCTGTGCAGATGTATTGTCATTTGCCAACTCTCCATAACTGAATCTACTGGGACCATCACATACTTCAAGGTTGTTTTTAAGTGAGAGAAAAACAAGGCTTATCAGGGGACAAAATTATAAAAGTTTTTAGGACTATAATCAAATCTAGACTACTCACAAAAGTTACTTCTGTTTCGCGTAGAGCTTCCTTGTCCAATGGGAACTGGGGTTTTGTGAACTGTGCTCAGACACACTGGGCGACATATTTCCACTGCTTGTCAAGTTTCAAATAGGTGTGCTTGAGATTTCAGATATTCTGTTTGTGCTCTTTCTTGGCCTGGTTTATCCTTACAGAAATAACGGAGCGAGTATTGACCTTTTCATCTCCAGTTAATAACTTGGTGAACAAAATGTTCTCCATAGGTAGTTCAGGAAAGGGAGCAGCCGTTACTTCTAACATAACATCTACAGTCATGAGCAGCAGCATGACCTGCGCTGAACTATAAGCTCAAGTTTGCAGAAGAGATGCTTTGTTCAACCTTCTTGGGCTTGGAGCAGAGCTTGCATCCTAGATTTCCCTGGTCCAGTTTAGAGGCAAGTGCACACTCACCTGTATGAATTGAATGCTGTCTGGGCCAGGGTGTGTAGGGTGTAGCCCGGTGACTCTTTCAGGATGGATTTTTTTCTGAGATATGGGACTTTGTTCTGTGACATAAGACAAAGCTGACTTGCAGTACTGTGCTTCTGCCCAACCTGTTCACCAACAACTCACTGAAAGCTAGCCACTTCATCTCGCTTTTCCATTTCAATGCTTTATCATAGAGCTGGAGTTTCTGCCGATTACTCCAAGAGTGTAGAAGTTGCTTGAGGGAAAGGAGGATTAAAAGGCTGTACACACATAAAACTAAAAGCAAAAAAATGGATGCTAATTCTAATTTGACCACTGAAATTCTGGGATGCTTCTGACAAACCACTAAAAGACTATGCTCCCCAATTCTCACACTTTTAAAACTGTGTTAGTTTACAGAAATGCTATGAACATTAAGTGTTGCTATTTATATTACAGTATTTGGAAGCTGTGAAGTTATAAATTATTGGTCTGTTTCTCTGATACCATCCTTCTAACAGCATTTTAGTTCATAGTGCCAGTGATTGTAGCTAAAGGCAATAGGATTAACAGAAGTACCTTGGAAAAGGAAAGAATGTAGTCTTCAACTTTTGTTTCGCTTGTGGAGTAGTTAGCCAGACAGAAAACTAAGTTCAAAATGGCTGTGTTTGAGACTAGCAAGACCTTGTCAGTGCTAGGACTTTGAAGCAGTGATCTGCCTAAGTTCTGGGCCTGCGGCATGACACAAGAAAGTGGGACACTAAGAGGTTGTCAGATAGTTCCAAAAGGAAAAATATTGGGAATTTTGTCCTTTTGTCTCCCTGCTCCTCCCCCAAACAGAGCTCTCTTATATGAAACATTTGTGGCTCATTGTCCTGCACAGTAATGCTGCACTTCTTTGTGTTTGGTGTGAAGTTACAAATGAAAGTGAAATTTTTAAATGTTGATCATCTGGCTTTAACTCTACCTCCCTCCGGTTAGCAATTCCAAGATCGAGTCTGCACTCTGTCTCCTGTCTATCTGATTCATTTTGCTTCCTCTAGATCCATGTTTATATAACCTCTCAATACTGAGGACCCAAGTGACCTTTGCATGACACCATGAATCATATATGGGAAATGTAGAGTTAGGAAGGAGAAATGAAGTAAGTGTATTTATAGTCAGAAAAGTAATTGTAAAAATCTCATCTTACACAGCAAATATGCTTCCTGTGAATGTTTTGAGTTGTGTCCACTGACTTTTCTGACAAAAATAAACCCGTGGGGAACTTAATTGGCTCTCAAAACCCAAGCTGATCTTGCAGACTGATAATTAGTGTGTTTCTGTGAGCATATTTAAATACATGTTGAAAATAAACCATATCTAATTTAGATACTATTGAGAGACACAAGACAGGGACATCCCACAGTGTGATTTCATTTGTCTTTATTTATATAGATTTATAAAACTGATTAAGTATACATTCTGTGCTCTGGACTCCTGACACATAAATCTACGTGAAGAACAGTAATTTATTTTTACTTTAGATAAAGCCTTCTCAGCACGTCTTAAATCAGAGCTGGGCACCAGCTCACAGTAAAACCAAAACCATCCTGTAGCCACATAAATCTCTCCAGTCTCTGTCCATCTGCTCTTCAGAGTTCAACTGCACTTTAAACCAAAGATAATACGTGGCATATTCCTGGATTGCAGGAACTCAAGAAAAAGTTATCCCCAGAATGAGTTTTTTAAATCATTTTTTCTCTAAGGATTCATCTTCTTCTTTCTCCTCCTTGCCATCCACAACTTTTACTGTGTTGGAGGTGCCCCAGAAAATTGCCCATCGTGTCAGGCATTTAGGGCTCATACTTCTAAAGCGCCTGGAAGATTTTTTAAATGTGGTGTGAAATTTGAGTATAGCTTCCCAATTTGACTTACCTACTCGTGTTTCGAGATTTATTCTAGCTAAGCAAACAATGGTCATGATTTGAGAGATTTGTGACCTTTCTGTACCCGTAGCTGTTCCCTGATGACTTCTCTGCTATCTTATATCCATAGATTGTTATGTTTTTCCTCTGCGTTTCACTCCCTTCAGGTAAGAATTTCCTTTTCCTTGACTATGCCATGTAAAACAATTCCTGCATCTGGTATCCAATAGTGAGTTGAAATTAAATTACTAATAAGTAATTATTTTAATATATTAACAGAATTTTAAAAAAGCAGAAAAGAAGTGGATATTGTTTAAAAGATGTTGGAGGGCTTGCTGACTTGGTCAGTAAAGGATCGCAGAGTCAGAATTGTGCATCGAGGGAAAGGCAGATGCAACACCAGTGCATATGTGGTTACTGATAGACATCTCTAGATTTGACCACTTGAGTGCAGAGATAGGAGCAGCCTCCGAGGTGATGCCAGCCACCTCTTAGCTAATGCACAATTGTTCTCTGTAGATGAAGTAAATAGCAGGATAGTATTGTCTGTGCTTAATGCAGATGCTTTCCTAGCTTCTGACAGCATGTTAGAGATTTAGCCTAGCTGGGGTTGGCGTCTCTTCAGAGAAATGACGTGCAACAGGTACACATAATTGTTCTAAGTCACACCTTGCTTGAAGCAAATTTCTGTTAACAGATACATTGCAGCTTCATGCTCATGTCCTTTTATTTTAGAATGAAAAACCTTTTAGACTTGACATTTCTAGAGAAATACGAACACTTGTATAAAACCTGCGAATTGTGAATACAAACATACGCTAAATTATGGGCTATGAGTAACTCAGCCTATATACAAGAACAAAGTTATCATTACGTGTGCTCGGCCTCCTGTTTCCCAGACTTTCCTTATACTTTTCAAGCTTTGCCAAAACTCAACCAACCATTTTTGAATTTTTCATATGCTTTGCCAAAGTATTATTTCAAAAATGGGGAGCGGTGTGTACAAAAATAGAAGGTGCGTATAGAATGAAGGCTTTTTGCTTTGAGGAAAGGGATTATACTATGTCTAAGAAATATTTGGAGACTTCAAATATATTTATCGTAATGACTGCTTTCTTTCAGTTTGACAGCTTGGATTGAAAAGCATACTTAAATCTCTTGTCTGTCCTCGCATACTGGGGATTAATTTTACCCATGCCTGATACAATGCACATAGGCAAGATTACCAGTGTTCTGTACAAACATCAATTAGGACTATCTTGACTATACAGAGGAAGTTGCACAGCAAAACAAAATGAAAGTGTTACCACTGCAGAATATTCTTTCTTCTCTCATAATTTTAACCCGAAGACTGGGGTTTTGCCTGAGCAAAAGTGCATAGAAGGATTTAGAAGCACTTGCACTTGATACTGAATGGAGAACCAGTTTTTTCAAGTGGTTGATAAATTTACTGAGGTTATCAATAATTAACTTATTCTGATGAGTAGGGATATAGAACCGTTAGTTAACTTGAAACAACTGGCTGTATCTCTAGTTTCAATGCATCTGAAAACTTTTTGCTTCTTGCGTTGTCCTTTGCAGTCTCACCTTTTCTGACTGTGAGCTTTTTGTGGTTTTTTTTTCATTTGTTTTGTATTTTGAGACAGAGTTTTAAAACAGGCAGATAGAGAGAAAGGGTTTACAACTGCCAAAACCTATGCGTTGAATAAAACCTATCTGTTGACACCAGGTCTTTCATTTCTATTACCCACAGTAAAGTTAGGCAGCGGTATTCTAGGGACTAAAAAAATCTGAAACATTTTTAACAGGCTTACTATATGACTACTGGTGCACTAGACTTGTAGGTACACCAAAAGCTTCCTTGTAAAACTTAACTACATTATAACCACTGAAACAAGGACTTTGTATGACCATACTGTGATTGCTACATCTGCTAATTTATTATTACTAAGGTGGATTACTGCTTGTTTATTCAGCTACTCTCAGGTCTCCATTGACAAGATAATTGGTCAACTTTACTTTTTGTGTAGATGCTCAGCCATTTTTACTATTGCATCTACTCCTTTCAGGCAGTTAAAGTTATCTTCCTGGTGTGGCAGCCTTCTGTGTTTATGTACAATACCTGCTACACTTACACTCAATTTTGAATTTTTAAGTTATAACTCCCTCGCATCATTCCTGAGTCATTTATTCTCAAACAGGTGATCCAGGGAGATTTTAGAGCACTAGTGGATTTGCCATGGAGATTTGGAGAGAAAAAAAGATTCTCAAAATGTCAGTCTTAGGCCCTTCCTTATTTAAAATAGGGTCATTCACTGGCTTTTAAAGACTTCCCTGAATGGCAGCTTGATCTCCTTGGTTCTGAGCTTCCCTGAGCTCAGTATTCCACAGTGCCAATTTGGTTCGGAAACCAAACTAGTTATGTGGGAACCCAGTGGCAAGTCTTGCCCACTACTGGGACTCCAAAAATTATAGGGAAAAGTCTGTGGATTTTGATGCTGACAAATAAATGAGGACACACTTGTGCAACTCAGTGACTAAATTGTTAAAATGAAAAACCTGAATGCAAAAGTACAGATGTACCAGCTATTAATTGTGTTTACAAAGTAGAACTTGTTCTCTGTCCTCTGTAATCTGCATAATATTTAAAGCAGAGCCAAATAGTTTGCCAGACTTTTGTGGCTCCCAGGCACTGTAAGACAGTCCCTCGTGCACAGAGAAAGGTGATTATTGAGGTTCATCATAGTGCACAGAAAAGGCAAAGCAGCTGCCATATTTTGTGCGTTGGTGTGGGGTGCCTTCATTGGTAAAGGGACGGAAGCATTTTAGCTCTGTCGTTTCCCATGCTGCCACTGCTGTTACCAAAGGGAATCAAAATCCCCGAATTGATTTGTAGGTCAAAGATCAAAAATGTTTTGTGGCTGTGCACCACTTTGTCAAAGGCTGTATATTGTTGTGTTATATTAAAGACTAAGAGTGCCCATAAACAAACAAAGAATAGAAAGCTACTTTAAAGATCCTTTTGTTTCAGTAGAAGAAAAAAGGAAATATTAAGCAATAGTATAAAATGTATTGCCAGTTATTCTGTAGAAAACTTCTTTTTATTCATTGTATCTTTTATTTGTTCTTGATAGTTCTGTACACCCAAGGATATTCAGCGAAGAGCTATATCTCATTAGCCTTCCCCAGTTGCTTTCTTGTATTTTTCCCTCTGATATCCTTACACTTTTTAGTCTGAAGACAACAAAATCTTGCAGATTTTTTTTCTGCGTACATTTGTTGTGCCGTGATGATGTATTTACATCTGTTTCTTTGTAGATGTATCTAGTGTTTATTTTTCCATTCAATTTATGCACCATTTTATATCCAGAAGCCATTCTAAAAAAATAGCTATCCAAGAAAGAGTTTCAAAATGTTTGTGTGTCACATTTCCACTTTGTTACAAATCACAAAATGTTTTAAGTTTCTTCTATCTGTTTGTTGGAACAGTTTTTGTGTGTCTCCCGACTTTCCAGTTACCTGAAGGAAAGAGCACAAAAAGGTTCTACTTGTGCCTTCCAGCAGCTCTCTGCTCTCCCTCGGGAGGGGACTGGTATGAGACTGATCAGTAAGATGGAATGGGATGCCGTGGGAAGCCAGTCCTCATTTCACTGGTAGCACGTTCTCATATGATAATGGGAGTAATTCTCATTTTAGTCTCCTTTAAACTAATCCTAGAAGTCTGTAGTTTCTAGTAATTGTTGTGTGATTGCTTAACTCCTTGAAGAAAATGTGTTCTGCGAATGCCTATGCAGAAATAAGATTCTTAATACTGAATTGCGCTGTATTCACATCCATTTATTTTCCTATGGAAGTCAGTATGTTTTTATCTCATAATCATCCCTTATTGCACAGGTATTGCTACAGGATAAACCTCTGATTTCTGAGAAATACTGAAAGCCAACTGGCATCTAAGGCATACCAATGTAGTTAACAGAGATAGATCTGGCCTCACTTAGCCAACAGTGTGAGCATATGTGTAACTGGAAACATTTGTTTTCCCTCTGTAAAATGGTGGAAGGCTTTTTGCCAAGAGAGGAGCATCAAACAATGTTGTAATGTCTTTTGATGTTTCTTGCTTGGTCTTAAATCATGCTCTGATGTTAATTAGCTTTGAGAGGTGTTTTTTAAAATCGTTTAATGATTCAAGTATATAAATTTTTTTTTTTTTTGCCTACGCCAAAATATTGCAGACTAGTGAGATGCTACTTGAGGTTAGAGAGGTTACGTGAAAGCCAAGGTCTTACACGAAAAGTCAGTTGGTAACAAACAGAACAAGTATTGCTACAAATTCTTTAGCAGCTTTTAGGGTCTACAGTGCCAAATGTTGATAGGAGCTGAAAAGTGCTTTCAGTAGCTCCCTGAGAACTAGAAGTCATCCAATCCAGAAGGTTATGAGGTAGCACAAGTGTTCATAAAGCCTTAGCAGCCAGTGTCTGCATTCAATAACTTGTTTTTATTTCAAATCTGTCCAATATTTTTCTTTACTCAAATTTTCCTCTATCGTTACAGCATTCTTCATGTTCCTGAAATTACAGATCTTTTGTAGTGTACCATGAAGTATTTGAGTTTAGTAAAATTTTCTTAAATGATCCACTATAGAGAATGGCCTTTAAACCAAGAACAATGATCATTCAAGCGAACTGGCAAGTAAAAAACAAAATCAAATAAGAAAAGCCCTATAGCAGCAAAACTGTGACCGCACAAAATAAAATTATATTTGTTGTACTTCTGGACTTTCTTCATATATATTTTAATAAAAAAAATACCAAATAATTAGAAAATATTATTTGGTATTTTGCATCTGTTGTTACATTAACATCTTATTACTAATGAGATATTTAAAATAGTTTGTTCTTACTTCCCCTATGTTAGGCTATTTCTTATATATTTTAATTCAGTATCACGAGGCTAAAATTGTTTAGTACGTTATGTATTAAGTGGTGCACAAATCATATGGCATTTTTATTACTGTGAAAGTGTGTAAAGCTAAATGGTTCCAATTCTTCTTACATGTTTACCTTGCGTTTGTAATAAGGATGATGAGGTGAAAAATAAATGTCGCAACACTGAAAGGCAGAAAGGGATTCACCAAAGTTAATCAAACTATTTCCTTTATAGTCCATTGCATTTTGATAGTTGATTAGAAATTAATGAATAGAAGTTGCTTTTTCTGTTTAGATATCTTTATTATGGATAAATGAATTGCAATTCAGAATCCCCTGTCTATCAGTGGTGCATAGAATGATTAACTTGAATCTGTGCTTAGCCATATGAACCCCTATTCATAGGTGTTCATAAGCTGACACTTGAGATATTTATGGTCACGACACAATCTGATTTATTTCCTCCTTAAATAAGAAAAAAAATGCCACTGGATTATTCAAAACAAAAAGTCACTTTAAGCTTTGGTCTCACATACTTAGGCAATTACTTCTCACTCAGTAGAGGCAAAACCCCAAAATGTTTTGAAGAAAGCTTTCATCAACGTGGGCACACATTCCTCAAAAATACGTGCAGTTTAGCAAAATTATCTGTTTTATTTATATGACTATCATTTTATATTTTATATATTATGTATGTATATTTATATTTTATGTATCATATGACATCAAGAGAAAACTATTGGTATCATTAATCATTTTAATAATCAGCTTAAGATACTGCATATATAGATGCTCAGTTTTGCGGAAATGTTATTTTGCCTGATTTTTATGTGTTCCCTTCTTTACGTCTTCCAAAGCTTTTGCCTGTATAACAGTGTCTTGTGATACTGGAATAGAAATGCTTTCAGTGTAGCTACTTATTTACTTCATCAAAGATAAGCAATACCTTTGCTTGAGGTAAGCATGTGATTCAGCATACTTATCCGTATCTGCTACCTTTTCCTCTGCTTACTATAAACTTTTAAGTATTTTAAGTAGTTTGGAATGTTAACATACTTCCGGAGCTATCAGCTGGAATGTCAGTGTGCTGGAAAAGTAAAATAAACCTTAAAATAATCCCAACATCCCTAAACACTTTGGACATGAAATGTCAAAGGAATTACATGTTTATAGCAGTGCACACAAGTGGGATCTATCCATGATATTGTTAACATGCATTAACTATGGTTTAAGCATCTTAAGAACAACCAGAATCTTTGAAGGCTGTGTTTTTTTTATGAACAGCTGATGATTAAGGAGGTACAGGTTGGGAAATGATGAGTTCCTCTTCATATTCCCTGGACTTCTGACTATTGTTGAGGCAGCAATGTTTGTGCCTTTCCAGCAGGGCTGGAAAGAGATGGACCAGTCTGTTGGGATTGACCTACAACAACTGGTGCTTAAGTTCAATGAAAAAAATGTATTTCCAACTAGCCTGCCATTTTCTATTCAAAGGGATATTTATGTCTTTTGAAATTTAAATTTTAAAAGATCTTGTTTACATTAATTTCAAACAAATTAAAGACAAAATTGGATATATTTACAGATATTGATACATGTGAGTGATCAGCACTGGAGCTTGTAGAGACATTGCCCATTCGGTTAAAAACATGTATTAATTCATGTGGAGGTAACAACTCTTAGCCATCCCATGTTACAGTTTAATGAATTCCAGAGAGTTTCTTTCAGTCATGTAGTTATGAAAATTATATGTTTTTGCTCTCAAGGTAGAATAGCATGAGATAGCCTTCAGCCCTAGTGAAGCTCAGCTCCTACTTGTAGCTTAGATGCACTGTTTAGTGATCCATCTATTTAAAGTTGTCCAACTCTTCATGATCACCGAGACCTTTGCCTGCTTCAAACTTTCTTAATCTCAGCAAAAATACCACTTCTGTATTTCTCAGGAAAAAACTAACAGGAGAATGAATTCTTCCCCCAAGCACTTAGTTTTGCCCGTTCTGTTATTGTTCTCTTTTTCTTATACTGTGGCTTGGTTGAGTAACGCTGTCACCTCTTGTATTCTAGAAAAGAGGTTTCAATTTTTTTCCTCCCTTTTAACTTTGTTATCTTTGTGAAAGATCTATCCAGATTTGGTCAGGTGTGACTTCCAGTAAACCTTGATTTCTGCATGTGCTTAATGGAATCTGGCAGCTAAACAGTTGTCACTGGATGTGATCTATTCTGCTGGCATTTTTTTTTTCCCACCCATATCACTCAAAGGACTAAAAGTGGGGCATCCAGAAATGTAAAAGAGTGGAGAGCAATGGCATTCATGTAGTTTGGTATGAAGTGGCTAAACAAATTGGAGGGAACTGATATAGAAGTTGATATTGGTGAAATCACGCAGACAGATCTCATAACTGCTATGTTAAATGTCTCATAGAATCTAGGTTTCTTTGCATACCTCTGAAATCAAACAGACCTGTGGCACAATGTGTACTTCATTTCCCTGTGGTGAGTGTCCCATCTAATAGGATACTACAGCTTTTTAAGCTCCAGTGGTAGATGTCTGTTCCAGTATTTCACATAAAAATATGTATTATTCTCCATAGTGGAGTGTTATTCTGCTGTTCCATGTGCTAAAAATTCAAATGAGAAAAATTCGCATAAATTTTGTACTGTCTTCCCCAAAACAACGTTAATAAGTAGAATGGTTTTCCTTTCTTATAAGTATAAAGCATGTCATGCAATTCCGGACAGTATTGACCTAGTTCTTTTGGGTACCAAAAAAAAAGGCCACAGAAATGAACAATCCACTTAATTACTTAATTCCATATGGATCTCCTTTTGCATTTTTATATATAAAATAGCTTTATGGGCAATAGTAAATAGAATTTTAATGTGCTGGGGATTTAGCCTCAGGTATTTGGCTAGATTCCCAAGTCCTGCTTCTAATGCTGTGTCAAGCTATAGAAGGATAATCTGTCATTGTATGTTATGTGTAGATTATAGAAGAGACTTCAAGGTAACATGTTGAGACAGCAGAGAAGGTTGGGCGTATTCCCTGGAGGAGTTCTAGAATGCACTTATCAAAAAAATGTAAAGAATAGGCATTGTTACACTGCTCATCTCTCAGATTAGTTTTTCTTTATGATTATATAGATCAGGTTATATATACCATACTGTTGTGCTTTTTTTATGAATGATTGTAAGAAACAACGGCAAATAATTTGGAATAAGTTTTTCTTCCAGTAAAGTATTGGCCAATGCGTTTCCATGGACCAAAAAATACCAAGAATAATTTCTAAAATGATCTGACCTTGGCTAGCCTGCATAGAAAAAGCAAGAATTTTTAACTGTTCCTATTTCTAGAAAGTCATCAGCTTCACTTTGAATTATTAGTTCCATTTAGAGTGGAAAGGATCTGATAGTGTTTCTTTATCACACTTAAAATATTTGAAGCATAGTTGAGATAACCATGTGATTGAAGAAAAGTGGATTTCATGTTCCTCTTATAGCATAACTGCTTGAAGATGCTCCTGTGGTAAAAGATTAAGATCTTACTCAGTTTCCAGTATGAATAATCAACGTTTCTGATTGATTTCTTTTAATAGAAAATGAGTTTTGACTAAACAAAATGTTATTCACGTGAATTCCCTAGTTCACTGGAAGTACTTTGATTTGAAAACAGTGTCACTGTACTTGCTGTGTACTGCAGCTCAGCTTTTTAACCCCTCTGCTCATGGTCAGCGCTGGTTGTCCCCAAACCCGGAGGCCATTCTGCCATCACTTGTCCTCACAGTGCATCCTGAGGTGTGTAGCTCAGCCAGGCAGCTTGCAGAACATGACTGCGCCACAGTTCATGGTCCCCAAGCAGGAACTCCAGGGAGGCACTGAATAAACATTACTAAGTCTTGCTTTTGTTTTTGAGAAATAAAGGAAAACAAAGATCTAACCAAATCTAACTGCTGTCAATGTACTGTCAAGCTGCCGTGCTGATTATGGCAGATCCTTTCAAGAATTTCTCGTATGTGTGTGAATTTCATCGACATCTTTGATTCTTTTGTTAGATCATCATAGAAAATACTCTTTATTTTCTTCTTTTTGGTGTCTTCTGTTCTCATTGTGCTCTCGTGTTTTCTCACTTTTCTCTTGTTCTTTCCTCTTAGGTCTGGCTCCAACTCCAGACAGTTTTCTTCTGTGGTAGAAACAGTTTGTGCTGCTTTATATTTTAGTTGCAATTCCTCAAAAAGGAAGCTCCTTAACCTGGGCTTTAGTTTCCTTGGGCAGAATAGAGCTGTCTATAATCCTTGTGGGTTGACCAAGGTTTCTTAGAGATAATTCCTCTAGTGGCCAAAAAGGCTCAATGAGGGGATATCAGTAAGATTCACTTGCTCCAGATTTGGTGTTTTGAGGTTATATAAACTTTGCTGATTCATATTATGGAGAAGACACTGGCTGCAATTTAATTTTAACTACACTGGTTTTCTACAGCAGACTGTAGCTCTCACTTCACAAAAAATGTAGATGTACATAGTTACAGTGATTTCCTCCTTCAATAGACTGTTGAATCTGGAATGTGAGGAGGTACTAGAAGGGTACTATGAAAAATAATCCAAAGCAAGCTCTGCAAAGAGATATCTCTGTAGTCTAATTCACAGAACTGAGCAATCGTGACTCCCTCTGAGCTCTCACATAAACACAGTATCACACGTGAGTAATGTATAAGCTTTGTTCATTATTAAATCTCATTTAAAATGATGGTTGCTGCAGAAGAAGATTTTGTCTACTGAAAAGCATTAGCATGATCCAGTTTTGTTCTGGAAGAGTTGAAAATTCTGTTACTTTTCTATCTAATGCATAAATAAATGTTGCCTGAGTGATATTCTCCCACCACTTATAAATGGTTTGTGAATAGCTTTTCCTGAATGATTGATTTTTTGGGAGCACTGCTAAATCAAACCATTGTTTGGAGAGATTTTTTAAAACTGAAGTGGGTATTTTAAGTGCATTAGAATATGGGATTTGGAAATTTGGTCAGGTCTATGATTCCATTATTTTCTCTAAATAGGTTAGAGCTATTTGTAGCCTCTTGTAACCCATTTTCATTAGTTTTACTGCGTCAGTGCATTCCTGCCAATTTCAAGGCTAATGTAGACTTCGGCATACGTGGGATGGATTTGGTACATGCATTTGGTTTGTGTGAGAGCTGTGTCATGTTTCTTCCTATTGTTCCTAGAGGGACTGCTCGTTAAACTCTCCTAGGAGCACTGCAGAATAAATTGCATCTACATTGCCTTTCAAATATTGTATTGTAATTAACATAAAATGACTCACAGATAATAATTTTCTTTGATAATCATACCATTATTTAGCAGTAATTCCTGCAGGTTCAGTTTTAAGTAACTTAGTGTGAGGACTGTGTGCTCCTAGTTTAAAAACTAGTTTGGTAACCAAACATTTTTGCTGCAATTGTTACTTCTTAAAGCTGCTTCACTGAAATTCACAAGGATGAAAACTTCCAGGGTAAAGAGAATGAAATAGGTGATTGGAAAAAAAATGGAAAAGTATTTGGGGATATTCCAAAAGCCTGTTTTAATGAGGAAAAGAAATAAGGAAGTTAAAGGAATTATTTTCAATACTATTTACACTGTGTCAAGTTTCATTTCAGCAATACAAAGACTGACATCATCTGCATTAACATAGTTAGCCTCGATCAGATATATAGTAGCTAAAAGAATTCTGAAATATTTCTTTCTGTGTGTATCAAGTTGTCATTCAAAAGCAAGTGAGAAATAGTCCTTCATTTCATAAATTGAGCATAGTTTTGTGATGATTATTGCAATGAAAGTGAAAAGTTGCTTCATGCTATTTTATTTTGAGGAAGGTAGACTTGAGATAATGGATAGGAATAATTTCTGCTTGTTTTGTCTCCTACCATCTGCACAGATCTCTAAGCAGTAGTGTTTATATTACAATATTACAATAACTATAATAAATTCAAATTCAGTTTTTAGAAAATGCTTTTTGTTTTGTGTGCCTTTATAGTTTGAGCTCAAGAAAGGAAGATCAGCAATTGAGAGAAGGACTTGTCTCTTCATAGATATACTTAGAAATATGTCAGCATATTCCATCATTAATTAAAGTATTTTCATTTTGAAATCACTAACTCAGTTCTTCTGGGTCAGTGCTATCTACTTTTAACTGAAACTGACTTTATGAAGAAAATGTCAGATGTGATACTAAAATCTCAACTAAGCAAACAATTGGAAAAACTTCTGAGACTTGTTCATTTGCTGGTTTGTTCCTGTGTTCAGTAAATACTTTGAAGTTCCATTGCCATATTTGATTTAAAAGGATGTGTGAATGCATAGCTGCAATTAACACTACCTCTCCGGTCCCTGTGCCTATATTCCTCCTCCATCTCCTTTGATAAATATATTTTTGTTTATATTACATATTAATTATAATATTATTAATAAACAAATGAATGTCTAGATCAGTGTTTATCTATAATGTAGATCTGCACAGAAGTGCGATGGTGGATGCAGCCTCCCATTGCACAAGCGGGTGTCATGGAGAGGCAGTTACTTTGTGTCATGGTGGCATGGACTGGGAGGATAGGAATGCTGCCCTTTTCCTTTCAGCCTGGTTGGTTAGACTGATGGATGGGATACGGATGCTTGTAGGCAGGAGGAGGGAATAATATTTTGAGGCTGCAGATGAAATGAGCCATGGTATGTTGGGCATGCATGGCTGGAGTGTGCTGCTGACATGATGGTGTGTGGTGTCCTCTCCGCTCATGGCCTGGTCTGTACTCCGGCTCTTGTGAGCCACTGCTTTCCCACTGGTCCTCTTGAATGGATGCCTAATGATGAAATCCCAGTGAGCTAAAAGCAGGTGACGCCTGGTGTTTGAGAGGACACTGCAGAAACCCCCTGAACTCCTGCTTGCTTAGCAGGAGTCACAGGTGGTGGCCAGGTCCAGAACTGCAGCTGCACACAGCTGTAGTGTAGCTGAGAGGGCTTTCATCAGTCTCAGGGCTGAACTGATGTGTAAGAAAATAAAATGTGAAGTACTGTGCAACAAGGGCAGGCTCTACATTGCGTGCAAGAGCCCTGAGGATTTTTCTGAAAGCATTTGCTATGTGCAGAGTGAGAGAGAAGAAGCATTAATTTAGAGATTCATTGCCCCCCCACCATCTTTGGTGGATGTGGATGCTCTTGGAGATGCCAACGGCTGTCTTGTTGGCCAATAAGTCTTCCAGAAGGTCAAAACTCCTCAAAGTTATGAAACACTCATGTTAGTTTCTGTGCAGGTGTTCCAGAAACAAGTAGAGAATCTGTGGAGATCTGACTACTGCCACAGCAAAATCAGTTTGCTTTGCTGAGAGAACTCTTCAGTGCAGATGCTAGCACCCATCTCTGTAGGTTACTGTAGTGAGGCATTTTTTGTTTTACTTTCTTTCTAATGCCAGCAGTTTTGTGGCTACATTTAAAAACAAAAGTTTTGAAACTATGTTCTCTGTTATGTGCAAGTATTGTTTTTAAAAGATCAGCCTTCAAAAAAGAGATGTTGAGCCAAGTGTCTTTTGCAAAGGAAGATTTAAATTGTGCATCCACGACTGACTTTTAACTTACCTTGGGCAGATCTGAAGTTGTAGTTGCATCAAAATCTGATGTTCGCAATCCTTAACTCTATCTGGGGAGCAACTTATTTCAGCTTACGTTTTAATGATCTTAATTTTTACATTTTAAATATGTTTTTCTAATTCATTGTCAACACTCTTTCTGAGAGAAATTACAGCACGAAGAAATCTCTTCAGTAATTCCTGTTGGAATCAAATTGTTTCCTGTTTTCTGCATTGAAAATAAAATGTTGAAGTGCAGATAAAAAGAGTAACTGCTGGGAAATGTCATCACGTGCTATGCGTATGTATAGGCAAATTGTCTGCAGAAGTCTTTTTAGCAGACTGTTTAGTCTTAAAGTTTCAAGAATTGGAGCTTCTACCATTGTGTAGAAAGGTGGTCCATAGCCAAGTTCATTCTTCCACCTGGAAATCTACAGTAAAATGATATTGTACTAGTCCCCATCCTCTATATGGCCACAGAATGCTAAATGTTTCTGCATGTTCTGACTTCTCTGTATACCAGTTCTCCTGTCCCCATTAAGTTCATCTAGGGTCACTGGCATCTTGTAACTACAATGTGGTCTGTGTTAAAAAAACTAAATTTAGACCAATGTAATTCACTTCTGATGGTATCTGGTGTGTGATAAATTCAGAATGGGGGTCTCTTTTGTAACTGATGTCAGCCAACAAAGGACTTTTTTATTCTGTTAAGGTCCACTGTTGTTCCCCATGAAGTCCATGGAGGGAACTTCTTTTGAGGGTATGTGTACTTCAATGTACTGTTTTCACAGGGACTGTGACTGTGGCAATTCTTCATTGGGTTTGAGTATATGCCAAATCTGTATTTTGTGGAAATGCACAAGCCTTTAGAGAACATGCATGCAATTCTCCTCGCTTCAGTCACTGTTCTCGTTCTGGTGCTCATCTTGAGAGACGCTGAACTTCCCTTACATAGACTTCCCATAGCCTGATTTCTTCATGCATATACTGTTGGTACAAAGAACATTAAATCTTTGCATCCTGAGAAAGAATTTGAAACTCTGATTTTTCCATCAGAGCAGCTTGCTTAAAATGTTTGATTCTGTATATCTTGGCCTTCAGCCAAAGCACTTCATGGATTCAGAAACTTGAAGAATGAACATGTGAATAATTTTGAAAACTAAAGAATATGTGGGAGGAAATTTCAAGAGTTCTGAATATCTCATTGTTAGAAATGTAGCTACTAATATGAAATAGAATTTTGTTTTCCTTGCATTCCTTTGCGAACACTAGAGCTCAAGAATTGTCCATTTTCAGAGGGTAGTCTTATAAATTATCTCGTCATTAGTCGTCAGCCTTAAGTATTGATATCACTGAGAAGTAAGCTAAATAATCTAAGCATAAGATATGTTGCTACAGTTCCTGCAGTTTGCAAATACTTAGGGAAATCCAAATCAACAGAGAATAAAGGTAGGTATCTCCTTACAAGCCACATTGCCTTTGGGCAACATCAAGCTCTGGGCATGTTATTCCTAAAGTATATCCTGAACTGTGCTACTGTCTGTATTAAACTGTATTTTGCATGCCTATATCCCACCTTCTGAGTATTACTACATAAAGACAGATGAAGTAATCAAATGCTTCTGTTAAACTGACAACAGTTCAAACCTATTTCTAAACAATGATTAGAGCCCAAGATAAATCTAGTAGCTCGAAGTGACTCCCAAGCAAGTAACCTAATACATTTTCAGGATCAAACACCTTCGGGTTCTGGGGAGACCTTTGCTATGAACACTGAATGGATTTTTATTTCCTGTTTCCACTTTTCAAATGAGCAATAACTCACCAATGAAGTTTGACAGGAAAAACATAGAGCTTCTTTTAGATGATGGTACCATCCAGTATTATTTTTGCTTTGTTAGTACATTACAGTTCCCCGGTGCTGAAAGAGTGAGATTCTGTGACACTGGATGTATAGCTTGGATATGGCAATAACTTAAGTATTTATGCTTTGAAATTACTGAAGGTTTCAAAAATTTGCATTCCTGGAAAGTGCAGGCTTGTTTCTTTAGGAAGCTTGCACGTATTTGAACACTTAGAAATGGAAGAAGAATACTCCCAAAGCACTTTAACATGGAAGCCTCTCTGAAAAATGAATTCACCTCAAGAGAGTTCATGGTTGCTGAGTGTGGTTTTGGTCCTTTCTGCCTGGCAGTTTTGGTGCTTGCACAGTAAGTGTATTTTTCAAGACTTTCAAGCATTAAGAAAAAAACAGTAGGTTTGTAAATGTAAAAGATGAGAAAATTGGACAAAATAACTATTCGAACATTGTTACTTTTTTGGGGAAAAAAAAATAAACCCTATAAATTACATAAATTTTTAAGTATTCACAAGTGTATGCAGTATAAGAAGATAAAAGAGATACATTGCTGATCTTATCAAGGAAGCATAAATGAGCATTAAGGTGAATGGAAAACAATTTACCAGCACGTTTATACCCTTCAAGGTGCCTGCTAAGGAAAAAAAGCCCATGTCTTAATAACAAAAAGAGAGGAAAATAAGCAGTGATAATACTAAACAGCTGAGTAGTGCAAGACATGATACAAAAACTAAAGACCTGGAAAGCTTTAAATGTACAGCCCCCAGAAAATGTTGAAAGACTCCACGGGTAAAAATAATTGAATTTTTTAACTATGGAGTCAGTAGAAAAGGTTTAATTACACACACAGAGAAATTAAAGCGTAAACTACTACAGTGTTTAGTGTGATACTGTGCTTTTTTATTGGTAGAAAAGTCTTTTCCTGTGCTGTTTCAGGCAGATAAAAGGCAACTGAAGTTCAATGAACAAAAGGATGATCATGTGCCGATCAGGTTTAATCTCCAACATAACTCATCTGAAGCAACCCCCATGTTCTATAAACTAGATTATATTCAAAGATAATATTTGACTTTGTCCATCAGGATTGAGTCTGTAACATCTTGGAATGACAGGATATGTTAAGAGAAATAATTGCCTCATCAAGGCATTAGATCAAGGTGAAGCTTACTTGCTCAAAGTATGTATTGACAGAATGAATACTCCTTCCTGCAGACAGTGGTGTCAAGTAGTGGTGCAATATTTCACTTCTGCTATTTGGAATCACTGCTCTTTTAACTGGGAAGAAGTACAAGAGAAAAGGTTGACTCTAGTAGAACATGCATTATGTTAGAAACCACAGGTAGGTTATTTTTCAGGCAACCAACAGACATGCACAAAAGAAAAAAAAAAAAGTTAAAACCCAAATAGACGTAACAATGTAACAAGAACTGCAGCAATTTTCAGCTCCGTTAATGTCATATAAAAACAAGTCATATGCAGAACAGGCATCTTCATGTTGCGTGGCAGCAAGGAGAGAACTAACAGGATGCCCAGAAAAGAAATAAAAATATATATCAGCAAGACAGAAGCTGCATTTACCAGCATGAAGAAGATATGGGGGTTGATAATCTATGATTTAAAACTGATCTCCGAGTTTTCCACAGAAATTTTGTTTCCACCTTAACAGATGGATGCAAAAGCTGGAAATCCACCAAAGGTACAGACAGACATCTAAAAGCTTTTGAAAGTAAATGCCTCAGGGAAATAGTAGGTATTAAATGAAATGAATTTATAACAAATACTGAGATTCGTCAGAGAGTTGAACAAGACTTAATCTCTTAAATTATCCAAAAACAAAGATGGAAATATCTAGGGTATGTGGTAAGAATGAAGCCAGATCTGATGCCAGACTGTCTGCCATGGCAGGAATGTCTTCTGACTGACTATAGAAGATGGAATATGGACTGACCAAAATAATTCCTCTCTCGAAAAAGTGCTTGGAGGTGGATTTTATGGGTGACTTAACAAAACAGGAGACATTCAGGGAGAAAGGCATATGGGCAATAGTCAGAAATCTCACATTTGTTTGAGGTAACTCTTGACAGTGCAGGGAAAAAAATGTAGGTTGATTGACACTAAAGTTTTTCATTCAATATTTCACGTCTGTTAGGGTCTATAAGCACTTGGCAGACCTCTGCACTGATTTCAGGACTTTTATCAACACTGCTTCAGGCCTAATAACTAGAAAATACGTATTTTAATCCTGAAGTCCAAGCTGTATCTGTCACTTGCAGCTGACAGCCACAGTAAGCACCGTAATTTATGTAAACTCAGCACCACCCACCAGTTTCTAAGATCAACACATAAAGTGGTTTCTGCCTGTTTGAGGGAGAAAACCACCAAGCTGTCTTCCTGCATCCGGATGGAGGAAGTCAGTGATTGTCTGCTTACAATAATAAGAGAAGGCATGTCTGCCGAGGCCTTTTCGTGAAGCAGAGTATCTTGGCTTCTGAGCCAGCCAGTGCACCGCTGTTCTTAATTAGGCTCTTTCTTGACTACATTAATATCCTGGCATGTTGCTCTCTGAGATCTTGTAGTTGAGCATGCAGTTCTTTTGTACTACCCACACGTTCTCAACCTCTGGAACCATGTCACCTGTGCTGCTATGGCTGTGGTGTCCTCAGGGACAGCACCTGGCTGTTCCCAAACAGCCCAGCTTACTTGGCGTGCTCCTCTGGCCCCATCAGGGCTCCTCAGCTGTGCGGCTGTAGTTAAAGTCTTGTGTTGCATGCCTGCTGCTAGATGTCCCACAGCACCTGGTGCTTTGCTGTATGCCCTCTGCTTCAGGGATGCTGGTGAGCAGCTTCTTTTCTACAGTATATACTCATATAATTTCTTCACAAGTTGTAACTAAAAATTGTTTAAGAGTGCATATTTTTTTTTTGAAGAGTGTGAAGGCTTCCGTGGTGTTCAAACATCTGGACTATCAGGCAATGAGTTAAAACTGAGTGTGTTTTCTGGTTGTTCTTGCACCAAAAGCATGATGAGGGAACTATTTGTGCTATTTGTTGTGCTCAGCAGGCTCCTGCTGGGCAACAGCTTCCCCTTTGGCAGTGAGAAGGCCTCACTGACAATACATGCTGAGCTCCAGGAAGTATCTTGGATGCATTGGTTGGTCCCAAGTGGCACCAGGAAGTTGAGTTGTACCTAATGTGTATGTGTTAGTAGGGGCCGAGAGGGCCGTACCTCCCCAAGAAAGGGGTTTGAAACAGCATTTATTGGTTTCACTATGCAACTTGTTGAAAAATAAGCGTTGAGACAGGTTTTAAAGAGGAGATTACCTTCGTTTCCAGTTTCAAACACAAATGAGTGGTATTTCTTATATTGTGACTTTATTCTCTCTACAAGTTGAATGGCTTTTCCATTGAATGACCATTACTGGTACCAGCATCTACTTTGTTGCTTCAAATGGTCTGCCAGAGCTGTGGTAGTAAAACAGCATATTTCAAATAATGAAAACCATAGTCTATTTTTTTTTCTGCCACAGTGCTGGCTGTAACAATGGAAAGTCATTGATTGCCTTTTGTAACTGCTTTTTAATTGTTTCATTGATGTTGCTTCCCACTCTGGTGATCTGTTTCTTCAGAAGCAGCTTGTTTCACATACCTATTTCAGTCTGTGAAGATTTCTTTTACACTTTATTTATTTGTAGTTTGTTAGACAGGTCTGTAAAATTTGGTCTCAAGCCAGGGAAAGTGTTCAAGATTTTTGTGGTAGGATAGTCACCAAAGTAACCAGGTGTAAGCAGTACAGAAACTGATAATGACAAAAGGTTATGTAAAGTAGATCGTGCAACTTTACAGATATATCTTCTAATGTGCAGTGCATCTTTATTGCTGCTTGTCACGCACTGGAGTATTCAATCCTGAGAAGTGCTAATGAATCCTATGAAAACAGAACATAGAAGATGAAAAAGTGCTGCTAGGCAGATCCTGATGGAGCTGGTGTGCTGTGCGTTTTGTCATTTGAGGAGAAGTTGTTCCTCTGAAAAGAATCTCATCCAGTGTTGGTAATTTATTCTGTCAGAGTGATGGTAATCTAAAGCCATAGGTTATGTATGGAAAACTATTGTGTTATATGGTAGATCGTTGTTACAACTTTCAAAAGCTTCTGAAGTGAATTGTAATATTTTGGCAGGAGTTCAAAATTCTCTTTCCTACAAGAAACAGGTTTTGTGTTGTGTTTTTTTTTTCTCTAGCATGTCATTATAAGGTTATATGGTAACATCTGTCAGAGCTATGCTAACCTCTGTCATCCAGCTGTTATAATTGTGGTATTTTCCTTCCTTTTACTTCCCTTTCCTCTCCTTTCTGCTTTCCCTTTCTCCTCCCTCAGAAAAAAAAAAAAAAAAAAAGAGAGAGAAAAGAAAAAACCCACCTCCTTTTATGCTGAAACTTCAGGTGGAATGAAGTGGTTATAAAAGCATCTGTCAACACAGGAATAGTTTGCCAAGCCAAGTATTTGGGTTGGAAGTCATGCCTTCCCAACTGCTTCAAAACAGGAAGTATCTCTGTTAAGTGATGGATAGCTCATCTTTGCTAAGAGGAAGAAAAGACTTTATTTTCTTTTTTTCTTTCTTCCTTTCTTTTTCTGCCTTTGGGCTAATAGTGAGTTCTGCAGTTGTTCCATGTATGTAAAGAAAGAATTCCGTATAGATGTGTATATGGGCGCATGTGGCTGTGTGTATGTATAGGTGTGCATCTGTATGAATATACAAACTAAAAAAGCCCCAAAACCAACAACCCACTTTGTACATGATCGGTCCCTGTCAGGAGCCAGCCCAGGCACATCTTATCCCAGCGATTCCTGTAAAGCTCTCAAAATCTGTCAGAAACAGCCTGCAGGATTGCAACGGCTCCTGGATGATTTATTGCCAAAAGAGTCTGGTTCCAGGTTCCATTACATGTAATTGTTATCTTTTCTAAAGGGGTTCTTTTATTAAACCCCCACCCCCCAAAAAAGAGGGAGGAGAAAAAAGAGCTGACATTCCTGAGGTTTTGCACCTCTTAAATGGGAGCATGGAGGACTCAATTATGTAAACATACGCTGAAGAGGGTGTGTTACATTGCTTATTCACAGGCTATAGATTTTGGGTTTTTTTTTCCTTTAGTTAACTTCACTGCAAATTATTTTATTAGAAAACAGGGAAGAAGCATTGCATCGTGTTTAGAGGACAGGAAGAGGAGTTACAGTTCCTTCTCCATATCAAAACCTCTCTGCGTGGCCCAGCAAGTGGCCGAGTCCTAGCTCACTGCTACTTCTTTACTGAAGTTGTGGGACAGCAGCCAAAGCTCAGGACATCCTCTCTCCTCACATCACTGCATTAAGATTTGCAACAGGTGAGAACAAGAGCTTGTGGCTGAAGTTCCCCTTGCAAAGGAAGCCAGAGCTACGGCCCTGCACTGGGATCCTACTGTCCTGCACTGACGCAAGGACAGAGACAAGGAGAGGAAGTAAGGCTGGGCACTTTTTTTTTTTGTTGTATAGTTCATCACTTGAAAACTTTTATTAGGTTGTCCAGAAGGTAGTCTGATTGTAGAGAATCTGCTGAATTGCTTCAGTTTTTCTGAGATGATGTTCACAATGCAGAGCAGAGAGGAAGCCTGATTCTGCTGTCAGAGTCTGCACGTCTTTGAATACTTTTAAGAGGCTCAATTTCGAGCTGAATTTCCATCATAATAAAGTGGAGTATCTGGAATCATATTAGTAGGGTTGCTTGGATTTGCACTGCTTTTATTGCTTTGAAAATGTGGTGTGTTGCTGACAGGTTTAGACTTTTATAGATCGAGGCCTGGGCAAAGCTTGGCTTCCAGGGAGCACCGCAGTAAGCTGTGCCAACTGGCCAATTTAACTGTTTGAAATATCAGGGAAAAAAAAGCATGGAGATACTAGTTCTGCAGCTGCAGAATATCTGCCTGCAGATGCTTCTGCCAAGAGAAGTGATTGAAACTCCATTTCTTGAGATATTTTAATCCTATCTGAACAAAAACACATAACGTGCACTTGTATTGTCTGCATGGGCCAAGGAGCACATTGTTCCTTACAGTTGTATTTACATAGTCTCACTGCTGCAAGGAACAAGTCTCCTCAAGCCCTCTTTCTCTACGATTCCCCTTAAATTAGCTATATTAATCAAACTCTGTCTGCGTCAGGACTGTGATGCACAGTGGTTTGGGACAGTGATGTTCTTCTGATTAAAAAAAGATCAGGTTATTTTAGTATGTCCAGCTCTGTGCAGGTTTGGAATGACAAGAGCGATGGGGTTTTTGTTTGTTTTGCACAGGCTTTCAGCTGTTCTCAGCTTCAGCAAGAACTTTGTTTAGGTGGCAGAGAGGCACAAGCACTGCAAGCTGTCCCTGTTCCTCCTGCCTATTCTCGACATGTGCCCCCAGCATGCTTGCTTATGAGGAGGCAGGAGGGCACAGGAGCCCCTTCACTGAGCTGCACAGACAAGATAAGACAAATGAATAATTCCCGGCGCTACATTCTCGGTGCCATATCCCCAAAGGCACATTTACTTCCAGCCTGGAGCAGCCCGAAACCCCACTGTTTGGCAAAGAGGCCAGGGCTGTGGTGTGCATGCCAGACTCAGGCAGCACTTTGTGGTGGTAATGCAATTGTGGGGATTGGAGACCCAACCCACAGCGGGACCTCATCTGTGCCTGACAGCACACGTGGGGGAAAAGAAGTATCTCAAAATCATAAGCTCTGGATGCTTTGGACAAGTAGACTGAATGTGCTTTCACATCAACTCCGAAAATTTTTGCTTTCTTGATGCACTGCTTGTAACTCAGTTATTGAAGTAATGCTCAGATCCATGTAAAATCACCACCACTGGGGGAAATGGCTGATTTGCTGTGAAGCATGCAGAAGTGGGGTATATTGTTCAAATGAGGAACACCAATGATTTCTACTGAGTCAAGGCAGTTCTTTTCTCAAGTTTTGTTCTATAAGAAAATAAGAGTTTGTTATTTTTCTGCCTTCTGGAACTGATGTGTAATGACAGCTGAAGGTGTTGTTTCCTCTAGATAGCTAGCAAAGAGAACCATTTCAGAGCATGCAGAGAATTACACGGAGAAGTTTCTCTTCTCTGCTGATGACACAAATTGTAAACAGCTAAAAATCTGTGGTTGGAGTAAAAAGATAAGCTACTGATGTTACACCTGGAGGATAAGAAAAGTGATGAATCCTACGCAGGCAGAGACATTTGCTTAACAGACAGGAGCGGGTTGCAGTCTTATTTTTCCGATGGTTAACTCTCCGTATTGCTTCATCTTGCTTTTGACTGGGATGATATAAACTGTATCCCTGTTCAGATTGCTTTACTATTTGTCGGCATATCAAACTGTATATTTGTTCTCTGCCTTTAATTAATAATTATGGTTAATGCCTGAGTAAAATGTTCATGCTGTACTCACTGCCACTTGATAGTGCACATTCTTCTTGAACACCTGCTGTCAAATGTATCATGTCTTTTCTTGTCAACTTGCACAATGCTCCGGGTCTTGAGCAAGACTGACATGACAGAGGGGTTGTATAGCCTGATTTTTAGAAATCTGTGTAGAATGTAAAGACTTTCTGTAGGGACTGATAAAAGGAGAATGCAGCATTTTGCAGGGACTAGTCTCCAATAATATCTAATAAAATTCTGTCTGCAAATGAGATTTTACAATGGTGGGTATACTGTAAGCTAAGGAAGAAAACTACTCCACCCGAAGTGCAATTGTAGATGTTGTGTAATGAGAGCTGAGAATAATCTGCACAAATCTTGGGAGAAGTACAAGGGTGGTGACCAACAAACAAGTCATCAAAGAGGGGAACTGGTTAGAGATGTTGGCATGTGCTGATTGTGGTGACAGACTTTGGCACAGGAGGAAGAAGGTGGGGAGGAGGAAGAGTGTGAGGAAAGGGGCTCTTGGCAAGAAAACAGCAGTATCGCTTGACTCAGGAGCCTGTGATTACAAGACTCCAGCCTTGTGACATGGCACATAAACGTGTCACCTGAAACAGCGAGGTGCAGTGTTGCCTCCCGAGTAAACTCATGCCAGATGGAGGGGGAAGAAAAACCTTGCAGAGCAATAATATTTAGATCTCCCCAGGACCATGGTTTTCAAGTGCATAATACTGACACAAATGTTTTCCCTGCCTCTCTATTCTCCTTAGTACCTTCTAATCTTGCTTAATTAATCCATGGTTGCACAAAGGTTTCGGCTGCCTGTTTAAAGAGCTTAGATGAAGTTTCCTCACCCAAAACTTTCAAAGATCCTAAAATTCTAAATGTTTCCTGGCATATTGCACTGGAATCTTGACCTCCCCTGGCACAAAGTAAGAATGAAAATTTCACACATGGAGTTGAGCCTTGAAATATAGCTGAAGCATCTTTATGGGAGCTAAATTCGCTCCTACAAGATGAAATATGATGGCTCTAGAAGATCCTTTCATTGTTGTTAACAAATTCACTTCCGTGGCCTATCTCTTACCCTCAATACTTTCCTCACTTGCAATACATCTGTCCTGACGTGTGCAAGAACACTGAAAGGATCTCGCAAATAGTTATACAGGAGGAACATGACTTACTTCTAAATGCTTTACATATGTTTAAGTACTCTAATGATGAAAGTAAAAAGATTTGCATTACTAAATTAGATTACAAGATATAAAGTACCTCTCATGTTCAGGAGTTCATGTAAGTAGGGACCACAACCAGGGTTCATAAATAACAATTGTTAATTCAAGTTGGGAGGATTTAGTTACAAAGGAAACAGATTGTTCTATTATTTCCAGTTCTCTCATTTTCATCTGTGGTCTAATCCCAATGGACCCCAAAGGTAGGATTAAACTTTTAGTTGTGTTTTTTAGGTTCTATATTTAAAAAAAAAAAAAAAAAAAGGAAAAAAAAAAAAAGAAGAAAACAGTGTATACTTGAAAGGAAATGTCTTAAATTTAATATAAAAATCTGTTCCTACTTGTGGAGATTGATTGCAGCAGAGAACACGCAGTAATATTAATTCTCCAGATGAACTTCTGTTACCTGCTGAACCTACTTGCTCTCTCTTACACACCTAAATATGCAGTTTACTGTGCAGCTTATGCTTTGCTATCTAATTTACATTTTGCTTTCAAAATTTTTGTCAGTGTTCACTATGTTTCCTGGTATTACCTTTATGTTGTGTATACAGTTTTGTTGTAAGATCCAATCAAGAAAATTTTGGTGAATGTAAATGTAACTGAAGAAGTATGTCAATAGGAAAGCTATTTTTTCCATTTCAGAGAAAGCTCATCAGCTGTGGGTGATTCTAGCAGTGTTACAATTCTGCATTGTTTGACATGTAGTTGCTGAAATGGCCAAACATTCTTTGAAAAAAGCTAACTATGTTGGAGAAAAAAAAAAAAAAAGGAAAAGAAGAAGAAAATTAGCAAAGCCCTAGGGTTAATTCTAGTTCATTCTTAACAGGAACCACAAATATTTTCCTGGCTTTGCATATTTAAGTTTTGTTTCCTGAAATAATTATCTTCATAATTGCACACAAAATACACATTTTTGAACCATCTATCTTTTCCAATGCTATATTTTGAAGTAATACTCTATTTTAATTAGTACAGAATTTAAGCATTTCTTTTTCAAAGGGCAATAGTTTCTTCTTAATTAAAGTATGTTTTTACTATTGATGATACTATGTATTACTTGATGATTATCTTGCTTTCCTGAATGCTGTTGCTCCTCTGAAGAATATTGTGTATGTTTACTACTCACATAACCCTTCAGCGTGTGGGCACTCAGACCCCTTTCATAACTGTTGTGGTAACAACAAAAAATTATATAAACTTGCAAAAGAATGGCATAATGGCACAAAGTATTCTAGTTTCTACCAAAACCCCAATTACTTAATTTTGTGCCCTTCCTGGCCTACATAAATTATGCAACCCTCACATCTCCACATCAGTGAATTATGTAGCTCTGTGCACACATCAATTAATTTTGGCTCCATCAACTTCCCACCTTCCGTGTGCTCTTAGCCTCAAATCAGTTCTGCATCTCCCAGCCGCAAGCAGTTAATTTTGTACTCCCAGCAGCTCCTATCTGCCCGAACCTGCAGCCTCACTTCAACTCTTCACCCTCCCCCAGCTGCCTCTCCTTGCACAGCCAAGCCTTGCTTCTCCTGCTGCTGCCACCTTCTCTTGCCAAACTTCTCCTTCAGCTCAGCAGTGAGGGTCAATTCCAGGTGGCTTCACCTCCAACCCATGATGGGTGGTCAGTCGCCAGGCTGCCATGCCCACTGCACCCTCTGGGCAGTGGAACTGGGCTGGAGGTGACCTGGATGTGCTTTTCACTCCCTGTGCCATTTCTAGAGGGCAAGTTGCAGGCCTGAAGCTTTGTCTTCTGGGACAGCTTGTAAAAGTGATAGCATGCTTGGAGCAACCATCTCCAAAACCCTTCTTTACTTCTGCAAGTTAAATGGATCTGAGGAAGATGATTGTGCCAGCATCCATTAAGGGTCTTGGTGATAATGGTGCTGTGGCTGTCAGAACAAAACACCAGATCAAGCTTCTATAAGCAAACCAGGAGAGCTCATTTTCCTCCTGAAGAATCTTCCAGCCATGTAAAAATACCAAAAGAGGTATCTTGTTAGTGCCATGCTCTGTGTGCAGCTCAGTTCTGGCTACCAAATTATTTTGGCCAAGAAGGAAAACTGAGTCTGCGAGAAGAGCGCTGAGACAAAAGCCTCAACATCTAACCCAAGAGGCTAACAAGGTGTCTGCAGATGAGAATGGCCTCGGCTTGCCATTGCCCTCTGGTTGCCTTCACACTTATTCACACTTATGGGTAATACACCAGCTCTGCAACCCATCGTTGGCCTCTCCCCCTGCTCTGCAACCCATCGTTGGCCTCTCCCCCTGCTCTCAGTTCCTCTGGAGCTTGCCAAAGGTTGAAGTGTTGGGACGCTTTGGTGTTGGGCCTTCAGGGAGCAGTCCGGCCGTGCCCAGAGTCTTCCAGAGAAGACAGGTTTGTCCATCTGGCTGACCTGCTATGAGCACTGGTAGAGACTAGTTCTCAGGTGGATCTGCTTTTCTCTTTGGAGGTAGGAGGGAATTTGGATCTTCTCACAAATGACATTAACAGAGTATTTTCTCTCCTCTCTTTTCTGTCTATGTTTATTTAAGGAGGAAGCACTACAGAGACTGACTTGTGCTTTGTTTTGTAGCATTCCAGCGCATCTGGTTATCTTGGATAATGTTCCTATGCCTGACTGTAGCAAGAAGCATGTTTTAAACTTGGGCTTCCAACTAAGACTATATATATGAAATACAAAGAGTTTGGGACAAACTGGAAGAAACTCAATTTTAAGTAATGTGGAGGAAAATAATTTATTCATTCTTCGATATCTGCAGTTGTGCTTTGCTAGAGTGGGTGCTGCATTATGTTAAGTGTCTGTCTCACAGCTGAAAGCCTAAGGCTGTAGCATTTGGTCGCGGCTGGTCAGAACCTTCTTTCTATCAAACATTTTGCTGTCCCACTTGTACAACTGCCGTGATAATTTGTTAGTAGGAGCTAAGTTGTCTCTAGAAAATGTTTTAATTATCTAGGCTTCCTGATTAAACCTGCCTTGACTTAAAAGAGGTGCACCACTGTACTCTTGTGAGCATTTTGTGTTTCTTCTAAATAGCAGAGTTAGCTATGGGCATTTCCTTAACAGCATGCAGAATGCAATTGCAGTGTAATTCTTCTTCCTCCAAGCCTAGTCTTGAAACATGCAAATTTATCTTTCAGGTGTGTTGGCAACATCCTGATACACGCATGGTTTAGATCCCAAATTGCACGTTGGTTGAGTTATCACTGGTGTGTTGAGTTCTTGGTGAATATACCGAGAGTGCTGTGGCAAGTAGCACAGTCTGATAAGGAAGTACTGGTGGACAGTTTTCTTCTCACTCTCTTTTGTTGGGATCTAGCATTGGCCGCTGACAGAGACAGGATACGGGGCTAGATATGGGCCTTAAGTCTTCCCTTGCTATGTCCTTAGCTAGGCCAATGAAACACACGGCAGTGCCATGTGCTTTCTACTGAACATTTTCATGTTCTGTTTTAAAAATAACAAGACATCTCTTAACATTCAGGATACATTTTTCCATTCTGAAGAACCACAACAGTCTTTTTAAAGAAACTCTAGGAAGGGTGTTAACTTGATCAATGCTGTGCAGGAAGAAAAGCTCTTTCCTACTATTTTTTTCAGCATGACTTTCACTGACATGATCAGGCTGGGAAAAGACTTATTGGCTGACAGCCCAGGACAGCCATGCAATATCTCCAGTCATCTGAAACTTGAACTACTCTGCCCAAGGGAGAACCATAACATAAAAACAATTTAGGTTATATGCTGAATCTTATAAACATTGTCTAGTTTTTAAGAAATAGGTGCATTTTTAATACTATTTAGGTGCATTTGCTCTGCACTTTTTTTTTCCCTCAAATGTCAAGTCAGAAAGGCTGGGAGAGTTTTAATATTTTTTTTTTTTTAATTTTTTTACAGTAAATGGTTTTAATTTAAAAAATCTTGGAGATTTGTAAAAATACAGAGAAATAAGCTTCCTCTCATCTCATAAATCTAAGGACTTGGCTTCTCCTCTGTATCAGACATAATCGTTTTATTCATAGATAGTATTTACTTATTGACTCAGTTCAGAAACCATAGAATGACAGAAAGCTTGGTTGGAGAGGGCTTCCAGAGGCCTTGCAGTCCCCCCACCCATGAGGTGCAGGACTGTCACCAGCACCAGATTGAGGAGGGCTTGGCTTCATCATGCCGAGCCTCAGCCTCGTCAGTGACCTGTCCCAGGGATGAACTCCCCAAGAGATGAGGGGTTTCCTCCTGTCCAGACAGCTGCTCCTTGTGGCAGTGGTTCCCTGTACTTGTATGAGGCTGCAGAGCTGGAGCCTGGCCTTGTAACTATTCATTTGCTGAATTTTCAGCTGTTTTGTGGCACAGGAGAAAGGTTCTTCCAACAATCCAAAGTTGATGCCAAAATGTATTAAACTACATTACTTTTGCAAGTCTGTGGTTTTTTTTCTCCTCCTTTTTGAAGGTGAACATCACTGTCCCAGTTTAGAATTACCTTATTGTGTGTGAAAACATGACTACGCTCTTGGTTAAGTGTGTGCAATGCTAGTAATGTGGGATAAATAAATATAAATACAGGATGCCAACTTCAGTTTTCTTTTCCTCTGCTTGTTGTCTTGATTGAAGATCTGAACTTGGGAAATGTCCATTGCCACCTGTCCTTTTGCCAAGCCCTAACATTCCAGCACACCTTGCAACAAGCCTAAAATTATTATTTTAGGAAAATGACTTTAGTTCCTTTATGATGCCTTTTTTCCATAAACTGATATTTCACAAGCTGAATAGCTTTACTGTCTTTTCAGTGACTGACATATTGCAACCTCTCTAGCACATAGCTTGATTGTTCTCGTGCAGTTTCTTGCTTCTGCTGAAATTGGTTTTTTGGGTTTTGTTATTATTATTGTTTTTAATTGACTTATGGTTTTTACTTTCTTGATGTGATGTGCCATTTGTTATAACATTTTCTGTGACATTTTCCTTGCAGGCTTTGCTGAGACCAGGAAGAATAGACAGAATTATCTATGTGCCCTTGCCAGATGCAGCCACTCGTGGGGAGATCTTCAAACTTCATTTTCGGTCCATGCCTGTCAGTGAGGAAATCTGCATAGCAGAGCTTGTTCAGCACACCCACAAGTATTCGGGAGCAGAGGTAAAACTTTTTGTATGGTAATGGCCACAAATGAGCCAATGCACAAAATGGTAGTTTTAAAATTGAAATCAAGCATCATCTAAGTATCATTCCGTGAGTCTTCTCAAAATGGTATGTGTAGGGGACAGAGTCATAAAAGAGGCTGATTGACTGGGTACATTATTTCTGTGTTTCTGCTCAGAAAACAGAATATCAATGTTGGGTTTTTTTGCCTTCAAGATCCCCATCAGAGTACTGCTGCCGGAGAAAGGGCCTTTTCCAGGATGAGCCTTAGTAAGGTCATGGGTGGCTTCATTAGGATGTGCTGCCAGAAGGAGCTCAGGGAAATGGAGGCAAGT
This sequence comes from Pavo muticus, assembly GCA_016647715.1. Lineage (NCBI taxonomy): Eukaryota > Metazoa > Chordata > Aves > Galliformes > Phasianidae > Pavo > Pavo muticus. Next base: position 79,373 of record JACDJE010000719.1, read on the forward strand.
GTCCCCAGCTGCCTAGAAATTTCAAATGGGTCTCCTCAGGGATCTTTTGCATTTAGGATTGTGGTGAACGGCCTCGGATTGAAGGAGGAGAGACACAATTGTCAGACAGCATAAGGGAATTGCAGGGGATTCACTGGTCACTTAAGGCTCATATTTTCCTATTCTGTATAATCAAGAGCTCACAGCAGCTCTTATAGCTCATTGCTATTAGTTAGTCAGCTTCTGGTAGTGCATGTCAGGCAATTATTTCCTGTCCTGGGTTGGGGGAGAAAATAATTCAAATACTGCTACCTGGCAGTTGTAGTTAGCATTGATACATTAGTGGTCACCACTCTGCTCCCTGAGTATTATTCATGCCAGTGTCTTATAGAAGAATATTTCATTATTTCCTCATTCTGTGATTCTATGATACTTGAAAAATTCAAAGAATGTTATTTAGTTTGCCAGTTCAATCTCTTAGAAGGTATGAAATACCAGAGTTAAGGTTTCTGCCTTACTGTAGCCAGTCCTATTGTATGCATTATCATACCATCTCTAGTTACATAGTCACCTTCTACTTTTTCCATAGCAGAGTGGAAAATATGATTGCCTTAGTTCACCCCATCTTTCTATGTGCTGTTTACAACTGCAAGGAAATAAGCTAAACTTTTGTCTTGATCCGAAAGAGAGAATGACCAAAGTGTTTGCGTGACTCCTGTAATGCTGATGGCTGTTCTCAACTGGCCACTAGTTATTCTGTTACTCCCAGGCAAGACTTCTGCTCATTTAACTACCACAGTGCTGGTACATTTTACAGAGCTATACTGCCCACAAGCAACCTCTGGCTGGTGAGGGCACTGCTGAGAGTGCTGCAGGTGCCCTTCTCCAAGTCAAAGACACTGGGGTCAGACCTCAACAGGTGTAGCTGTATGTGCAACTGTAGCATCCAGACTAGCCTCCAGGCTTGTTCAGGAGGCTGTGTAAGGGCAGAGACCAAAGTCAAATCCACTATGGCCTTCCACCCCCACAGCACAGGACAAACCATGCTCTGGGAATGAATTAATGACACAGTGAGTGAAGCTGTTTTGTATAGGACTTCTATTTGCAGCTGAAAGCGGGATTTTATAATAATAACTTTAAAAAAGTAAAGAATTTCCTACTGTGGGCTAAAATATTGGTCTAGAGAACTGTTGCAGCTGTACTGCCACAGTGCTGCAGATCGGTAACTTAAAACTTTGCTGTGTTTTTATCCTGATGTCAATGATAAGAATTTTACTGCTCTGGGAAGATATATGTGCTTCTGGCCAAGTTATAAGCCTCCAAAAACATAAATATAAACATATCTTTGGTTGTGTATGGAAACTGTTTTCTTACCAGGCAACAACTGTATTGCTTGTATTTCAGAAATTCCAAGCGTATGGGGATTTCCTTTGGATCTGGGTCAGCCGAGGCTCTAGCGGTGAATTCTTGTGCTTAGCTTAGATAATGAGTTGCAAATGTCTTGATGCTGGCTTTGTACAGAACCAAAAATAAGTTAATGGGTCATTGAGTACAACTACAGACTAGTTGCAGGGGAAAAAAGCCTGCCTGTTTCTAATATGGCATTTCTTATGAATTTTGTACTTTGGCATTCTTTAAAGAATTATAATAATTGAGATGTAAAGAGTAAACACAGAAAAATTCTCAGTCAGTGTTCCTTGGAAGAACATATAAAAAGTCTTGACAGTTGGCATGCACAGTGGCCAGTTTCATTAAAGCCTTTTCTTCCTAGTGTCTTCAGCTTCCCAGCTTTACAAATAGTTTCCGCTGTTGAATGGCAAGTTCCCATTCCACTGTTATGCCCTTTGTTTAGAAAAAGAAACGGAAAATGCTTGGTTTTGTGACTAGAAGGTGCTGTATAAATAGAGGGTTTCATGTAAAGATACCTTGAACCATCCTACAATGAAATTAATAGCTCAGTACACATAGTTCAGTATGTGCATATTTTTGCGTGTCAGCCCTTATGACCAGTTATCTCCATTCACCTGCTGGACATATGTTTATCTTAATGAGCATGTTAAAGATAGCAAAATAGGGTGTTTACTTCCCACTGTTTCATTTGAGAGAAGATAGAAGATAATTTATGACGATGAACTGGAATTTCCTTCTCTCGTGTGCAAGTGAAGTTTCATGTAAATATCTTGATCAATGTAGTTAGCTTTTAATGTAACAGTTAAATAGGTAAAGCAAAGCCTCCCCTTTTTAGGAATATTTGAGATTGAGTTTGATCTTTACTTCCTGGCCCTTCTGAACTGCATGGTAATACCTTGATAGCTCTGCTCTGCAGTGGTGCTTCAGGCTTTTCTTCATGGATACCCGAATGTCTGTAAATCAGGATAGTGGAAGAGAGTTTTTAGACATTTCTGAATTGCAAGGTTTGGCCTTGGAGCCATTATCAACACCAAGAAGCATACTCTCTATCCTTTAAGGCAAATTCTTTGGATTTCCCTTTTCCCCTGACTGCCTCAACCTTTGGTTAGCGCTGTAGGAGCCGCTCATTATAGCAGACCTGTCCTTGTAGCTAACTACCCCATAAGTAATAAAAAGTAGTAAGTAATAAAACTGGTTAGAGCAACAAATGTCTCATAACATCAAATCTCTTGAAAATTTAATTCTTATTTTATCTTACTGCATTTTATTTTGAGCAAAATTGCCGCTTTATAGAACTGAAGATAATTTGTAATGGCTTTGAGATGTCTTCACTCAGAGATTGTTCAATCTGGTCATAGTTTTTTTTCCAGAGCATTTTCACTGGCATTCTTCGTGTGGAGAAATTTTATCTGGTTTGTATCTTACCGTGTTTCTATGAAGTGTGATTAGTTAAAGATCTAAGCATAGAAGTGTTATGTTTTAAATTGCAAATAATGTGAGTTCTTTGGATCTCATTTGTTTTCTTTCAGGACGTCACTACAGCCAGCTTGCATTATAAAAGATTGGCCATCAAAAAACTCAGAGGTTCACCTTTTTCATTTGGGGTTCAGATTAGGTTTATCATACTTGTTGGCTTGAGATCTGTTGTCTCAATCTGTCTCAAAGACGTATGAGGAATGGCTGAGGGAACTGAGGTTGCTAGTCTGGGAAGGAGGAGGCTTAGGGAAGACCTCATCACTCTCTACAACTACCTGAAAGGAGATTGCAGCAAAGTGTGTGCCAGTCTGTTTTTTTTTCAAGTGACAAGTGATAGGATGCGAGACAATGGCCTCAAGCTGTGCCAAAGGAGGTTTAGATTGGGCATCAGGAAGAATTTCTTCATAGGGAGGGTGGTCAGGCAATGGAATGTGCTGCCCAGGGAGGTGGTGGAGTCCCCATCTCTGGTGATATTTAAGAGATGTGGGGACATGGTTTAGCGGTGGACTTGTAGTGTTAGGCAGTGGTTGAACTTAGTGGTCTTAGGGGTCTTTCCCAACCTGAATGATTCTGTGATTCTAAAACACTTTCTAGAGCAAGTGAAAACAAAATTATGTGGACAGTGTCTGATTAGGAAATTGTTCACCCCATAACTTTTTAATTATACATTGTTGCAGAAATGAAAGGTTGTAGCTGTCACATGTGTTCACCTGGAAGAAGGACAGTAACCTTTATAAGGCAAAGACCAATGTCTTTATTAGACTTATGTTGTTAAATAAATAAATAAATGCATCATTTGCCTTTAAAAATTAAATGGAAGGAGTGTACCTTACTTCAGGTCTTTGGAGTTTTCTTTGTGAAAAGGAATGAGCAAGGGAGTAAGACCACCATAGGATGTTTCACCACTACGGAGATATTTTATTCTAGAAGTTGATGATTTTAAAAGGAAAATAAACCCAGTAGAACGAAGGACCTTCTTTAATTGTTTGAACCCCAGCTACATTATGATTTTGTCACAGTTCAGAAGGCAATAACAAAGAGAGAGGTTTTAGGTAGAAGCTGAAACCAGGTATTCAGTTGTTTTGAGTTTAAAGTTGTTTAGAAATAATAAAGCAAATTAAATATTCTTGATTAGGGTATATTCTTAAGATAAATGTTCTTATAAAAATAAGCTGTTTTTAAATTGGTGGAAAACAGGTCATGGTGAAAGCAGAGTCTGACATTGTTTCTATAGCATTATCAGTTTCCATGCTTACAGGAAACAATTGTAAAGCGGGAATCTGGGAACCTGTAAATCTTTCACTGTTTTTCAGTCAGAGTAGAGTAGTTAATGTAAAAAAATATCTTTCTCACTTTGCAATAACTCTCGATGGGAACACAATGGGAGAAAAAATAAGAAAAAAAAAATCTAATGAAGGTTTGCTGTGGCTCAAATGAGCACACATTTGATGCCAAAAAAAGTATATTTGCAGCAGCACACCAGCTCTAATCAACTGAAGCCTTTGCCTATTAAAATATTTATTTCAAAACATGCATGTACTTGTTTACCGGATACAGACGTACTAAAACTATAAACTTAAAAAGAAACCAAACACCCCAAACAACAAAAACCAGAACTCCTTTCTTTCTCTTGTAAGAAGCCACTAACTACAAAAGAAGTGAGGATATATTTCATCATAGGCATACAGGAAGGTAAACAGTGTTTTAAGAGAGTGGGAAAAAACAGTCTGTTGTTATTAAAGTACATCTATAGTAAGCACAAAAGAGGGCTTAGATAAAGAGAAAACAAGGCATCTGACAAATTAGGATGTATTATCTTCTTCATATGTAGTTTTCCATGAAGCAAAAGGTCTTCCAAACTTCAGGGAAAGACTTTCTAACATTTTTAAACAGCAGTGTATCCATTGATCCACTGTGTAGCAGCTTATATAGACAGATTTTAGGGAATGAAGACAACCAAAAAAACTCTAAAATAAAATATAATAGAGAAGAGTTTCTGTGACTCTGGAAATCGTGTCCTGGCTAAAGCTCACGGTTTTCATTTTTAAGCATGAATGTGGTTTTATTCTTTTATGCTTAGTTATACTAGATGCAGAGCATGCTCATTTCCCATTCAATTCATCAGATGTTGAAGGTGCTCGACATGTTGTGCCTTGGGACTGAGCCCTCAAGTTTTGAACTTGTAAGATACCACACACACACACACACGCACAAAAAGCTTGTGTCTCATCGGAAATATGTGGTTTGAAAATGTGCTTTGTTAGTTAAATTATCTGTGCTGAAGTAGCTCTGGCTTGTCTCTCTAGACAGCCTTTCCATGTGAAGGAGTCCTGCTTCGCTCCACACCGAAGTATAACATTATCCTGTATGGTGAGGGATGCCATCACAGTGAAATACAGCAAGATTAAGACCTCAGATGAACCTCTAAAGTTTCTCTTGGATTGATGCACAAGATCTATTAATTCATATCAGTCATTGAAAAGTGAACATTTTTGTGTGGGTGGGTGTGGAAAAGAGACTCAGCCTTCATCCAATATGGGTAATACGGGATCACCACCTTCCTATACACGTTTATCAGCGCCGAGGATGTGTTTGGCACAGGTGGCTGGAAGGTGAGGAAATACCTGGCATTCAAGATGTTTTCCGAATGTCAGTGCTTGGGATAAATGAGATGAATCACTTGAAAGGAAATAACTAACTACACAGGACTTCCCATGGGATTTTGCTTACTGCCGGTCTCGCAAGAACCTTGTACGTGCAGAATGTGCTTGGACAGACTGGAAACCAGGGCAGTGTGAGTGCCTGGGTAATCACTCATCAGCCCAAGAGTGTCGTGGCATTGTGCCGTGTCTCCCCAGTCTCCTTTTCAGCTGCTTCAGAAGGATCTGGTTCCGTTCCTGTGTTTTTCCGAGATGGGGCTGGGGGTCGGTAGCATTGAGCGGGTTGATTTTCATCATGTCTTGTCTCAGCCAGCACCCAAAAAAGAACTGCATTCATCCTGCATGCATTCATCCCACCAGTATATAAAACAGGGCTGACAATTAATGTGTTTATGTAAAACATAGGGCTTGGTATACAGAGTGTTTGCACTGAAATTTATGCATGGCTTGCTCATCTGGGAAAGAACATTTTATCCTTCAGTGAGATAATGATTTGCTAATAGTTTAATCAAGCAGAGGAGATTTAATGCATCTGGCTGAAGGGACAGTAGCGTTTCCGAAAAGGTCAGCCCCATTAACAGCTCAGGAGGGTACTGTCGGCACTGCTTCCTAAACAACTCAAAGAGCTGCAGTCCTTAGAGGAACTTGGGGAGAATGCCACAGGGAATTTGAATGAGCCCCCAAGTGCGTCCCAAACAACATTTAGGTATAAAATTTATCCAGCTTCTCAAACCTGAGATCTGAGTCCAAAGAGCTGAAAATTTGGATTCTGTGAATGATGAACTGCCTGGGGTTCAGGGAAATTAGGGCTAATTTCAGTATGTTTTTTCCTCCTTTGTCACTTGTGTCTTCATTAATTATTTTAATGGCGTTGTCTGCCTGGGTTTTGTACATGGATACTCGTACCCTCACCATGCCCCTGAAGGGCTGGTTCATGCTGCATGCCCGTGTGGAGAGAGAACCAGCAACACGAGTATTAGCCATGCAAGAAGCAAGCAGTGTTCTGCTGACAGTGCTGCTCGCTTCTGATGAACTTCTGTGAAGCCACTGCTAAGGACCAAAGCTTCACCAGAAAAGCCAGGGGTGCGGGACACAGCCACTGCTGAGCTGCAGCTTGCAGAGGGCAGTATGCTGCCAGCACTGCAGGGGCTGCTCAGCTGTCACTGCAGCAAGGCCTCATAAAGAGGGTCCTTGACTGATACTCTGTCAGCCAGCTTCCCTTGCCCTCTGCTCTTGCCTGTGACTCTGCTGCTTTCTTATCCTGGTTTTGGCTGTAATTCCTCGTAATGGAAAAACATGTTGGTCTTTAAAAGCAGATGGGAATTCACTGCTGAAGGAAAAAAAATGTCTCTTTAGGCTACTGCTATTGTTTTCTTTTAGTTTTATTTTTTTGCCTGTGAGTTATTTCTAGCAACAACTAATTTAATTCATTCTTCTTTTTTTTTTCCCCCAATCTGAAAGAGAGGATTATTCATCAGTGGTTTGTATCACACATTTTCCATATGCCAGTAATCACAAATGTAGGTATATAATGTTGAGAGTTAAAACAGCATTTGCAATCATCAGGAAGGAACTGAAAGTGTTGATTTATTTCTGCTTTTTGAAGAGCTTTCATTTACATAATATAAAGGCTCAAATCAGTGCAGAGTGATAGGCTTTGCCTTTATGGGAGAAAAAGAAAAAAAAGAAAAGAAAAAAATTCAACACTTTTTTCCCAGTGACCTCTTTTTCTGATTTAAGGCTGCGGTGTTGGCAATTTGGTCTTGCAAGTTGTATATTATAGGGAATGTAGTTAGAAGCTTGCTGCTTTGAGTTTGACTGAATTCAAGCACTGAAGTATAAGATAAGGTGTAAAAATCAGAGGAAGTCATCAATAAGTCTTTGCATTTCATAGAGAATGAAATCTTGATCCTTTACTCTTGTACCCCAACTTCAGGGCCAGATCTTCAATGTATACAAATTGTTGTGAATACTGAATATGACAAAGTACATTAGCAAAATAACTGTCCAAAGTTTTTGGTATGGTTTTCTGTGAAAACACTGGTTTGTAGCCACATTTTTCATAAACAAGGGAGAAAAAAAGTAAATATTCTTGCATCTCCTGCTATTTCCCATGTCCTGAGATTAAAGCATGTCTGGCTGGCTTAAATGCCTGTTTTGATTTCTTTTAATAGTATGCAATGTCTGAGTGTGAGACCTCAGTGCTAAGTCTGGCTTTTTCCACACTTATATACATTTTCCTCTTTGGACACAGTGAGGATTTTAAGGGGGTTTCCCTTGGAGGTAGCACTGAGGCATGATCTTGGGCATCAGCTTGGCCAGGAGAGCTGCAGAGGGTTCCCTGGTTCCCTACTGAAATTGCCTCATCAGTCTTAATAGAATCCGTCCTCCATAAATAAGCATAGTACTTGGACAATAAGATCCCCAAGAGTTCTGATTATTATCTTAGTTGGCATTAGGAATATTTAAATGCAGTACCTGAAGGCTAACTCAGATGGGATGTTTATAACCTGTGAAAACGTACAGAGGAACACCTTGTGCTGACCTACTTGTATTCCCAGTGTTGTGCCAGCTAAATTGCCGTCAAGGTGGAAGAAATGTTAATGAATGGCAGAGGAATAATAGAGCCTGGGAATAAAAGCTTATTAATCTAGCTGAGTATTGTTCCTGTGAATGAAGAATGTGTGTTTTAATAACAATGCTAACTGTTTACACTTCACTGAGCCGCAAAGATTGGAGAGGTGTGTGTGAATTGAAACATTTGAATATATAGTGGTATCTTTGTGTACATATAAAATAGGATGTTTGCCTTTTGCAGTCATTGGTGAAGTAATTGTTTCTTGTGAAAACTTGGAACCTAGTAATAAACAGTTAATAGGAAGATATCTAATAAAATCACTGTCTGCTGTTAGACAGTAAATATCTTAAACACTGGATATACTGAGTTTTAAACATAAAAGCTGTCATTATTAAGCTTCATTTGTATAGAACATGCACCAACTATTCTGCATCCAATCCCTTCTCATGTCATAGAAACAAAATTTCATTTTAATAAAGTGAATGTTGAGTTTGTTTTGGGAGGGATGACCACTAATAACACAGTGATTGAAGAGCTTGATTGTTGTTGTTTTAACATTTTAACTGTGATATTCTTTAGTATTTCTCACCCCCCCCCAAAAAAAAAATATATATCCATCACAATCTTACACACTTGCTATCATCCTTTCTTTCAAAGGAGTTTGGATTATGCATACTTTTGTTTTTCTGAGTGAGTTTTTTGTGGGGAAGGAATAGTTGAAATATCAGGCTTTTCCTTTATCCACAAACGGCAGCGATAACCTTGTTGGAGTTGCAGCCTCTTTGAGGAGATGTAGCTGTGCAGCAGGAACTCTGAAACAGGTTGAGAAGCTGACGAGGGTTAAGATAGTCATGGTGCAGAAGGTGGAAAGGTATTTGCAACCTTACTGACACTGTCAGACAGGGAGATTTGCACTTATGTCATATAATTTCTGTTTTGAATGCGTGCCTGAACAATGGGTTTTCTTGTGAATGAGAGTTGCAGTCCTGTTGAGGAATGCACTTTAAGGGGAGCTATCTGTGGCTCGCTTTGTGTTTTTTACTTGGATCCTAACAAAGATTTTGCATTTGCACCAAACTTGAGTCTTACCCTTCAAACCATTGCCTGGAGTAGAAGCTGTCAGGCAGTTTCTGAAATGCTGATGGCTGTATGCGCTACTCTAGCTCTGATTTTTGAATATCAAAAATTGGAAGTTATTTCCAATGTATCTTTTATGGTTCCCCTAAAATACATATGGAAATACATAAGGCTTTCAGCTGCCTTTGGCAAAAAGATTAAACGGCTATTGGCAGATGGAAACAGCATAGTAATAGCTCTGCAGCAAATTATTAGCTATGGTAGGAGCAATCCTGTGGAACAGTTTGCTTTTTAATTAAACTGCGTCTAACTGTTACCAAGTTCTCAGCCTAAGCCTTTTGTATCCTGGCTTTGAGTATCAAAAACATCAAGGAGCCTCAGGTGGAAAACAACTCAGACTTTCTCTGTGACACCGAGTGTGTAGAAGAGAGCCATGGGAGCTGGGCTGTCCACTTGCAATGGAAGAAAACAGAGCAAAACTCCAGATGGCTGCGCTAGTTAATTGGTCTTGACACCCCCATTGTCAGGGAGGAGAACTAAGAGTATTTTGCTCTGTTTAAAAGGGCTGCTTTGGATTTGTTTGATTTTCTTTTTTGAAGAAGCGGGTGTTATCTGAGGGTAATTGTCATCAAACAGAGATTAGCTTCACACTTCATTTCCTAGCAAGCAAAATAAATTTGTTATAAAACTAAACTATAACTATTTTACTTACATTGCACAGTGAAGCATTGCATTGGGTGTAAGGGAGAAGGAAAGTAGCAATCTGTCTTCCGTTTTGTCCTGTATGTTTTTGTCTTTCTTTGCTTTATGCTGGGATAAATCAGCTTTGTCTTTTTCCGGAACTGTTCCCAGTGAGCTCCTGTTTGATGAGAAACCGATGAAGAAGGGGGAAAAAATGATGTACGCAGTGCCTAGGTTGCCAGTATTTGCAATGCATGTTTCCAAGCGCTTGTGAGTCTGTGTCAAGAGAACCTGATTTCTCTCCAGCAGCCGCTGTCGCATGCAAGGACTGGTTTTCTTTGCTCAGCCGAGAAGGAAGGACCAAACAGAAGCAGCCAGGAGGCAGGTTGTGGGAGATTTTTCTCATAACAGGCACAAAGCATTTTCACAGAGTCATAGAATAATTGAAGTTGGAAAAAAAAACTAAGATCATCTAGTCCAACCATCAACCCATCCACACCGTGCCCGCTAACCACGTCCCTCAGTGCAGTATCTACACATTTCTTGAAAACCTGCAGGGACGGTGACTATCACCTCTGAAGCAGCTTGTTCTGTTTTGCAGAGGTGAAATTGCCCACCCAGCAATTTGTGCCAGTGCCCAGAGCACATGGGAGTGAGCCTGGCCATATAGGCTTGGGGTTCAGAGCGTGCACTACATGTTCAGCATTGCCATGCTGCCACAAGGAGGGAAATAATAAAAAACACAAACCCGTGTTCTGCTTGCATTCTTGGTTACCTCTGCATTCGCAGATGTGACTGTTTACATGCAGAAAGGTGTTTCGGGGAATCCTTTTGTTGGGGGAGCATATAGCTTGTCTGTGGCCCCTCACACACTCAGATTGCTCTCTAGGATCTTGCCATTTCTGTGGTCATTTTTGCTTATTTACGTGTTATATGATCTGGGTGGAAGAACAAACCACACTCCTTTATTAGCAAGACAGAATTTGCAGGCAAAAAAATGCATTCACTAATTTAGTATAAACAAGAGAGCAAAACTTTTCCTGATTTTGACTTTTCTAGATTAAGGCCTGAGGGCTTCACAAGAGCTGGCAGTCCTAATATTCAAACAGTAAGCACTCCTCATAATAAGGTGTCAGTTCTCTTCCGAAGAAAGTGCTGCTGTGGTTATGATCCAAAACGGAATATAACCAGAATGTTCAAAATTGAAAACTTATTCTTCATTTTTGACATCCGCTGTTACTAAATTTGGTGTTGCTTAGACTACTTAAAATAACAGTCTGAAACTTACTGGTTTCTTTATTTGAAAAAAAATAAAAAATAAAAAATAAAAAATCAGTGTTTTGCATTCATTAACACTTGTTTATTAATAACGATATTTATGTAAGACCAGGAAAATAAAGGCCTCCCCCAAAACACAGAATTAATTTATCTTCTGCAAATGCTTGGAAGCTGGAGGAAGAAAAAGAACTTAGAGAACTTGAGAATTTAGACACTATCTTACCCTAGGCTAATTGTTTACTATTAAAAAGAAAGCTTGCATGCAGGAGGGAGTGTTATGTTTTGGACTTACTTCCTTGTAACTCATAAATCTTGGCTGTGTAAATGTTCAGTCATTAATTAAGGGTTTCAAATTAATCTGTTTCCTGACTGGACTTGGCTGGTTTTGCATAGTGTAGTGCTGTTGCCCAACCTCACAGTTGAGGAGTGCTTTCAGATGTGTGATATGGAAGCATGATGTTTATTGCGGAGAGTTAATGAACAACGAGCATGGTGCTGGGAGGGGCATTTCATTACACACACCGACAGGAAACAACCAGGTGGTATCAGAATGCTTATGCCTACTTTAATTACTTCCCTTACTTCAAACAATAGCAAAAAATGGCAATTATGTATTGATAAACATTAGCGCTGACCAAAAGTGTTGTTTTTATTTCAGCAATCTGGGATAATGTTCCATCTTTGGAATTCAGCCAGTTTACTCAGGATAATATATAACAGCCCAAGTCTCTCTTAAGTGATGGAAAAAGATTTCAACTTTTGCTTGAAGCTTTAAAAAGAATGTTAATATTATCACTAGGAAATTTTCATTGCATTCAGTTGACCTGATCACATAATTGTTCATTTGGGTTTTGTGTCTTACTTGCATTGCCTTTATTGTGTATATATATTTGTGTCTCTTTTCTTACTTATGAAGGCATAGGAGGGTCTTTTACCGCATATTTAATTATGTCACTAAGACTTAGGATTTTTCAGAACTTCGCATTTGGATGGCAACAGGCACGGCATTACATATTGTGCTATAAATGCCTTAGCACTTGATTGTACACAGCTCTATCTTTGCATTGTTGAAGGTGAGTCTACTAGCTCTTCCTCTTTACTGAACATCCCTTAGCTCAGTCAGTGAATTTACTGCTAAAGAACAAGGAGGAAAAGCTACAAACTACTTATCCAGCCAGGTAATCCTGGAGGCGTACTACATTTTGAGGCTATTTCAAACCCAAAAATGTTTTCATTATATGTGTTCCAGCCGACTGGATGTGTACTGCAGCAGTCAGCTTCCTTCAATTCTGCATGTGCAACAGATTTCATAAATAGCCTGTCAGGTTTCTGTTCCAAGCTGTCTGGTTTGTACATGAAACCTAGAGAAGAAGGAATTAATCATGAACATGAACAAAAAAGATCTCTAGTTAGCTATTTGAAGCCTTAGTGTTCCATTTGTGAAAGCGTTTTGCTGCTGATCTTGGTCATGGAAGTGCACAGGGGTGCTACAGCCCAACAAAGCATACTCTTCCGCCAAGGAACTCATGTGTCCTCTTGCATACCTGCATTACTTTTATGTATGTGTTGCACTAGGGAAGAGATCTGCTGCATAATTGCTAACTGCTAATTAGAAATCAGTCTGACCCAGTTTCAAGTTTTGAGAGGGTTTGAGGTCTGCATTTAACTCTTCAGCTGAATTTCATCACCTTTATCACTTCAACCAAAGCCAGAATGTTAATACCAACTCATTTCTGGCCTAGTCAAAGTTTGGATTATTACCCTACAGCATTTCAAAGATTTTCGTGTGCATAAAAAATTCCCTGTAACCAATGGAATTATTTAATGCACTTAAAATCAAGTACATGTTTAAGCTTGCTAAATCCAAGTATTCTTTATTTAATTCCTAAAGATTAAAATGTCTTCTAATTTAATGTATACTGTTAACTAGTCAGCGGGAATAACAGAGGATGTGAGCATCAAGCTTTCTTTTTCAATTTTCAAGGTAAAATGTATTTTTGAAGTGATGTTCTAGTGCTGCCACTTTTATGCCCCCTGTTTCCCAGCAGTTCACTTCTGTCGAGCCAACTGATGCACAAAGTGCCATGCTCACTCTGTGCAATTACATTTTCATATGATCAAGAAAACCTCTCACATTTCAGTTATACCAAAGAGTAGACATGCCCCCTGCTTCACTTAGTCCCCAGCTATGTCACTGTAAATGTACAATAAGTGCCAGGTCTTTCAGGGTGTCTTTTTGCGGATTTCTCATTCAAGACACAACTATATGTGTTGGTGAGAATTAGGGGCCAGATGAATCTGTTTTGTTTTAGGAAGCGTTTTGGAATTGAGCACAACTCAGCTTGGCCTCAGTGCTACTGTAAGCCTGCTGCTCTCTTCACATCCTTCTGAAGCAGCAAGCTCCTTTCATTTGCCTCTCTAAGATTCCTGCCATCCAACAAATTCTTTCTAAACCAGTTTCACATGCAGGACTCGTCTCAAAGGATGCAGGAAAGGAATGGACCACTGGCTAAGCCAAGTGGTGGAAAATCAGTCGAGTGCTGGCTGCATGCTGTTCTAATGGTATGGCCTGGATTGTTTCAGTTATGGCTTTGGTGTAAGTGCGCCCTTGGTGAATGCTGGCTATCAGAGGAAATGCCAAACCTGTAGACTGCCTCCAGTCAATTTATTTTTTAACAAAGTCTTACAGGAAATAAGCAGTGCTCAGCACTGCATATTGTGATGACAAGTGCGTTTTACTTCTTAAATTACTTTTGACTACTTCTTAAATGCACCATGTGAAGCAGAATAGGATGGCTTACTAAAGTACGGAATACAGAATTAAGAAACTGTGGCAATAAATCTCTCTTCTGCCAATCCTGCATTTCATTGGAAACAGTCCTGGACTTGCAGGGAGATGCTTGGATCGTCTAAGAGGTTTCTTCTTTCTTGTGAATTTCATAATTAATTTGACACATCATATTTGGTAAGAGGTAAGCTGTATTTCAAAGCCTGAAGTGGTGCTGGTGTTCTGATTTATCATTTGAAATCGGTTGTTACACAAGGCTCAGAAGGCATTCAGCACTGTATATGGTAGCATCTACGGGCCACTTATGTAATGGGAGAAATGCCTGCATTGTCCTCCCTAATTCCAAATACTGCCAGGTTCTTTTGGACAGATCATCTGCCAGTTTTCACTCCAAAGAAACCTAAGCAGAGGACAACAATGACAAACATGATGATCCAGTCCTCTTCCTATACATGAGCTATTTTAGTTCAGAGTTGTGGTTTTGAGTTGTGTTAGGAGGCATCATCAGCTGTAAGAACTAAGGATAATTTTCTAGTCCATTTGCCTTATTTCTTGCTATTGGACTGATTTTGCAGTGTGCAGATTAAAAATCAGGACCTACCTTCAAAAATACCATTGGGACGTTATCACAAATTATGTCTTTGGCTGTACACACATCTGTTTCAGCACTTGGCTCCTATGGAATGTTACCAGTAACTTGCATCAAACCGGAATGGGCTGGTATTGGTTTCACTGCCTTTTTGATACCATGTCATTGAAAGAGACACTTGGAAAATGCAGCAAGGAAGCTTAGAAAGTTGCTTAATATTAAAAAAAAAAAAAATGGAGACAAGGCAGACCTGCCATGCTCTGTTTGAATAAAGCAGAGGATACTGAAGAAGTTCGTGTGGATTAAAGCAAAAATAAAGAGAAGGAAAAGAATAACATGACTAATGAGGGAAGTCGAGGGATTATTAGAACCAAATATTTGTCTTCCAGGAAATTGTGATTAATATAAAGGAACATTTGTGACAAGGAAAATAGCTAGAGATTCAGAGAGACCACGAATAAATAAATAAGTGAGGAGAAAAAAAAAAAGAGTAATACGTCAGTTCAGCCTGTAAAAAAGTGCATAAAACTGCTGTCTGTACAAGGGCAAACAGTGAGGGCAAGATACGGTGCTGGGACCAGTGACAGCGCTGGGGACCATAGGAGTTGCTCTGCTCTTCTCATAGTGCCGGGGCTCCTGAGGCTTCTCCAGCAGAGCCAGAGCAGATCCTTGCAGCATCGTCTGATAAGCATTACTTATTACTTACTATGGTTTCTGAAGGTGAGCAAAACACCTTGTTGGTGTGAAAATGGTGAGCCTAGTCCAGTCCTAGTCAGTCAGGATCTGCACAGAACAGGTTGTCCCCTGCAAGTCGGAACAGTAATGATAACATTTTGCAGGAATAGCAAATACGTGTTCGTATTTGCATTATGATAACAGAGACTCTACTTTGAGGCTTGTATTTGATAGTAATAATTCTTCCCTGTTTTTGATATGATTCTTGAAAGAATCTCTCTACCATGAATGCGCTCTCTTGAAAGTCTCTCCTTTTTACCATTGAAAATTCAGCAGTTTTATTGTGCTAAAGTATAGCCTGCCAGGACATTTTACCACCAGATTTTTTTCATAGGAAAACAGCGAGTATTTTTTTGGTTGTTTGTTCCTTCTTAATTCATATACAGCATTTAAGGAGCTTAATTAACCGCAGCATGCAGGGAGAGAGAAAACAAACAATTCAGCAATTGAGAATATAATTAGCTACATTTATACAGAAGTAACTGTATTACCTCATTTTTCTTCTTTCTCTCTTTCTTTTTTTTTCTTTCTTTTTTCTTTCTTTTTTTTTTTTTTTTTATGAATTTGAGGCTAGGAGAGGAGGGCAGTCACAGGCTCTGTAAGAAAATGGGGGGAATAAAAATACTTCGTGGATCTAGAATGCAGAAGTACAATGAGCTATCTCTTCATTCTTCTCCAGAGCTGAAACACTGTTCCTAACTTTTAAAGCTCTTTGACAGAGGCAGGATTTAAATTTAGGCTTAGGAAGTTTGCAGAGCCTGGAAAAGCCATACAAGTTGAATTCTGTTCTCAAGGTGTAAGCATAGGATGATTGGGCTGGTCTGGGGCATGAAATCCAGACTTTTTGCTGCAAATTAACATTGATTTGAACATTTTCTCTCAAGTACTGTTCAGTCATCCTCATTAAAAAATCATTTCCTCAATAATAATAGATTCCGTATGTAGATGTATTATGTATGTAAAACGATACGTATTAATAGAAGTAATCATGCATGAAAATGCGTTTTTTGCTTTTCAGCAAATAATGGCTCTTCTCACAGCAGCCTTCTGCCCCCCTAACAAGCAGAACAACAAGCAAGCCTGCTGAAGGGAAATCTGTTATTTCAAATAATTTTCCAGATACTGCATTTTCTGAGCGCGGATGAAGCTGGTGAAGGAACTGGCTGGCCAGCAGAGATCAATCGGCTACTCTTCCAAGAACAACGTGACTTTTTCAGCAGTGTGGTCAGTACCACGTGTCTGCATGTGCCTGACTGCTAACCTGCTGAGAGAGCTCAGTTCAGGAAAGCTGTGTGCTTGGCTTAAAATATGAGAGCAAGTTCCTCTTGATTCAAATTCCTTTACACTGGATAGGAATAAATGGAGTCTTAAGTGTGCTTACAGTTCAGCATTTGCTCAAGTATTTTTCTGAACTGCACTATTGTGGTGAGACCAGAAAGACTGTAGAGTGCCTCACACACCCCCTCAGAAACACATGGGAAAAGCATTTCTTAAAAAGTAAGAAAACAAAACCCCTTTCCTTTTTAGAGATTTACTACAGCATTTCAACCTGTAGAAATAACACCTGATGTCCATTTCATACAAAAAAAACAGCTGTAAAGGCCAAGTTACCTTATGAAATCTCTCTATTTTTCATCTTTTGTATATGACTGTGGATTGCAACAAAAAGAAAATATCTGTGTAGTTTGCTTAAGCCTTGTAATCAGAAGCAGGCAGTTTGGCTGAAGAGATGTTCTGTAACTCTCCTGCAGCAGGTGAGTTCTGGCTTCTGCGTGGTGGATGGTGAAGGGAGGACAAGGAGGAAAGCTGCAAGCAGCATTCACTGCTGATAGCTACACGTACAGCAGCCCTTAAAAGATTATCAAGACCATTTCCTACAACAAAAGAGATACATCAGATTTTTCTTTAATCCAAAGGTGAAAGTGGAGAAGAAAAACCCTAAGTAAACCACAGTAAAGCAGGACCTAGCTGTTTTGTTACTAATATAGAACTTAGGAAATAAGGTTTTTTGTCCTTAACTGTTTTTTTTTTTGTTTTACCCTAGAAGAATTCAGAACGTTTTGACTTGAAAAGATTTAACATATTTCAATTCAAAATTACTTTTTCAAGATTTCTTTTCAATTCCGTTGCTAAGTATAATGGGTGAGGTTGAATTTGAACCTTTGTTTATTTGCCTCTAGATTAAATTACATATTCTGCTTTGGAAGTATTCTGTTCTCTGTTCTATCAAAAATCTTTGCAATTCTACTTTTTGATGAACCTCATGTTAGAGGAAATTTGGTTTTCTGAAATGGGCAAAGACTTGTAAAAAAGTTACCTTGCACGTGTTGATAAATTACACATTTACTTCAGCCTCAGCATCAGTTTTCAGATCTTTATCTATTGCAATTCTTTGCCATTCTTTCATTAAGAAAACTGAGTAGACTGGGTAGCACTAATAATTTCAAGTTTATTTCTATTCCTGCACTGTACTTTTGAGGGGGAACTCCACACTTGAAAGATAATGCTTTCTATCTCAGGTGAAAATGGTAAAGTTGTAGGAAATGGGTGTTAGAGAGACTATAGAAGAATATTCAGTTGATCTGTACCTTAAAATGTATTCTGTTTTGAAAACATATTTAAATGATTGTATGATTATACATAGTTGTGGGTGACTAATCTAGTCTATTGCTGCAGGTCACAGGAATAGTCATAAAAAGTATTTATTCTGAACATGAACCCGGATGCGTGCTTTCCCTGCATGTTTCCCATATGTTCTCCAAGTAAACAGTAAATCAGATAGAGAGGAATTGAGGAAAGAGAAGCACGGGGGAGCGGGGATTCTGCAGCACTGAAGTTGCAGCCCGACATAGCTTGAAGTTGTAACTTGTCTCACAGAAGGAAAGAAAAAGAAAAAAAGGAAAAGAAAAAGAGAAATAATTCTTCTAAGGGAACGAGCACGTTTCATAGACCTGGGAACACAAACTCAAAAAAAAATAATAATAATGAAATAAAAATTAGAATCCTTATTTGAAAAGGTTTAATGGGGAAAGTGCAGAGAAGACTGGCAGTCTCTGTGACATTTGCTCACAGATGCCTGATGCTGCAGCAGATGCTGGCACTTCTCTGTGGACTTCAACCTGCATGGCCTCCTCCTTAAACCAAAGCTTTTAGTTAATTGATGGTTCCAGTTTGACATCTCCATGTTCCTGTTGCCATTGACCTTGTCCAGCTGTACCCCAGGGTGTATCCTCCTGCCGTGGTGTCCCTATCTGAGTTCTCCATTTGTGTTGGGAAACCTGAGCCTCTTTGCTGACTTGTGCAGGGAAGAGGGGAAGTGGGCAGATGATCTCTGAGGGATATGGTTAGCGGTCTGACCTGCCAGGACAGCAAAAATGTATTTCCTATGAGAGTTAAGGAGCACACGAGAAGTCCTGAGTTACAAATTTTGTATACCGGCTGTGTGAGTGGGAGGGTGGTAGTTGTGTTTGCCACAAGAAACTGTAATTTGACATTGTCACTTCAATATACATGAAAAGCTTCAATCTCTACCCACGTACTTTGCTCCATGCTTATCTGTGTTACCTGGCTTACCTTTAATTCCATCTGGGGAGCCAGTCCCAAAGCTCTGCAGTATTGTTTCTCGGTAAATGCAGCTTACACCGCTTTTCTCTTCGCCACCCTGGTAGTTTCTCAGTCAGTGACAGAGGCCGTTTCATAGCTCCATTGTCTTGGGCTGGGAAATCTGCTCTTGTACACGGCTGACGCGAGCTTTCCGTGCTCTGCAATCCCTCTGATTTTCCTAACGTCCTTGCCTTCTTTCATGGGCTGGAGAAAGTACACGCGTTCTGTGGGAAACGGTTGGGAGATTAGAGAGAAAATGTTGGTTTCATTCCAAAGGGTGGTGATATATATTCACACCGTTTCTAAGATAAAGCCAGATCTCTATTCTCTGTTACCTCATGAGACTTCAGCCTCGGGCTAAATGCAGCCACAGACGAATGCTCTTTCTTGTACTTCTAAGGGCACGTCAACGTGAGGAAGTAGTCCTGGAATGAGATAGGGAGTGAATTTAAATGCGGTTGCTATTCCAGAATAACATCCTGTGCAGATGAGGCTTTGCTGAAGTGACTCAAGGCCATGGGATGGCTTTGGTGGGAGCTGAGGGCACCGAGGCCCTGGCTGCCTTTGGTGGGGAGGCGAGGTTTGGCTGCCCTAGGGCTGGCTGCTCTTCCCACCCATGTCACTTGTGGAAAATGAGACTTCCTGCTTGTTTTATCGGTTGTTAGTAAAATGCAGAGGATGACAACTGGCAGCGTTACTTTTAGATGCAAGCCATAGTTTGATGCCTAACACGTGAATGGTGGGGACTATTTTAGCTCAGCCATCACTTACTGTTTTTGTGATTCCTAGAAATTATAATGTAGGCTTTGATCATCTCTGCAGATATTGAAGTTCTGTTGCTCTTGAAGCAGGACAAAAGGAAAACTTTTGCAAGTACAAAATGCATACTTAGGCTTCTCTTTTAGTAATAAAGTGTAAACATGAATGTACTGTTTGCAGTGTCAGAGGGGCACCTGTGTGCACACCCTCCTAGAGTGGTATTGTGGGAGTTAAAATCACCTTCTTTGGTGCTTGTAATCTTGCTACAATAGCTTTCAGGCCTTACCTTATGAGATTCATTTGTTACTTATTTTTTACAGTCTGCTGAAAATTATTGTTTATTTTGAAAGTGCCCTTTTCCAAATAAAGTAGAGCTTTAATTACTCAGCTTGACGAACAGAGTGCATTTTTCTACCTCAGCTTTGCATTATGTCAAAAGCTCGTTACCAGATGTAGTGATCATAAACAAACACACATGGCTGCTGCATGTAGGTCATCTGCAGGATAAATTACTGTGTATCTTTTAGCTCATTAATGCATTTTCAACCATGGAGAATATCTAGGTACTAATAACTCACAAAGCAATATACAGGAGAATGGTAACTTTCTATGTTTGTTAAGCATATTGCAATCTGCATTTCTTTTGTCCATCTTGGAGCTACTCTTTTGTCCTGAAAAAGTAGTTCTGTAGTCAATATCTTGTTTCAGGACTGATATTTGCTTAGGCAAGGCCAGCCCTGGCCACACCAAGCACCCCAGAAGCCACCATCAGCCCACTGCTCATACAGGGACTGACATAGCTCATAGCAAAGCTTGTTCTCTATTTCTGGGAGATCTCTACTGCAGTGAGGTTATTTTCAAATAAATGCATATGCAGCTGTGTTATAGGCTGCATGCCTTCATGCTTGCACCAAACTGTATTTCTAGTGAGAGCTGTACTGCTTTGTGCCTGTTTCAAGTATGCTTTAACACTCGTTCAGCTTCAGGTCAGGTTGTCTTTGCTCTGTGTTACAAGAAGAGACATGAGAGGCAATGTCCTGTGCTTAAATAATGAGTGACTGCGCAGATAGTAACAACCTCAAAGTCACTGCAGGCCATGGTGAACCTTGTTATTGCCAGTAGACAGATGATAGGCTTTTAAAGAAGAGTGAGTACCTGTATGAAGATGATTATCACAGTGCACACATTACCATATGGGATCTAATGAACTGGAGCAGATTATCCAGCTGGCCTCAGTGGGAATGGGTAGCCTTGTACCACACCTTCATGTTTCTTCCTCTTTTCCTTTTACTGGAGACTTTACCTATTAAAGAAATAGGTGTAAACCTTTACTGGTTAACTTTGCATTAACGTACAGAATAATGCACGGTGGGGTAGTACATACATTGCCTGTGCCCTGTGTGCATTGCAGCTCTCAGCAAGCCCCAGGCTTCCTGTGTCAGGTATTTAGCATGTGTGGATGTGAAATGCAAATGTTTTTGCACCTTGTGAACAGAGAATTCAGGAAAATGAATTACAGTAGTTTGTAGAAGATCTTTATGTTAAATACATAATACATCAGAGATATGGAAAACCCAGGATGCAATTACTGCTGGTAGGTGCTTTGCATGCAGTAACCTATCTGTAACTATTTTAACTATTTAATGTTAATGCTGGGGTTTAGTTACAAAGAACCAAAGAAATGTGACACATTGGTGCTAATTGTGATGTGTTTCTGTTACTAGTGCAAATGTTTTAGCATTTGAAAATTAATTGATTAAATTCAGCGTTAGAAATTGTCTCTCATTTTAACAGTGGATTCTAATGAGAGCAAGATTTTGCAAGACCAATGACCATCACCTTAAGATGAAAGAGGTCTTGTTTGTTGATTGAATACATTCTGTCTCTGATTTATAGCTTCCATTTAGCTTCGAATTATACAGAGCAGATAAGTGTTTTGGAATGTATGTAAGCATAAGCTTTACTTCAGTGGTGTTTACTGACGTCAGTGGAGCCCGAAGCGTATGCTTGTGTGCTTTCAGGGATGCTTTCTTGAAAGAAGGAGTGAGGAAAAGGGAGAGAGAGAGAGAGATCTCCTTCCCTTGCTGGCTCTCCTCTTCTCACGTGTGAGTAACATATTGTGCATCTGGTTTTGTTTAAATTCAAGGATGGCAAACAACCACATTCTGTGAAAACTTCCTACTATTTTCCATCCCCCTTTAAGGTTTTATTTTTTGTTGTTTTCTTTTTCCTTCTTGAGATTTGGTAACCTGCCGAGACAAAGTGATGAGAAACTTGGAGGTCTTTACGGAGGCGTTTATTCTAGCAGTGTTTGTGTAAAGCCCTGTGGTCCCTCTAAAGCCTTACTTCCTTTGCTTGCTTTGCTCTTTTAAACACAGCCTTGGCACAGGCTGATGCTTCATTAGCACAGGCTCTGTCGAGAGAGGTAGCGTGGAAGATGGATAGGTGAAGCTCCCTGCTCATAGCAGTTGATTGAATTGCCTCTTTATGCTAAGATAGTGTTCCTGAAGCCTGATCTAATCTTTTATAGCTATCTAAAGTGTATGGATAATTGTTGATAAATTACAAGTCTGTGAGCTCAGTAAACCTGTTGATTCTTCTGAATCAGCTGTGCTAATGTTCAGATGAGTTTGCATCCCGAGATATAAATGACAGTAGCACTCATTATGCTCATAATTCTACACTATAGGAGGATGTCTATGAGCTCCACTTTTTAAAAGGGAAAACTAAAAGAAAGTATTCCGGGGAGGGGCATTTGTTTTTATTTTGCTTTTTTTTTTTTTAGCTGTGAAGCATTTCCTGACATGTTTGCAACAGCTAAGCCGGATGTTTGTTGATTTGCTGTGTGTATGTAGCTGTTATGTGGCTATCCGTGCTTTGCCAGCTGCTCGATTAGCGTTGTGACAGACAAAACAACTAAGTGACAGCGCTGAAAATAATTTTGCTGCTTTCTGAAGGAAGTGAAGGGATTAGACTGTTTTTAAGGGCCATTTGCATGGCATCTAAAATATTCTATAGCCTTTAAAGTTGAGGAGAGGAAGATTTTCTAAATGGGCAGGAATGTACATAGTTGAAGTGTTAATAGCTGGACGTCACATCTTTGTCTCTCCATCAAAGTCTGGCTTATGTGAATAGGGTTATGTTGACCCTAATTATGAAGTCTGGGGCTGATCTTCTGTGCGCAAAAATGTCAGTGCAAATTCTTCTTGAAACCATGTAAACTTGATCAGAATCTTCTTTTAATATGGAAATCATATTACAAACCACATCTGTTCCCAATAGTTCTACGAAATGCCTTGTGGCAATTGTAGCCATCTCTTGCTTAGTAGATAATACCAGGAAAATGTCTAGCACAATTTTAGTGTTTTTTCCCCTTCTAGATATATACCATCTTACAGAGAAGGACCAGTAGTCCATCAATAGTGCATAAATTAAGAAGTCTCTTGGTGGCTGCCTCAATAGTCTGAGCAGTATGTATTAGCTAAAGAAGAACTGGAAAGCAGTGTGAACATTTCCTGCATAGGCTCCTTGCTGTAAATTTGTCAGGCAGAACTTATTTATGAATATAGCAAACCTGAGAAAAATGGTAAGATTACCACGACATGACAAGCACCCGCTATAAATAGATTTGCCCTTCCTGCTCGTCTGCTCTTCCTCCTGCCCTTCACGCTCCACTCCAGCATAATGAGCTGCGAGGGCCGCACAGTTCCCCCAGGTGAAGGTCAGCCCTTGATAGATTTTTGATCATCGCATAACGTTCCGCTGTTACTATGTGGTCCCAGTTTTAACCTCTTTGCAGATTCCCTCGATTATCCCAAATCACTTTCACATGGAGCTGAGGTTAAATTTTATTTCTCTTGGCTTGTCCCTTCTGTAGCAGACACTTCCTCTTCACTTTGAAAGGACAAAGCGATGTTCAGCTGCCTGGGCTTGTGCCCAGCATTTGATTTATACATTATTTAATTTCCTTTAGAAAATTGGAAGCAGAACTTTAGGAGTGGAAGTCAGTCCTTTTCATTTGTTTAAGGATCTTTTAGGGCTAATATAATCATCGATAGTAGATGTCAGCATGATTAGGGTGACTTAAGGTGAAGCAAGGAACGCTGAGTACCGGGGCAAAATTCTTCCATAATGGAGAGGGTGCCAAGATTTATAGCCATGCACAACATCTGTGGGTTTGGAACTGTGGCATTAAAAAATGAAATGGAAAATCATCGGGTTTTTGAGCGATGTGTTTAGGACACCTGTGTCCCTTTACTGCATGGCAGACTGGGGCAAGGTTTGTAAGGTTTGTGCCCTTTACCTTACATCTGCGATCATTCCTTGGACTGCAGTGCTTTCTGGAACTTAATTTAACAAACTAACTAATTTTGCAGAAATTCCTCAGTTAGTCCGGAGGTTTGCATTTGGGCTGACGCTGCATTCACTTCTGCAATTAGGTCTGCACATGCCGTCAAGTGACTGCCAAGACAATTTGAAAATTTCTCATGCAGTGAAGTCAGGAAATTAAAAATTAACTCTGGAAAGGACATCATATAATATTTGGCAGCGTGCTTTGAATACGATGTCCACTGAGGAGTGGAAGGTCTTCCTCTTAAAAAAAAAAAGTCTGAATGTTGAAATATTTTTCCATGTGGTTTTGAATGATCCACAGCTGAATGAAATATCAGAAGAGGTTTGAGGCTGGGTAATGTGCACCAGGCAGGTTGGGTGGCATCACAACATGAAGAGGAAGCAATGAAATCCAGCTTCCCCATGACATCTCATGCATTTTGGATGTTCTCATACCAGACACAGCAGATCATTGATATGACAAAGTCCTCCAGATATCATGAAATATGTTGAATGTGATATCAAGTAGGAAACGCTAAGAATCTTGAGAATACAGGCTCATTAAAAAACAGAGAGAATATAGCATGTTTTGTTGCTCAGTATACAAACCAGTGCTTCTGTGCTAGCACCCCATACGTGCTGTCCTCACTCATTTGCTGTGTTTGTACAGCCTCTAAAACACTCGCTGTTGCAGCCCTGGTGTCTGTGCATCTAACATAAAATGAGTAGATGTAATTCACTGGAAAGTTCCCCCTTTCTCCTCCATGTAGGCAATTCCTGGGTGAATCTTACGAACTCATCTCTTGACAAGAGGCAGTGCTAGTTGTGCAGTGATGCTCGATTGTGGAATTGCACAGCTTGGCTGCCCAATTCAGTGAAGTAAAATGTTTATGGCAAGTCATGAGAAGGCACATGTGTGCTGCAGGCTGTGTGAGGAGGAATGCATCCACAGCTCTGCAGGTAAGAGGAATAGGTGAGGTTTCTCTGTATTTACCAGCTTCTCCCAAAGCGACTGCTGGGTATTTTGAAGATCTAAGCTTGCATGGTTCTTGTACAGAAACTTGCAGTATGGGTAAGGCTGCTTTATGTTCTTACTCTTCAGCTTATGATTTGAGGACCAGCTAGGATCTTCACAACCCACAGTATTGGGTTTTCTTCTCATTTCCTCCTCCTCGGCCCCCTCTGCCAAAAATTTTCCCTGTCCAAGGGTCCTGCCTGTCTCTTCCATTGCACTCCATGATAGCTGTTTCCTTCATCTTTCTTTCCTCCCTTCTCTTTGTAGCAGTTAGCACAAGCAGAGCTGGGATAACTCCTTTCTCCAGTGATGGAAACTGGGGGGACCATGATGTTATGTCTGGCAGAGCGAGTAAGCAAGTAAATCAGTAAAGGAGCAAGAGGCATGCTCCTGCAGGAAAACTTTTGGTAACTTCAGTTTGTCCCTCAAACATGGCACCTGTCAACTCAGGGCCTCTCAGCAGTACAGAACAGACCTGTTTCAGGTGTCACTGATGTTTCTTACTGGCTTTTGAGGTTTTTTAGCTGTGGTCCTTAGTTCTGTGATAGTGCATCTCACTCTTGTGGCATCCTCTGCTGTACTACAGCCGTATCAGTTCCTTTGGGAATGATTCCCTGCCCAAAGGTCTCTGGCATACTGTAAGATCCTGTCCTGGAAAACATTAAAACCTTTTTCTTAGTGCCAGGAAAGCTGGGAGATGCCTGACATTATCTCAATGAATGTGAAAAATGCTGAGGATAAGTTTTGAACTTACAGAGAAATGCAGATGATCCATTTTCTATGTCTTTCTCACAGTAGAAATTTGCATTATGTTGTCTTGCCTAGACAAGAAAGGAGAGGGAGAAAACTTGAGAGACCAGGGAGGTTTCTGCAATAACATGGCACTAATCGAGGAGTTTCTGAATACGAAGGGGAGGAAATGGAAGAATTTTCTAAGTAAGATCTGTTACTGTAGGAGTAACAAACAGATCCAGTTACCCAGAATTCTTAAGTGATTTTCAGATATAACATGGAGTCAATCTTTTCAGCTGCAGGAAGGCCCTCAAATGATATCCTTTAATGTTAACATTGCAACAGCAGATGTTGTGTTGATCTTGTCACTCACAACATTTCCTTGAAGGTAAGGGGCAGCTCCAGCTACAGGTTCTTGCCTCATGTGATCCTTTGGCTTGTTCCCAGTGTGCTAGGTGCACCCACACCAGTGACAAGCTGTGCTACTTGGAGAGACGTGCTGCTTGGGACTGCGCTATGAATCCCTCACTGTATGCACTCAGTGATTCAGTAGACACAACAGGGCTACACCTGAAATACACTGTTGGAAGCTTTTATTGAAACTAAAAGTGGTTAGCAGATACGCTGTTATCGACAACAGAATTGTATTGATTGGTTTAGGACTGAATAACTCAAAATATCCTTCCTCACTGCCTGCAGCCTGAGTGAGCTGGTTCAGGGTACTAAAGCAGCCCAAACTGCTTTCTACGGTATTGCTGGGTTAGGCTTCTGCCCTTGCACTTGAACAGGCTCATTAAGGGAGCAGATCAAAGAGAGATGGTGGCCACTGTGTCACTTGTTTAGGTTGACCATCTGTCATGGCAGCACAGCTTTCACTGTCACGTCTGTCTTACTGCTGTTTTCTTGATCTTCTGTTCTATTCTGTATTTCTACTAAAGTATGCCTCTTAAATAAATCCTTAACTAAAAGTAATTGTTGGCATGCCGCTATTCTTTCTTGTATTTATGTCATTCCTTGTTTTTTCTTGCTGATTCCTTTTTGGCTTTTTTTTTTTTTTTTTTTTTTTTGCACGAGGAAAACTTGCCTTACTTTAAGAACTTAAAGTAGGCTTACTTTAAGTTCTTTACCAGCCTTTCTGCTTCTTCCTTAAGGAGTAATAACCATGCACAGAGGGATCTGCCTTTGGCAACACCATTGCTTCCTAGGTCTGACTGCACTCCCAGCCCTCCTCTGCCCCTAGAACGCAGGCATGCAGTCCTCTGATTTTCTTGGGAAACATGAGCATCTGGGTACCACAGGAAGCTCCAAGAGGTAAACTTAGAAACAGTCTGAAATTCCTCTAGCACTCTGCCAAGGAAATAGATACTCCACCAGAGACATCTCGCACCTTCCAGGAACTGAGATCCAATAAATGAAAAGCAAGGGAGCTCCCATTAAGGACATTATTCATCTTTCAGTCTAAAAGCCCTACACAACAAATGTCTTTTCCCACTCCCTGCCTCAACTCAGGATATGTATGTGTGTGTAAATAGCCATACAGAAAAAACCAGAAGGTATTACATCCCTTTTATTCTCATTATCCTATGATTTGTATGCTTTCTATCCAACAGATAGAAACAGAAGGGGACTACAGAAGATTTCCTAGACTTTCTGGCCATTATTTTTAGCTGAGTTTGTTTGCATTTACTGTATTATGTATTATTGTATTATGATATCTCACGGACAGGTAACTATAAATACATTTGCTGTTAACTTGGTATACCATATCCAAATCAGAGATAGTATTTGCCACAGTGGAAGGTCTAAAAACAGGATAAGAACAGGATTTCAAAAACCATGAGAAAGAATTTTTTAATTTGCTTTTTGCTGAGTGGATTCAGCCATCTTTTACTGGTGACATAATGTAACAGAAATGCTACTGGAGCTGAAACAAGTTGAAAGACAGTTCTAGACTGGCTGAGTTTTACTGACAAAAGAATAAATATTTTTAGGGAAGGGAGGACACATCTCCCAATTCCTTTTGCAGAATTGAATTTATTTGCTTTGCTTTGGTAGGGGTCTAATACCTCTGCTGCTCTCCCAGTTTAAACTTGAGAAGGGAAACACTTGAGAAGCAAAAGCATTAATTATTTTTCAATGCAAGAAACTTGGAATATGCTGAATGTGTTGCTCAGCCTCATCATCTGGCAGCACATATACTAAAATTGGAATGATACAGAGAAGATTATCATGGCCTCTGTGCAAGGATGACACACAAATTCATGAAGCGTTCCATATTTTTTGTGTGGATTTGAAGGATGGACTGTTCGATGGATTAGAAATTGGCTGTCTGGACGCAGCCAAAGGGTTGTGATCAATGGTTCTGTGTCAGGGTGGAGACCGGTCACGTGCGGTGTCCCTCAGGGGTCAGTCTTGGGACAGGTGCTCTTCAGCATCCTCATCAGTGACACAGACGATGGCATCGAGTGCACCCTCAGCAAGTTTGCGGATGACACCAAGCTGAGCAGTGCAGTCGATACATTGGAAAGAAGGGAAGCCATCCACAGGGGCCTGGACAGGCTGGAGAAGTGGGCCCATGAAAACCTAATGAGGTTCAACAAGGCCAAGTGCAGGGTGCTGTGCTTGGGTCGGGGCAATCCCAGGTATTTATACAAACTGTGGGAAGATCTCCTTGAGAGCAGCCCTGCGGAGAAGGACTTGGGGGTCCTGGTAGATGAGAAGCTGGACATGAGCCAGCAGTGCACGCTTGCACCCCGGGAGGCCAACTGTGTTCTGGGCTGCATTAAAAAAAGGGGTGGCCAGCAGGGAGAAGGAGGTGATTGTCGCCCTCTACTCAGCTCTTGTGAGGCCCCATCTGTAGTACTGCATTCAGGCCTGGGGCCCCCAGTACAGGAAGGCCATGGAGCTCTTGGAACGGGTCCAGAGGAGGGCCATGAAGATGATCAGAGGGCTGGAGCACCTCTCCTATGAGGAAAGGTTGAGGGAACTGGGCTTGTTTAGCTTGGAGAAGAGAAGGCTTCGGGGAGACCTCATTGTGGCCTTCCAGTACTTGAAGGGAGCATATAAACAGGAGGGGGAACGGCTGTTTACGAGGGTGGATAGTGACAGGACAAGGGGGAATGGTTTTAAACTGAGACAGGGGAGGTTTAGGTTAGATGTTAGGAGGAAGTTTTTCATCCAGAGGGTGGTGACACACTGCAACAGGTTGCCCAAGGAGGTTGTGGATGCCCCATCCCTGGAGGCATTCAAGGCCAGGCTGGATGTGGCTCTGGGCAGCCTGGTCTAGTGGTTGGTGACCCTGCACATAGCAGGGGGTTGAAACTAGATGATCACTGTGGTCCTTTTCAACCCAGGCCATTCTATGACTCTGTGATTCTATGATCTGAAAGAAGCTGAGCAAACAAAAGAGCTAATTAATGCCCATACACTGATAGGTTTCCTAAGGTAGAAGTTGACAAATCTGTTTTGTTGCTTTTCTTTTGTTTTGCTTTTCTAGAGAGAAACTTACGATGGCTACAGCTAATGATCTCCTCCAAGTCTTTTAAATTTTTAGTTTAGTTTAATCTACCTTGCTAGCGGCATTCAGCAAAATAGTATTGGCTTAATGTGCAGGTCCTCTGTAGTAACAGCATACTCTGAGTGAGAACACAGTATTCTGTTAATTACTTTTAATTAAAATGAACACACACACACATATGTATGTGTACATACAGAAAGACTGTTTTTCTAGTGGCTTGGCTTCCTTTTTCTCACTGAAGGGAAGAAGTTAAACTTTCTCATTAAATGTTTATATAAAAATGAAATAATTCTGAGGTTAACCAGAAATGCAGCTTAATCTTGTATAGAAACATGTGTGTGATTCTTTTTTCAGTTGCACAAATATAGCTGAAACTTGAAGTTGGCAGAGAGCGCTGTTTAAAAATATTTAGTCCCAGCATGTAAAAACTCGTTTTGTTACAGAATTCCTTTGTGAAAGGTGTAGCTATGACATGTCTCTGCCAAAGTGATGGGATCCATATTGACACAGTACATTTTGGAAACTAGCTGCATTTTGGGCTTGTAGTTACAGAAGTTAAATTGGAATTTACATGTTTTATATATTGCTTGGATGGATACCACATCTAGTAACATTTTTAAGAGAGTAGAAAGAAGAATAAAG
Source organism: Pavo muticus (assembly GCA_016647715.1). NCBI lineage: Eukaryota > Metazoa > Chordata > Aves > Galliformes > Phasianidae > Pavo > Pavo muticus. The sequence goes on from JACDJE010000719.1 coordinate 109,224, forward strand.
AAAGCTTACAGATGGGTTCGAAGTTTCGCTCTGTTAGAACATGTCGGGATGAGTAGAGGTATGTATGATGACACTTAGCATGTACCACTGAAGGCTCTGGTTTATTCTCACTAGCTGTCATCATGTGTTATAGTTATGATACATATGCTTAATTTTGGCTACTTACCCTATCTCTTCCTTATTTTTCTCTGGGTGTGTTTGAACTTCATAGAATATTAAGAGCTACTGATATGTGCGATACTGTCTGCTGCCCAGGCACAGCCCTGCTCAGTTTTTGGACCTGTAGGAGCAGTTACATGCAGCATTTTATGGCCATTGGTTCCTGCCCCATGAGAGCACAGGACCAGTGGCCTGGCTCAGTCCCTTACTGGTGTGCCAGATGCTATGACCACAGTAAGCAGACAAACATGAAGCCTAGCCCTCCTGGCTGAGACCAGGAGGAGGATATGATCTCTACTGCAGCCCCAGAGTAGCTGCGGCCACCATGGAAAGATCCAAGGGGACCGCTGTCCTGCTCAGACTGGGTGTACTCAGGTAGAATGAAAACTTAATGTCCCTGGTGCAGATCATCAGGTAGGCTCTGGACTCATGCACATGTAGTGACAAGTGCATCAATCTGCAAAGTTACACAAATAAGCACACTATAGGTTAAACACTACGTGAAGACTTGAGTCTGTCTATTCTGAAGTCACCTATAGTGATCATTAAAGGAGCTGGTTTTGTTCAATTGCATTTCCTTAACAACCTCTCATAAAAGAAATCAGGAATAGCAGAGGTTGTTTGCTCGGATTGTTGGATCAGAGATGCAAGACACACATAATACCTATCCTTTTTATTTAAGAATTACAAAGGTGCTTGTTCTTCCTCTCTGTTTTAAAGTAACTGTCCTATGTCAACTCATATTAAATGTCTCTTTAATAAACAAGGAAGAAGGAAGTCTATCTTTTTGTAAAAATAATAATATTGAATACAGTATTTCATTGCAGAGGATGGTTTCAATACGAATAGGAGCTCATCTGTTCCAAGGCAGTGTTCATGAATACAGAATCAGAATAGATGTATGCACTTCAGCTTCAGGAAAACATTTAATAATGTTTTAAAACATAGTTGCTTAGAGATCAGAGGAGCCTCTGTCTCACTAGGGTGCTTACATGGCCGGTGAGTGCTTTGCACACTTGTTTTTTTCTAGCATTGCTGTAGCAGGTTATGAAAGCTGTGTAAAGTGACAACCAGTTATTAAGTCAATTCCCTGCAAAACTCCAGTGATGGGTGCAGCACATGAGTCTCAAGAACGAATGGGTACTGTATGAAAAGTATTACACTAATATACTTCATTGTCTTCCGTTTAGAAGATATGATTTTCCATTTTCAGGATGACCAAACACGGAATCCATCTGATTTAAATCTACGGATCACAGATGTGAGTGGAAGGAAGAGGTGCCCATATAGGGGTGATTTTGTTATTCAGAGATGAGATGAAAACTTATCACAGGGCAATCAATTATTTCCTAGTGTTGGAAGCTTGTTCTCCTAAACAGAACAAGATTTGTAGTGGGCTGTAAGGATTAATCTTCTCAGAGAAGAGAAGAAAGGCATGTTATCCTGTGTTTCCTATTTTATATATCAAACAGGAAAGCTGAAACATGAGAGAAATACAAAATTGAAGACTTTTTGAAATGCATCAGAAGTATACCTCTCACCACTTAAAAACCTCTCTATTTAACCTGTTTTCAAGGAGAATAAAAGTTGTGGCATCTTAAGACAGCATTTTTATCTACAAAGCAGCATCTTGTATGCAAGCATTATCTGGGGCATGCCTCGCTGCCCAGCCAGTGTCATGCTTTGACACCCCAACTGCTCTGCCCGTCAGAAGCAGCATGATGCTGCTAGAATAGTAACCCAGTGGTCAGCTAGCAAGTGGGTTGCTTTCCCAATGGTCTGGTGGTTTGTGCCTGGTACAAAAGGCCCAACCTCATGCCTGCACCTGCACGAGAGGCTGTGGCCAGCAGCGGGTTGTGTCTGCGCAGAGAGTCACAGGGTGGGCTGTGGTGCCTCTCCCCACCACAGAGGGATCCAGTGGGGCTGGCGGTCTCCTCATGGGAGCACACCGGGGGTCAGCACCCGCCCCACGGCCTAGCAGCCTGCCCTGGTGCCGCGGAGCAGCTCGCAGGTAGCTTCCTGCCGAGCAGCGCCCCACGTCGTGCTATTCACAAACCACAGCACTATTCTGCTTCCAGGCTCCTAATCCCTCCTACACACAATCCCTTACAACTTTAACTGGTGGGGTGGAGGAGTGAGTTAAAAAGGAAGGAAAAAGGAAAATGAAACACAATGTGCAGGCAGTGTCTGCCAGGGACTGCATGCACAATTGACACCAGCTGCAGCCCAATTAAAGCCGACATTCACAGGTGTTCCCCGCAGACCCTGCACGAACAAAACCACTTTCTTGAGAATACCTAAGGCTTTAACACAGAAGCTCGTTTCTTTCTTGCTTTTGCTTTTTCTTTTTTTAAGATTCTTTAAAGCTGTTTAGAGCACTTTAAACACAAAGAAGCTGAAAAGGACTTTCGTTCCCCGGGAAAGGGCTGGTGCTCACTGCCAGGAGTGGGGAGAGCCAGCCCAGCAAAATGGCGTGGAAGGATGGGTTGTGCTGAGCACTGCTTGCTTGGGGGGGCTGCAGCCGGCACCTGGCATTTTGTGCTTGCTGGAGGTGGAGCAGCTCAGTGTAAACCCACTGCTTTTTGGGACCCATCGTTATTTGGGCAATGGCTGCAAGCTTGTGTGTGGCTCTGCTGGTTGCAGTTGAGCTGTGTGGTTTGGATGGCTCACTGGGGCTCTCCGCTCCTCCCAGGATAACCTGACCAGGATACCTAACCAGGATAGTCCTTTTTGGGCCTCGAAGTGGGAATAAATAAGCTGCTTACTTTTTGACCTTGGAAGCACTCACTCAGATGATAAATCACTCCTTATGTTCAACTCTGTTGTTAACCAGAAAAAAAAATGGTAATTTGTTTTTTAAAGGAGGCTTGAAAATTATTTCCATGCTAAGACCAGACATCAGACTAATGTCAGTAAATAGGTCAGTAATTTGCTCTCACTGCATTGAAAATGAGAATCACGTCTGTTAATTTTTCATTTGTAATGATACTAATAATCAATATAGGGTATATTCCAGCACTTATAGATTTAGTAGTATTCAGCCCCACCTGGCTGGCTATTCATCCCTGCAGTAACAACCTTCACCTCATACTTGTTGTTTAATTACCTGCTGCCTGGCCTGTTGCTGTTCAAAGAGTGTTGTTTCTGACATTCACTTAATGTCTTCATCACCACTTTAATGGTCATTGCTGAAAGCCTCTCTCAATTCAGATGAAGCTGAGAATACCTGTTTTGTCCTTCAATGTTCTGAGCTGCAATTTTGCCTCTGGGACAGCAATAGGACATTATTCCTAGTCTTTACAGCATGCTGAGATTCAAAAGGCTTTTTATACTGAAAAGACAAAAAAATTGTGATCTTTCGGATTTCTCTTTGAAAAAAGATAAGAATTGCCTTAAAACCGACAAGTAGGTAATGGTGCTTAACAGCATTCATCTATAGGGGCAGGCAGATGTTGTTCAAGCTGATAAGTGCAGTGGAGAGAAAAGAAAGTCAGCCAGGGTTCAAACTCACAAATATGAGGTCTAAATTAGATGTTTTCTCACAGAAAAAGCTGCTGGAGGTGTTATGGATTATTTTATGAAAAAAAATCTGTCACTGGGGGCTTGCGGAGACCTGGCTGAGGGGGATATAGTGAAAGTCCATGCGGTCTCTGATGATGTGGGGAAGGTGAACAGGGAGCAGATGAATCACTGCTCTCATAAAACAGGAACTAGGAGGCACTTGTTGAAATTACCCACTTCAAGACAAACAAAAGTGCTTTTTCATACAGTGCATGATTAGATCGTGGCGCTCATCACAGGATGTCATGGAGGCCAAAAGAAGTGATTTAAGAAAGTAATTGGACACACTCACTGAGAAAAAGTCTGCTGCAAGGTTTTAAAACTCATGATCTAGATATAGTGCCTGGTATGGGAGTAATGCTGAGCCCAGTGGGAAAGGACCTTGCACATTGTGCTGAAAAGCCACTGATTTTCTTCTGTGCTGTCCGTAAACCCCTTCTGCTCCCTTTCCTCTTTGTCTCACTCAACCTGACATATATTGTGCTTTAATCCTGGCAGAAATGAGGTTTTAAATCCCTTTCGTTTCTCTTTCTTTCTCATACCTCTGGTATGAGGTGTCCCAATTATGGTATGTCCTGATTATGACAAGAAATATCTATTAGAGACCTGATGTCCTCAGTTAGCAAAGGAACAGAAACAATGCCATGGGTCTTCTTTGACCATGTGCAAGGGCCCAGATTTTAAACACTGTGCCGTATTGCCTGCTCTTTATTACTCAATATTATATGGGAGACTTAGTCTGAGAGCAGCCAGGAAAAGAGAGGACAGTAATTCATGCCTTAAAATCCTTTCCTCTTCCCTTAAAACAGTTCAAATATTCCTGAATACGAAATAAAAGAATATCTTTTTCTGGTATTTCCTCATGTCTAGTAATTTTTGGTTATCACAGAACTTATGTTTCAGTCTTTCAGAATGCAATTAAAAGAAAAAAAATCCTCTGTAGATTAATTATGCTCGCTATTACTGCTACTCTTGGCAGAGCTCAGAGAAAGCATCTAGACATCATCAGAAGTATTGGCTTATGGGCAGATTCCACCCGAGAGTATCCCTGTGCAAATGAAACAGGAAGAGATAGGACTGGCAGTGGTGTGCCTTCTTTTTTGGATCTGCCAGTGTGACACTCTTTACTTAGCTTCTCCTTCAGTGCAGTATATCACCTCCTAACAACTGAACTTCAGTGATATTCTGCTTCATCATTTTGATGCTGTAGGTAGTCGGTCTCTGTGAGCAGAACAGAAAGGACAAAACCCAAAGGTCTCTTCCTCTTTGTGTTGTGGAAAACTTGCCCTCAGTGCTGTATTTAGCAAGGGAAAACAGACCCTTCCGTAAGGACATGCACAGTTCTGGAGTCCAGGATTTTTGGGATCTGTTTCTCTATCCAGAGTCTTCTCTCTTTTGAAAGACTGCTGCATTTCGTTTCAAGCAGGGATGGGGATGTCTGGGGGGTTGTTCTCAGTTTTGTGTACTCTGTTTTTGTTTCTCCTTTTTTTTTTTTTTAATCTTCAAATAGCTTTGTGTTTGTGTTGGAAAGTAGGAAATAGTCGCACCACCTACTTAGTGAAAAACCTGAATGGAAGGACCGAAGTACCTGCATTACTTTCCGGAAGGATACGTTGCTTATCTCCCTAAGAAGCCGGAGCACTAAAGCTCAGCTCTGCTTCCACCTTTAACTGTCTCTGAAGTCCTGAAGTGCATTAAAATGCATAACAGCAGTGTTTAGCTTCACTGTTCATTAGAGCAGCACGGAACTAAAAGTAATATTGTTGTAACTTGACAAAGCCATCTAAATCCATGCATGTTTTCTTGTGAAAGCTTCCTAAAGATGCTGCTAAATCCTCTAAAAAGCTACTAAACGGCTTTGGCAACCATTAGCACAGCATAAGCAGGGGAACTCTTTTCAGTAAGTGAACAAACAGAGAAAATATGCTGAATAGCTGGACAAATGTGTTTCAGCTGGCTCTTTCATTTACAGATATAAGGGAGCAGTCAATATCAATCACTGTTTTCCCTGTTGCACTGGAAATCACAATATCTCTTTTCATTCCACAAGCTCTTTTCACCACAGCAATGTGTCTTTAGAATGACACTGGCATCAGTCTGTTTCCGCTGTCTGAAGTCCAGAGAGCTTAAAAACACATTTCAGGGTATGAGACCTTCACCCCCCTCTCCTTCCACACACCCCTCTCCTTCGAGCTTTCCTTGCTGAATTAATTGGTTTTACTTCTTTCCCAGCTTAAAGTTTAAAAGGAAAAGTGCCCACAGAGCCTGGGAATATCTGCTCTTGTGCTTTGGGGACAGAAAAATGTATTTCTGCTTGCTAGGGTTTTAATTTATCAGGTGTTGCAGAGGGGTTAAGGCAAGGTAATATGATTATCAAGTTAAAGTAATTTGCAGCGTACTCATACATTAAACGTAATGTTACTGTGGTTTGAATTTGGAGCTCTATCCCATTGCTGGGAAGTGCTAATCACCCACAGCCTCATTTATTTAAATAAAAAAAAGAAGTGTTGGAGGAACTCTGTCCTAGTGAGTATCTGGTGTTTGGAATGTGCTGATAACCTCGTGCTTGCTTTCTTCATTTCAAGCAATACATTTTAAAATAATAACATGGTGGGATGCTTTGTGTCGTTGCAGATAACAGCAGTCTGTAGAGAAGCTGCCCTGTTAGCACTTCAAGAAGATATCAATGCCAAATGTATCATGGGACGGCACTTTCAGGATGCATTGACGGTTGTGACACCAAGAATTCCGGATTCCTTAATCCAGTTTTATGCAGATTATCAGCAGCAAAGTGGACTGCACGCGCTTTGAAAGGCAAACCAATACATGTGCCTGTTCATGGTGTGAATAGCAAATTTCCTTTGTAAAGCTGACAAAAGCCAAAGAATTTTGCATTGTACGTGGAATGTCCAACGTTAACTCAAATGTGAAATCATCATAATAAATGCCCGTGTGGATTTTTTGAAATCGTCTAAACTTATTATTTTACAGTTCCAGTGGTATAATTTGCATTTCAGAGGCAGTAAGAGTGCTGGTTTAACTCAATATTTCTGAGTCTACACCCATCTGTCAAAAAGTAATTCCCAAAATCTAAAGTTTTAGTGGATTCTTGGCCTTTAAAAGAGCTGCAGTGGGTGTCATTGCTGCCTTCATTTGTTCGTGCCTCAACCCCAGTTTAATCCCAGGGACCATCCCAGAGCGGCACAGACCTGGGGAGTGGCCTCACTACAAACATGCTGGAAATTATTCTGAATCTTTTGATTTACGATCTCCAGAGAAGCTGCCAAACAGGCTTCCCGACCATAGCGCTTCCCTGATTGATTACAGCAAAGCGTTTATCTTCAATCTTCAGCAGCAATGTTTCACGCATGCTTTAAAGCGGGCACGTTACAAATTGTACATCACCAGGCTTCCAATGCATTTCAGAAAGTGACCTGCATCTGATTCATGCCTCACCTGAAACCGCTTCCAGGCATCAGCGAAAGATGATGATGTTTGCTTCCATCAACATACGTAAATATGAGCATTGATTGGTAATTTCCAGTCAGTCAGAGGAAATCCCAGCTCCAAATGAATAAGAAAACCTCCTTACAAAAACTGCTATAAATGACCACAAAATGGTTTAGGGACAGATAAGATCTTTTCAAATTACTTCTTTGTTATATCACGTGTTGAAACAGCAGCAGATCTTTCTGGGCTCCCTGCTCTTGCACTTGATGTAAGAATTAATTAAGCAAATCGATCTTCAGCATTTTTCCCCATGGTGGAAAGGCAGCTTTTCTATTCTGGGAATGAAAAATAGAGGGAATAATAAAACAAAATCAATCTGAACTTCAACAAAAACTTTTAAAAAGGTGACAAAAACCAGAATTTCATTGGTTAATTCTGTGCTTCCCTTGTGCTTTGCAGGTAAGTAGAAGAATTCTCTGTTTTTTAGTAAGAAATTCTCATATACTTAAGAGAGATTTCCACCACATGTAATGATATTATCAATATGAAAGGTAAGAAGTAATCTCTTGGCCTTATGGTTTTTCTCTCTTTACGCAGTTCCACCGTGTCTGCAATTTGTAGCCTTTAAAAAGAAATCTCATAATGTATTATGATTAACTTTTTATTACTTTTATCTTAACTTCTTGTTGCTATAATTAGCATTTAATTTTACTGTCATTGACAAGGATTAGAGGATGCAGAAAAGCAGATAGTTTGCTTAGTTCTGATGTGTGCGCAGGGAATTCTTTTTCTTTCTCATTCCCACTCTTTGATAGTACAGCAGGCAGAGGGAATGAAAAAACAATGATAAACAGGAAAAATTGCCTTGGGGATCCAGGCCACATTTGAAACTACTTTATCCTTCTTTTCTAAATTGTGTATTCTCTAACCTGGAGCTCAGGATGTGAGAGCCATTTATAGTAACAGTTACATTTTAGATGTTTCTTGTCAGAATTCTGGAAAATAACCCCAAATTCCTGCTGGAATACAGTTTTGGTCAATGCTTATCAGCATGAGAGTCCTTTTGTAATCATTTTGAAACCTCCTTGGAAAATCCTTCTGTCTCTGGAGACACTCAAGGTCTGGATGGAGCTCTGAGCACCTGATGTAGCTGTAGGTGTCCCTGTTCGTTGCAGGTCAGTTGGACTAAATGGCCTTTAAGGGTCCCTTGCAGCTCAAATGATTGACGCTTCAGAATACATCTGAGATAGAGGAGTGCTTTCTACTACTGGGTTAATCACCTTTATTGTTGTTTGGGTGTGTGCGTGAGATATAATTTTAATAAAATGATAGGAACTTGCCAAGCAGAAAAGAACACATTTGAGAGGAACATCTCTCTCCCATTCCCTCTTTACTTCCTGAAGTGGTTTCCATACTTATTTCTTTACATTCTTTAGGAACGTAGTCCTTTTCCTGCCGGCCATTATCTTTTGGAGCTGTTTTTTGGCCCAAGTACTGCTTGAATTGCAGAATTGTTAACATTAAATCAACTTTTCAATGTTTCAGGCACATTTTGTTTAAATACAGAGTTTAACTTCTTCCTCCAATAACAACGTCTTGAAAAATGGCATAAAATGTCTTTTGACAGTTTTGCCAAAAAGTGACCGGGAGAATATTTATGATCAAAACGCAAAAATGCCTTCACTTAACCTGAAAAACGTCCAGTTCTGTATTTTCCCTAATGCGTAAAACAGATTCTCACTGTGAGCACAGTATACAATTCTTAATCCTGGAAAAAGAATGAAGTTTATTGTGGATAATTTTCTGCAGTCTGAGTGCGAATGGAACGTGAAGCTTGCTGAGTTCACTTTCAGGGATGACTATTTAAAATCAGCGAACTTGTCAGCCCTTATGAATTTTGTGTCTGTGGAGCTGATTTTTCAGGTTTGTGTATTCTGGCTCTTTCCTTTGAGTTGCTTTACTTATTTTCAATGTCAAAGTGTGGTTCTTCTCCTCCAGAAGCTGGGCATGTGCCAAACACAACGCTCCTGTAGATCAGTGTCGGCGATCAGTGCTGTGGGTGAGGACGCATGGGGATGATGCTCTGTGCAAACCCCGTGCTGATGGGGCATGGCAAGGGTAGAGGAAGCTGAAAGGTAAAGCACGGTGCTTTCCTGTGTTCTGTCTGGTTGAGCTGGAGTTAGATGGGGATACTTGTGAGTTCATGGATAGGAAAATTACCCCTCCTTACTGCAACAGGCAAGGGTGAAGGAGACTGGCTGTAAGGCTTTTGATTGTCTATTCTGTATTTGTGCTTAATGTTGTTGGTTGGTTGAAGTGAATTATAATTATTTTTATCTATGCAGTTCAAGACGTATGCAGGATTGTAATTGAATTTGGGCATACTTTAGAATGGCAAATTGACATGTAGAAGAGAAATATTTCAGCTGAAACCTACCCCTAATGTTGGGTTTTGTCTGCTCCTTCTGCAACTTCTGCCTGTTCATTTATTAAATTTTTGGTAGGAAACCAGGCCATGCATTTTCTCCAGGGCTTCATGTGTTCTGTGCTAAGTATTTTAATTGTGTCATTCTTGCCTGCAGACTTAAACCCAGCACCTGCAGTGTTCCGACAGCAGAAGGAGACGTGTTTTCCCTGTTAACCCATCCGCCAAAGAGTGCAGCGATGCGGGAAGAGTCCTGCTCTGTGCTCACATGGCAGGCCTCCAGCAGGAGCGCAGGTGCTGCGAGGAAAGGCAATGGCAACCAGATGACATTCCTTCCCCTTGAGCCAATGCTCAAACAGATTTGGGGTCTTTTCAGCAAAATCTGAGGCTAGTGCATTCCCTGCATGTGGCTGTGTGAAACCCATAGCAGAAAGGCTTGGATTCCTCTCACCATAAGGCTGGAGGAGTGAGGTTGTTCTTGCTTCCCTTTGCAGTCACTGGAGAGGGACGAGAAGGCCCAGGTAGTGATTTAGCACAGCATGCAGGCTTTTGTTCATCACTGGCAAAAATGCATAGCTGATGGTGATTACCATGTTGAAAAAGGGTAGCTGAGAATTTGCTCTATCAGTGTTATTGTGCTCTTTGTAGCTGTTGTTGTTTCCATGGAAATAAATAGGAGGCATTACTTTAGGAGTGACATGCCTCCATCCTGTGTGCATGAATAGACCTGGAAATGCCGTCGTTCTTAGTACCTGCACCTGTGTGGCATGGGTGTGTGGTCTCAGCCACAACCCCCTAATGGCTTTGTCTCTTTCACTAACACAGAGGAGTTCTCACATGCCTGCCTGGGGAAGCAAATGCCTCCACAGAGTGTGGAAAACTCTTTGATAACCTCCAAGGTGAAGCACTCATCAGCTCTTGCTTTATCCAGGAATGGATTATCTGAGTTGTGGAACAATGAGGTCATGTCTTTTCTCTACAGTGCTGGAGAGAGCCTCAAGTTTCACACAGGGTAGCTGCTCCCGTCCAGCCTTCTCTGCTTAATGCCATGGAAAGCAACTACTCTGTCAGCAAGCTTTCCCAAAGTTGAGGATGTGAAATGTGTTCATTTGGCCTCGTGGTGTTATGTGTGAGGCATTTCTGTGGTATCTGGATTGCTGTGTTAGCTGAGAGCTGGCTGTGTCTGGTGCAGAAAGGTGAGGCGACCAAAGCCATCGGACTCCTTTCAGGTGAACGTCCCCTTGGCTGCACTGCCACAGCCTAAACCTGGGTTTAATGGAGAGCTATTGCCTTGAGAGCGAGGGATCCCTAAAACAGGGCTGCGGGTGTGAAGGCCAAGGGGTGCTTAAGTAGATTAGGACACAGAGACAACCTTTAATGTGCTGAAATGCTTCCTCACCACCTGAACAGCGATTATTCCACCAAATCAGCAAGCTCTACCCTTCTACCCAACAAATTCTATCTTTCAGATAGTTGTGCTCTTTAATAAGCAGTACCCTTAGAAAAAAAAATAGAAATATAAAAGCATATTAAAAAATTCTGTGTGGATTTCAAGCAAAGCACAAAAATACCAGAGACCCCGTGAATACTGAGGTTAAGGTGGTGTACAGAGGATGCTGCCACACAAAAATCTCTGCAACAGAAAATCCTTGAAATTCAGTTTGCAGAACTCACTGCCGTTTTTTGTACAAACATGTAACATAACTCATCCACCTCTTTCTTCTTAGCGTCGTGAAAATCTTGGTTAAGCAGTCTGAAATGTGTAGAAACAACTGGTTACCTTGGTCTGAGCCCACATCCAGGCTTTCATCATCCGTAATTTTGGTAAAAAGCTGCTTTTGTTAATGTAACGCATCATAGTAACCGGTTACACTTTCACTACAAAAGGGTGTTTTATTTTCCCGAGGGATGAATAGCAATCGAGGGTCAGCTGGTAGTGCCAAGTGCCTTGATAACACAATTGGCTGCATAGAGCTTTGTTAGGCCCCTCCGTTCTTGCCGGAGAGACTTAAAAGAAGATGGTGGGAGAGCTGCTCCCCACATACTTGACTGCTGCGGGTCTGAGTTTTTCGCAGAATCACAGAATTGAAGGGATTGGACTTTTGGGTCACTCTGCCTGCTGGGTAAGAAGGTAAGTGCCTGAAGCAGAGCCCGAGGAGCCCTCACTGCCCAGCAGTGGGGGCTGGGGAGGAGAGGAGATGGAGAAAATGTTTGAAGATGACCATGTGAATGACTGCTCTGAGATCAAACACTGACTGATTTTAGTTTGGAAAGATAGGGGCTGAGGGGCCGGTGGGAGGCAGAAAGTGGGAGTGGCGAGCATAATCAGAGCAAGGGCTGATCTGTGTCATCTTGATGCTGATTTTGGTGTGTTTGTGACCTGAAGCGGAGCTGTAGTCACCCTGCCCTATGTTAGGAAGCATCTCTGTTAAACGCTCAGTGGGATCTGGCTTTGATCTCATTAACCTCATCAGTGCTGGATTAGCAAATGTTCTTCTGGAGCCTGACTCTTTCAAATACTTAAGTTGAGATTATGATTCGTGTTTTCTTTCTTTCAAAGTAAAATCAAATCCAAGATTAAGCTGGACGTGAGCCAGCAGTCTGTGCTTACAGCCTGGAAGGCCAACTACATCCTGGGCTGCGTTAAAAAAGAGGTGGCCAGCAGGGAGAGGGAGGTGATTGTCCCCCTCTACTCAGCTCCTGTGAGGCCCCCTCTGGAGTACTGTGTCCAGGCCTAGGGCCCCCAGTACAGGAAGGACATGGAGCTCTTGGAGCGGGTCCAGAGGAGGGCCATGAAGATGATCAGAGGGCTGGAGCACCTCTCCTATGAGGAAAGGTTGAGGGAACTGGGCTTGTTTAGCTTGGAGAAGAGAAGGCTTCGGGGAGACCTCATTGTGGCCTTCCAGTACTTGAAGGGAGCATATAAACAGGAGGGGGAATGGCTGTTTACGAGGGTGGATAGTGACAGGACAAAGGGGAATGGTTTTAAACTGAGACAGGGGAGGTTTAGGTTAGATATTAGGAGGAAGTTTTTTCACACAGAGAGTGGTGATGCACTGGAACAGGTTGCCCAAGGAGGTTGTGGATGCCCCATCCCTGGAGGCATTCAAGGCCAGGCTGGATGTGGCTCTGGGCAGCCTGGTCTAGTGGTTGGTGACCCTGCACATAGCAGGGGGTTGAAACTAGATGATCATTGTGGTCCTTTTCAACCCAGGCCATTCTGTGATTCTATGATTCTATGATTCTATGATTCTATGATTAAGCTCTCCTAGGCCAAACCCACTGGCTTCTGCATTGGTCTCACAGTCTCTGGGTAGTGCAGAGAGGTGGCTTTCATGGAATTCTATCCCTCAGGTGAGAGCCAGTCCCCAGATGTCATCTTTTTATTGGAGTAAATAAAGAATATAATAAAACCCCTTCTCAGCCAACCTGTACAGCGTTATGGTTTACTTCTATGCATTGCTTGTACCTGTTATGGCTAGAATGGAATGAAATCATGGTATTTTTACAGATTTTTTTTCCTCTTGGAAATATTTCTGTATAATAACATTGGCAGCAGTCAGCACTGCTGCGAAAACCTTTTGGTTTTTTTCTTTTTTTTCTTTTTTTTTCTTTTTTTTTAATGTTAAAATGAAATGTATTCTGGATCTTCCAAAAATTTAGTAGCAACTAGTGGAGAAAGGAGGGAAATTCTGCCCATTTTCCTCAATGAGAACAGAAGGAAAACGTTGCTGAGTAAAAATATAAGAAAATTTGGGGAGGAAATAAAATTAATAGAAAGCATGTGTGGAAAACTTCCTCCTTCTAAGTCTGCTCATTGTTTATTTCTAAACTCTACATGAAAAACAATGAGATGGAAAAGGAAAGCCCTTTTCAGTACACCATTAAGCTCAAAGAAGTTTTATTTTCCTATAAGTATTTGTAGCCATCAAAAGGATCCAATACCTCCAGAAGGTTGTTTTGTTCCTCCCTGCTGTTTTTCATGGAAGTTTACGAGGTTGTACCCTGAGATCATGTGATAGGAGATGGTTGCTTTGTGGAAAAGAACACGCTAAGCAGATGTGATGTTAGAACCGTGGGCCCTGTGAAACGAGGGAATGCAGCTGACTTCTCAACTGTGGGACACTTGGAGTAAGGTCCCAGAACAGCACCTATAGGAGCTGGAGCAGAGCGCTGGGAGGAGAGGCATCCCTGCACTGCTCTTCTCTCTGCTGCACAGAGCCTAATGGCTTCAGGAGAAACTGAGGCAATGCCCTGGGCCATTTCTGTGGCCATTCCTGCTGGCAAGCTCTGCCACACTGACCAAACAAGCTGTAGGCAGTTTGTGTTTAAGCATCTACCCTGGCATAGCCATAGTGACTATTTTAAGTTAACATGAGATTATGTATTCTGAATTCAGGAAGATGCTGGCACGGTGTGATGACAAAATCAACCTTGTAAGTGAGGATCAGCTGGAGAAGAGGGGTGTTTGTAACTCTTAGGCTTTTTTTTTTTCCATCCTAAAAGCCCTCATGTTTTACCTTAAGCCTGAAATAAAAAAACCCCAATGCTATAAAAAGAAACCTCCATAGATTAATTTTTTCAAAAAAAGTTCCATGTTACTGCATGGTATCTAAAAGTGTGTGACTCTCAAGAACATCCATGAAAAGCAGCAGGGTTTTGCCTGGTGATTCCTTCAGAACGAAGTGCGGCTGACTTTGCTCTGGGTATGCTTTCAGAACTATTTATTTGATTGGTGTCTTGGAGATGGCTTTGCAGAAAGATGCACTCTACACCTTGAAATCGTTTCTATCAGGATTGGACTCTTTAGCCTGATGTTTTGGGAATAGCCAGTACCTTCTGATGTTACTAGTGTACTGCAATTTTAAGCTGAATTTATCCTATTATGTTATCTTGGGGACCACAGGAGACACAACAGCTGAGATGAAACAGAGCTGTGCAGACCAGGACTATCAAGGTTTTGAATTCTGTTTGGAAGTGAGCTAAGAACCTGTGGAGCTTGGAAGTCAGAACACATTATGTGCAGAATGACTTCTCATCTGGCACAGCTTGCCATGCACTGGAGCAATTTCAGTCATTTTTGCTTCCCACGGTGGTCTCTGGATGGATAGACAGATGGAGCTTTTGACATCTCTGATTAAAAAATAGAGAGTAGAAGTCAAGTTCTATACTAGCTCTGTGCTTGTGCTTTTACATCAACTACAAGAAAGATTTCCTCCCACCTCTCATGACTTTCACAGCAGTATATATGGAAAGAAAATAATGGTTGTTACGACTTGCTAAGACCCTCCAGTTGTAACACATTTGTCCTGTGTTATGTAATGGCTGCAAACAAGATATGTATCTCAGGTTTTTAATCTCTACAAAGCACAATTAACTATTTGAAAGGGTGGTTGGAAAGTTAAGCTAGGAAGAAGAAACTAGTAGTATAATAACTGTATTAAAAACAACAACAACAACAACACAGATTTAACATGTTATATAATCTCTGTTAAACTTGCTCTGGGAAATTCTCCAGCAGCTAGTGTCAGTCTCAATTTTGTACAAGTCTGTACATAACCTTTGTAAGAATTTGTATGAAGTTGGGTGGGGAAACAGTGAAAGAAGAAGTTAGAACAGAATGTAGTCTGACTAAAGTCTTGCTGTGATATGGAGCACTGAAAGTACTAATGGAGGCTCTCTCCTTGGCACGTCTACTGGTGAAACAAGCCCTCTGTGCAAGTGATTTCTAGTGCCTTATCGCAGGTAGTGGTCTTCCCAGTGCAATCTCATTTCACTTCTGACATTAAGTGGCAATTTGAAAGGCTTCTAGGTATATTAATCTCCTAAGTAATCATTGCTCTTGAAGATAGATTGTGTTCAAAAGTATTCACACTTCTCTCAGCTGGACTCAGCAATGCTGTGGGAACAGCCCAGTGTGCTTATGAGCTTGTCGGTCGCATATACGGTACCGATCAATTTGTGTTTGCTCTGTTGCTTACAGATGCAGCAATTAATTTAATGACTGCTAGTAATGCAGTACACGGACCATACCACAGAGGTATTTCTCCTCCAGGAGCTCAATCCCTGCCTCTCTTATACCTAGAAGCTGTTCACTTATCTCCCCTCTTGGAGCACAGTGGTATGAAGCATGCTGGAAAGGTGCTGACAATAGAGGAATTATTCATGCTTCCTTTGTGAAATGTGGAACGAGAGCTTAGTGCATTACTGCCAAAAAGATAAGTCCAACATTATTGATCTACTCCTTCTGCTGAGCTTTCATCATCTTTTGTTTTTGTCCTTTCCACCTTTCCTCTTGTCTTGTTCTGCCTCCTTTTGCCATCCACTGTCAGAAGGGATTGTCTTCCTGGACGCAGCTCAGCAGAGCAGAAAGCAGTGCTGAAAGTATTTGTGATGTGGAAGTGATCTGAAAGATGGCATGTTTCATCAGACAAACATGTAGCACAGTAACATCCGCCAGCCGTCACTGAGGCATGCTTTCCTGTAAAGTCAGGGGGAGAGCTGTGCCATAGGGAACTGGATGAGGATGTCGTCCAGTCAGGATTTGACTTGTCTACTTTTATTTGCTTATGACCAAACCATTCTTCTGATAAACGTATCAAGTCCTCTTTGGAAAGAATAAATTGTGAAAAAGTACATTGAAAAAATTTATACCGCATTTGGTTTTGCAAAATAGGGCACAATCCAACTTTCCATTGAAAACAATGAGTGTGTATTGAATGTTGTAAGAATTGGCTCATGCTTACAACTGTAAAATACTTCACGAAAAGCTCTCTTTTGTTTTCCTCAGAGGTTCACTTTTTGGTAATTATCTTTGTCAGGAAATCTGTTGGGAACAAGACAAAACAACATGCCAATCGTGTTAGCACTAAACGTCCATGAGGTTTCCTAAGCTGTGGGTCTTGCTTTGTATTATGGGCTGCTTCAGGACCCACTAGACTGGTGTTTAAATCTGACTGATGTTAAATAGCTAAAGTGTTGTCCGCTAGTTTTACTATTCAGAGAGGTGATGTGACAAATTTTTTACCAATATTAAAAATGCATTTAATGTTGGTAACGTCCACAGCCCTGGGAACTCCAGTTTTTTTTTAATTTTTATTTTTTCCTAAGAGCTTGAAAGAGCGGTAGTAAATATAGGCCCTCCTGCAGCATATGCACTTTGTCAAGGACGAGGAAGAACACACATATTCAAATGCTAGCTGGACTCTGCTGTTGGAAGGCTTGGCTTTGGAGCCTATTCTTCAACTTACCTTTCAAATACATTTTTCTTCATGTTCTTGGAATGGTTGGTGAAAGTTGTCTGTTTCTTTTTCACCATTTTGACTTTGCTTGTAATCAAGTGATCTCTTGGGACAGGCACAGAGAAAATCTTGAGGTTATTTTTTCTTTTAATTTGAAGGCTAAGCTTGTAACAGAATTAATGGACCAACAGCATTCTATCTATACTACCAGTAATTTTTACAGTTTAGCTGTTCCACAGGGAGCAAAGTTGAAATAAATTGTTTTCATTTACTACCTCTCTCACATCTTTATAAATGAGTATACATATTGGTATCTAAATAACTAGCAGTGCATGACAGATGCATATAATTTAGAAAATAGGTAACCTCCAAAAGCTGTAGAATCACAGAATGGCTTGAGATGGAAGAGACGTCAAACGTCAAAACAATCTAGTTCCAACCCTCCTGCTGCAGACAGGGTTTCCAAGCATCAGTTGGCAAGGAACCTACAAATGCACTTGAGATTAAATAGGCTTTTATTGACATATCTCTGTTTGCCAGTCTGACTTCCCAGTCTTACCCCAAAGTGAAAGGCTGGCTTCGAGGTCTTCTTTCTTGGGTATCCATGCTCCTTTTAGAATGTTGCTCCTTTTATATGATAGGGATATCATATCCAGAGGTTAGTATAAATCCCTGCAGGTGATTTTTTTTTTGCATACTTGAAAAATCTCTGCAACATTTTGGAATGTCCATTTTTAAACTGATTGGTATGAAAATTATTGTCATTACGATATTAGTAATTTAATCCAATCGAGAATGATAACTGCCACAGAATTTACTTGGTACCATTTAGTGCTTCGGTGGTATGTTTCAATAACTCTGGTAAAAGACAATGTTTTTAAGATCTGCCCCAGGAGGTTAATTCTCCCTTCCTGCCTTAGGAAAAACTCCTAAGCGATTGGTTCTTTCTTTGGTTTTCTAAGAAGTGCTGAGATTTTTCTTTTAAAGCAATTGGCACCCTGCAAAATTAAGTCTACAGGAGCTAATGAGTCTATGGGAGTATTTGTAATTGACTCGAATTATTTTCTGTGTGTGTGTGTGGCAAGTTTAGAAAAGAATGGTAAATAATAGTTTTAATTCTTGACACCAACCCAGCTCTGACATTTTTGTTTTCTGTTTACTTTTCATGCTTTTTTTTTTTCATCCATTTATGTGATCAAACCACTGTCTTTTGAAGGTCCCAATGGGCAATCTGTACCATACTTGCATCAAAAACTCAGAATACGGTAAGCAATATGTGGAAAACCATATCTTATATGTATAAGAATATGATAGGCTTCTGTTTATTTTTTTTTTTAATGAGGCATTTGGAGAAACATTAGAAAAGCAGTCTTAGCTATAGGAAAAGAGGGTGTTTAAGTTCTAACAGACTGATGTTTTGATAATTATCCTCACAGAGCAGAAAACTACTCCTGGCAATGGGAGCTATCTCAGTACTTTAAGAGATACAGACATAAGCAGCAGTTGACCCCAATATCTGCTGAAGCTGAAGAAGACCTTTTTGAATACTCTGAGGTCTCCGGCTGGCCTGCTGTGCATAACAGAGGGGAGCCCACTAGGGAGCTGGGTTTTTTTTTTCTTTATTTACTTAACAACAGGACAGGAAATAAATGCAAACACTGAGTTCAGTCAGGCAATGATGTCCACATTTCTAAGCTAAGACAAAAACCAGTGGGAGCACGCTCAGTAAGAATGCTGGAAAAGGCAATGCATTTTGTATTTTTCATTGGATGAAGTTCTTAATAATTCAACTGGGCACACTTCATATTTTTCTACTTATTCCGATCTTTCTTTTGGGCTAGATTATTCCATATCCAAACAGCTGTAAGCAACAGTAAAGCAGCAGCCACATGAATACTTAAGTATATTGCAGTGGTCCAAAAATACTCATTTTGCGGTGGTGCTACTGTAGTGTTTTCTGAATAACTTTCAAAACCAATGAGCTTCAGTTTCCTGAACTTGGGAAGCAATAGATACGAGATCCTAATTAGGCTCTGAGATATTGTAAAGACTGTATGTTTCAATAGGAGATGTGGTCTTTACACACTGAAGTTCTTTGGCTTCTCAAGACCAGCACGTTTAGTGAATCGGAAAAAGAAATAAGAAACACTGTAGTTTCCAAAGAGAGACAGTTACTGAGGAAGTCTAAGAGGGAAACACCTCTCCTACCTCCACCTCCAATTTTTGGTGTCGTAACATGTACATGTTAGCACGTTGTGCTCTTCTGGGTGACACCCAGCAGGCTTTCATATCAGCCCGTGCCCAACTCGAGCGGCACAGTTCTTGTGTCATCCCTGGCCTGTCTCCCACCGCAATGGAAATGAGAGGTTTTCCATCAATAACGTTGCAGTATGTGCAGTGACATGTTCTTTATTGTCAAGTCACTTTCAGCAAGAGAAATCTGACCTTTTCGAAACAAAAGCCCTTGAGGGTTAATATTTATCTATAGATTAAATATATAGATATATTAGATATGTAACTACAGGGCAGAGCAAACACACATATATCCCCAAAACACAGAATTCTTCATGAATCCCAGAGGGAGCCAGGATTAACATTCATTTTCCCGAGGAACAGAGTCAGGCCTTTGGTGCTGACTGTTCCTGGTCAGATAGTTGTTATTATGAAGCAGAACGCCAAGATGTGACTAGCAAGCTCTCACTGAGTTACCGAAAGCAAAGTACAACAAACCACATCAAACACATAAGGTACTTAATACTTGAATTGATAAATGCAAAATCTTTCAGAGAAGTAAGACCAGAAAAATGGGAATATATATATATATATATATAAATGATATTGTATAATTATCTTATTGGATGATAGATCTCTTCCATGTCTTTTCAGCCATAAAAGAGTAAAGGAAAATCTTTTGTTTCGTTTTGCTTTTTTCTTTTTTCCCATGAAAAGTCAAAATCCCCAAATACTTACATATTGAAGGGGATGATGCTGCAGCCAGAAATGCATGTGTCTGCCTGTAACAACATTCTGTGGTGTGTTCATTTTCCTGCAGCCAGTTTCTGGCCCCAAGTCCATGACAATGCCCTGTCTATGTGAGAACTGGTTCTCTAGATATGCATTTTCATAGGCACCATTACCAGTAGTAAGGTGCAGAGGGAGAAGTGTCAGTGAAAAAAAAAATCATCTCTCAGTACGAACTTCTTTTTGAGGGATCCGTGGATAAACTTCCTCCCTTGCATTCCAGGGAACTGAAGACTGTATCTTAAAATCTCACTGAAATAGCTTTCAACTGGTAAAGCAGAACCAAGAATATGACATAGACATAAGTTACAGCTTCCCTACAGAAGCTGTTAAAGCTGCAGAGGGAATCTGAACTTAGTTGTTGACACCCTGTTCTCGAGAACAACAAAAGAGATTGTGTTCATTAGGCCAACTCCATCATTCTTGCTAAAAGCAGTCTCAGATTTCCATGTATATTTTCAAATCAAATTAGAAATGCTGCTCCTGAGACCTCCTTCAGCGGGCAGTGACAGATTGCACAACCTGACAAACAGTCGGCATTCCTAGAGATGTGCTGAGGTACCAACAGCCGAGTCTCCACAAGTGGTGAGCTAATAAAAACACACACAGAGCAATGTCTTTAAATTAGCACAGAGCTTTCCCTCTTCCTGTGATAATACAGTCCACACCCAGGGAGCGGCCACTTCTTGAACAGAAATGGGAAAGGTTTGTTCCTCGGTTGTTTTTGAAGAGCAAGGCTATTATTCAGTCATGGTGGATTTCCTCTGGCTAGTATTTTATCAGCTATAATTAAAACAGCCACCTCCTTTCAGTCAGCTCTCAGCACATACTTACGCAGCTAGATCTACAGCACTTAATCCCACTGTGAGAAGCTTTGTAGCTCTACCTGTTTGTTACCTAACTCAGCTGTAGGAGAAAGCAAGAGAAAAGGAAAAGCAGGCTTAGGGAACTACTTAAACTCATGCGGTTACAGAAATTAAATTACCCAGGTTTCCTCCTTGCACTGAATCATCTTGTGTAAGGCCAGACAATGAGTGCAGCAGCTAAACATGAGGTCTTAAGAGACAGTTCTCTGAGAGAGAAAGAAACTTACCAGAAAGAGAATAAATGTGACTGTCTGAAGGGGAAAAGTGAATGTAGCAGTTCCCTACAGGGCAAGTGAATAGCAAGCAGTGAGCAGACACGCTGTGCCTTGTGCTTTGAAGAGCAAACAGTTTTGCTTCTTGTTAGGTGTTTCTGCAGATGTGCTGTCATTCCTACAGCTTTTCTTCAGTGCTGCTTGTCTTCAATTGCATTTTTGGCAGCAAAAGTTACTTTGCTAATTCTTCGCAGCAAAAACAAGACAGCCTTACAAACTACCACAGGGGAGGGCTAAAAAATGATATCAGTGCTACCTGAGTTGCGGCCTACCCCAGTGTTTCTCAAAAAACCTCATTTACAAAATTTAGTTTTCAGTGATTTAGAAATAGCTAGGATGTATCTCTAAGCCCAGAAGAGAACTGCTGCCATGTCTGGGAGAAATATGCACGGAAAACATTGGTTTGTCTGATTTGGTGCAAGAGATGGGAAGGGCAGCACACTGCCAAACTCTAAACTTATTGAACCTTTGGATTTTTCTTTCTTTTCATCTGGCATTAAACGTGGGCATGGAGCAAACCCCTCGCTCTGCAGCACTTCCCCCTGCACTTTGATTCAATGTTCACATGCTCACAAAGCAGGTTCAAGTTGAGGTTCAGTCCTTTGTTCTCGGAGGTTTGCCTGGCTGCTGCCTCGTACTATCTGCCTCTAAGAAAAATTGATGTTATCTTCTAAAGAGAAAAGTCAAGATTGTATTTGCAACTGAGAATTTCCTGTGTGCCTGCCCCCAGCCCGTGCACTGACAGCACAGAGCAGTGGCTGTACGTGGCTGCGCTTCTTCACACAGCTCTGAGAACACTCCTTGCACGGTAGCTGGAGAAATCCCCAGCCGCTGGTCCCTTTGATCTCAGATAAAGGTCAACCTGTCTAGCAGAAAGCATGATCGGAAACGCAACCTCACAACCTCCTTCACTTTCTCTTTCCTACCCTGGAATAGTTCACTGTGCCTTTCAAGGTGTGCCTCCACTATGCCAGGTATGGTTTTCACTTCAGCTCTTCGGAACATCTTTATTTCATGCCACGCTTCAGACAGGGCTGCTGAGATTTCCAATGAGCTGATAGGTAAACCTCCAATTACAGCAGTGTTCAACAGTTATTGTAGGTATTTATATATAAATGTGTGTTCATGTATATATGTATGTGTGTATGTAGACCTACTAAAGAATTAAAAATTCACGGTGCCGGTGGTTCTTCTCCTAAAGAACACACGGTTTCCCTGCACTCCGTTTCAGAGGTTCTCTGAGCACACTGTGGGTCCTGAGCTTCCCAGCACTGATAGCTGCACAGTACCTCCTTGTGCAAAGTCCGAGTTTATGACACGCAGAGGCCTTGGAGCTGCAGAGCCCAGCTGTTCCTCACAGCCTCTGCAAGCTTCTCGCCGCACAGCGTGGGTGAATGCATGACTTACACGTTCTACAGGTAAGGAGACTGGCACAGCAGCTTTGCTTCTAATTGTATCTGGCTTTAGATGCTAATCTGCATTGTTGTTTTTTTAATTGCTTTTAAATTCCTGTATAACTTTCTAATTGTTGTTACAGCTGTGAAGTTTCGTAGGTGACTGACAAATAACTTGTGCAAAGATAAACACTTTCTCTGCTGAGTTTCCTCAAAGCCGTATTGGCTTAAGATACTTATCACCAAAGAAGATGAGTGATGGGAACAGTAAATATCGAATTCTTCAAGCATAGGCTGTTGGACACCTGTTTTGTCTGAAATGACACCGTGTGAGGATAGATGGAACGGCTTTTGCTTTTTAAAGATGAAGCAACCTCATACTGCTGAGGAGGAGGCATGCGGTGCTGATGTGTGGGTCCGAGAATGCATCTCCCTTCTCGGTTGGGATGTGTGCCTTAGCATGGGCTAGGAGATGTTGCTTAGGGGGAAACAGAAAGGTACTCCTAGGTGGGATGGAAGCACTGTTATTCATTACTGGTAGCGGGAGGATCACAGTTCACCTTTATAGAGGTGTGGTTCACAATCTATGAAGGTCAATCAAGTGAGTTAGGAAAGTTGCTTCTGGGTGTGGATTAGGAAAAATAAAACAAACAAACAAACAAATGAGCCATCCACTACCAGGGAGAAGCCCTACAAGACTGCAGAATGAGGAGATTATCTGTAGTGATCCTGCAAGTGAAAGTGGAAATAGGGGCTGAATCATGACTATCAGCGATCATTCAGTCTCTTGAACCTAATTCTCAGAGGTTTGTCGTGAGGATTAACTTTGTGCACAGAGGGCTGGTCTCTCTTGACTCCTTTTATTGTCAGTAGAAGAGAGAAGCTCCCTGCAGGACAGCTTGGATTCCTGTCTGTCTGTCAATCCTCAAAGCAAGGTTGTGCCAGGATGTAGTCATAAGGTGTGTCAGTCTTCTTCCAAGTTGCCAACTTATTCTCCAGAATTCTAGCTCTCCATTTTCTAACGAAAGCTTTTTACTGCTATCATTTCCAAGAAAAATCTGAGATGACTTGCAGGAGATGCAGGCGTGTTTGCTTGAGTGTGTGGAGAGCCTTCTGATATAATTGGAGGGTTTTGCCTTGTTTCAATGAAGTGTTAATTCTGGTGCCAAGTGATAGTAGACTGTTGCCAGTATTCTTGATTATTTTAGTGACCAATTTAAGCCTAGTATTGTATTTCTAAGATCAAGCTGCTACGCTTGGCATAGCTTTTTAAGGTTGTACCTGCTTTAGCGATGTGCAACAAAAAGGTGTTTAGCAATGTTTTTATAGCAGTTTCCTAGGAAAAAAAGCACTCTGCCTCCTAAGAGAAGACAGCTGGTTGCTAGGTGCAGTATTCTTGGCTGTATGGCCCCAGCAGCACGGTTACCTGCAGTCTGTCTGCAGTTTGCTTCCTGCTGCCTTTGATGCTCCCACGGTTGATATTGCTATGAGAATTACTGCACGGAGCACACCTACAGAAATGCTGTTTAACTGTCTTTGTTCGAAACAACTGAAAGACATCTAAAATGTAGTGTACTGGCCCACAAAGCACTACAGTTCCACAGTAATTTTTGTTGTTCCGCAGGATTTATTGTTATTTTGAGCAGTGATAGGTTCCACAAATTTCAGATGGGGTTCAGTGAAAATAACTTTTTGCTTTCTGCTCACAGTGGTGTGAGCATGGTTTGGGTGGGCAATTACATTGCCTAATTCCCCTAGCAATATCAGTGATTTTTATGGCAGTACCTAAGATTTTCATGCTGATGTCACTGGAATCTCTGTAGCTGGAAGACAGTATTTGTGGTTTGTCTTTATCAGTAGCCCATTCATTACTACTTCTAAGTTTGTAATTATATTCATTATATAACTTTTCATGCAAAATTATTTCATGGAGGAATACATGGTTAAAGTCTTTTTTTTTTTTAGTATAGTGACAGAAACAAGAAGTGTAGTCTGGGCTTTTTCTTCCCCAGCCTAGTGAAGATAAATGCAAAGTAATTGCACGAGAGTGTGGTGTGGGCAGACAGAAGATGTGACAGCAGAATACCTTTGTACTGGCACTGTAACAATGACTTGCTTTTGGACGAAGGTTCCTTCTAAGCTGCTTTGAGTATTCCTAATGTGGTTTTATTTTTTGTTTTGGGAAAAAATGAGGCAGAATATCAACCTCCTGAGAAAGACTGCAAAAAGCTGATTGCAGTGCTTCAGGCTGAGGACTTTGGGGATGGTTAGCCAGGTACTAACAGTTTCACATGTCCCAGTATGTTGCGTTATTGTTTATAACTCTCAAAATGTTGATTTCTTTTTCTGTCATTTCTTTTTCTCCCAGAGAGGTGATGGAGTCACCATCCCGAGAGATTTTCAAGGACCATGTGGACCTGGCACTGAGGGTATGGTGGGGACGGGTTAATGGTTGGACTGTATGACCTTAGAAGTCTTTTCCGACCTTAGTCATTCTATGATTTTTCTGTGTGTAGTTGTTTTTTAATGCTCTCTAGTTACTCAAACAAAAGCATATATCAGAGAGAGCATTCAGCCAAGGTGATGATGTCTTTGAAGACATTGCTGCTCCCTCTCCATCATCATGGTAGGAAGGCCACAAGTGACAAACTTCCCATAGACATCTGCACAGCCAGGCCTGGTAGGGCAGTGAGGCCAAGGAGTGAGCCCTGTACTCCTCAGGGCTTCATTACCTGCCTGCAAAGAGCAGTCTTCCATTAGGTGGATGGTTTACGAGGGTAACGGATTACAAGGGCAATGCTTTCTAAAGTCCTTGGCTGAAGGAGCGCAGCGGGACACGAAGCTCCGGATCCCCCTGGGCCGGGGCCGTCCCCTCCTGCAGGGCGCCCCCTGCCGGCCGGGCGGTGCCGCCACCTGACGCTGCGGGCGGGGCGGGCGGGCGGCTTCAGCACGTGCCGGGAGGCGCTGGGCCGGGACTGTGCCGAGCGGCGCCGCGCTGCCCCGCCCCAGGCTCTCCCGAGGGCCGCGGCGGGAGGGAGGGAAGGAAGGAGGGAAGGAAGAAGGAAGGAGGCAGGAGGCCGGCGGCCGTGACCTCGGCTCCAGCGGCGGGAGCAGCTCCCGGGAGGGCGCGGGAGTCCACTCCGGGATTTCGGGGGCGCCGCGCGGTGACACATTGACATCACGGGGGCGCGGCCGGGCGGCGGGCGGGGGCTGCGCGCTGAAAGGCGGCGGAGCGCGGCCGCCCTCACTCCGGCACGGCGGCGGGACCGGGAGGACGCGGAGCGGCGCGCGGCTGCCTGCACTGCCCGGGCTGGACCCCGCGCCGCGGCCGCCAATGAGCCTCGGGAAGCGGGCTGCCTCCTCGTCCTCAGGTGAGCCTGGGCGTGCGGGGCCGGGGCAGGTGCCGGGGGGCCGCTGTGCAGGGGGTGCGGGCGCGCTCGGAGCGTGTCAGCCTCCGGCGCGGGCACATGGCAGCGCGCAGCGCTCCGAGCTGCTCCATGTCCGCGGTGAGGACCGCGCGGTGCGGCACAGCGCCCGCTTGCAGGGACCGCGTGCGGCGCGGGGAATAAGCTCCGAAGCGGCGGAGGAAGAGCCGAAGCGCGGTGTTCTGGCCCTGCAGGGACGGCTCAGAGAGCTCGGCTGGAGAAGAACGCCCGCGAAGGGCTTTCTCGGCGCCGGGACGGCCGAGCGGAGAGCTCGCGGAGCGGCTAACAGGGGGCTGCCCGACGCGGCTCCGTGCTCTGCCCGCCGAGCGCGACCTGGAGCCGCCGAGGGGGCAGCCCGAGCCGCAGCCAGCGCTGCTGTTAGCAGCGGCTGCGTGGCGAGGAGCACTTTAGGGACTGGTGTTTCAGCCGCAGGGATCTGGAGGCGGGGGCGTGCGGCATGCACGCGCCGGGAGCCGAGCAGGTGCCGCCGGGCACGGGCACACGCGCGCGCCCCCTCCGCCTCCTGCTCCACCGCCGTGCCCCGGGAAAGCGGCCGCCGCCGGCGGGGAGCGGGCGGGAGGCGCTCTGACAGAACCCGCGCGGCGGGAAGCTGGGGTCCGCTCTCGGGACGGGACTGCGCTCCGGGGCGGCTCTCGTGCAGGACCGAGGTGCCCCGAGAAGGAGCGCACGGCCGCCTCTTGGAGGGGCTGCGTGGGGCCCCGGAGCCGGCGGCGGGGAATCCCCGTGCCGGCGCTGCCGCTTTAAACGCCGGGAAGTCCGCCCTCGTGAGGCGGCAGCGACCTCGGGCTGCGCCCTCCCCCCGCAGAAGGGGGGGCAGCCCTTGTTTTCATTCATAACTTTTTTTTTTCTTTTAATTCCCCTCCTCTTCCTTCCTCCCCGCTCCGCTCGCAGAGGGCGCCGCCCGCCCGGGGCCGCCCGAGCTCCGCGGGGCCGGGGCGGGGCGGGGAGGGAATGGGAGGGAGCAACGCCGCACTCCGACGCGGCTCTCTCGCCTCGTGTGTGTTATGTTACTTCGTGCGCCTGGCCGGGGGCGGGGGGCAGCCGCTTCCGACGCTGGAGGTTGACCTTCTCGCCGTTCTCTCCGCTCCCGGCCCGCAGCTGGTGCTGTCAGTCCGCGTCCCCCAGAGGTGGCAGCGGCGGCTGTCGCGTTTCCCGAGGAGATCGCGTGTTGCTTCCCCGGGAGTGCGTCTTGCCCTTCTCACCTCCGTTCACGCTCGGTGCGTGTCGCGGGTTCGCGTTCGGCGCCTGGGAAGAGCACGGCTCGTGGTGTGGGATGAATTGAAAACTGAGCGGTGGCGTTGGAGCCGTTTCATTTATTTTTTTCCTTAATCTGCTGACCCTAAATGTGAATTGCGGTCTTTGCCGGGCAGGCGAGCGCGGGGACTTTTGCATCCTTATGAACGGGTACCACTTCTCTGAGCGGTCGGCAGCAGAGATGCATCCCCACCTGCTGCAGTGAGCCTGCCTGCCCCGTACTGCCCTGCGCTTCGGAAGTGGGACGTGCTCCTTGCCATGGCTGCAGCGTGCGTCCTAGTGCTCGTCTGTCCGCTCTAGTGTGCGTTAGTGTGTGACATCTCGCAGGGATGAAAGGGGAGCGAGTTGTTCTGGGCTTTCTTTTAGGGGAAAACAGTTTATTTTCTTAGCTTTATGTATAAGAGTGGCAGCTTTTACGTGGGTCTCGTGTGCAGCTTTTGTATGGGTGCAGGGCTGTCACTGCCTGTTCAGTTTTCGTGGTCAGCATTTGCAATCTTTGAGTCAACAGTTGAAAGATAAACCGTGAGGGTTGTGTTTGGGAAGCTTTCAGTTGGTTTATCTTGTGAGAAGGGATCTGTTCATCCACATTAGCTAGAGACTTAGCTAATCTAAGCTATAATAAAGTTCTTTACTAAGACACTTAGCTTGTCTTATTCTTTAATATCCGTATTCACGCTCTGCCCTTTGGTGCGAAAGTACCTGAAGCTGGCTTCTATTTGCACACTTTTAGTTTTGTAAGTTTTGGATGCTGAATTCCTGTCCTATAGGAAATGCCTTGTGCACCTGACTTAGTTTGAGGCTCTGCTGTGCGCATGCCTCGCTTCCAGAAGGAGCCATACCCAAGTAGGATGGAGTGTGGATCTCTTCAGCTTTCTGGTGCTGCAGATCCAGGCAGAAAAGTGAGGACTGTGTGTGCCCTTCATTCTGCCAGCAGAGCGCCGACCTGACAGTGCTTTTTCCCATTTCCAGCTTAGTTTTGGGGGCAGGCAGAACTGCTGTTGCTAATTAGACACCGAGTTCAGTAGCACGCAAGAAGCACGCACTTCTATGGCTTGCCAAGTTAGTGCACAGGTTAATAGTGATTTTTATGGTTATTTTCTTTCTGAGTTTTCATTTTAATGGCAAGGGGTCTCCTCCAGCATTCCTCACCTATGATGCCATGCTCGGGCTTTCCTCACTGCTGGACTTTGGCCAGATCCTCAGCGTTGCCGTAATCCCCTGCTGAAAGAGATCGGCACCAGGTGGCTCGGGCAATTTGTGGTTTGCTATAGCAATTTTATTTTCAGACGGTATCCTGTTCTTTGTTCCTCTTTTGTGCTTGATCTTGTGTATGCGTGTATATATGTACACAAGCGATGTTTATTTATACCTCCTGTCTTCTCGTTATTATTCTAGGATTTCAGATGCATGCCAGGTTCCTGCTGAATGCCAGAAGTAGAGATCACTACAGATGGAGCCCCAAAGCCAGCACGGCAGTGGTGGTTCGCTGGTGGTGATTCAGCAGCCCTCTCTGGACAGCCGGCAGCGGCTGGAGTACGAGCGGGAGAGCCAGCCTACAGCTATCTTGTCGCTGGACCAGATCAAGGCGATCCGTGGCAGCAATGATTACACTGAAGGTCCATCTGTGGTGAAAAAATCCGGTCCGCGGACAGCGCCGAGGCAAGAGAAGCATGAAAGGACTCATGAAATCATACCGATTAATGTGAATAACAATTATGAACACAGACCCAGCCACGTGGGGCACGTGGCACATCAGCATAATGCAAGGGTTCCTGTTTTGAGCAGATCAACCAGCACGGGGAGCGCGGCCAGCTCTGGGAGCAACAGCAGTGCTTCTTCGGAGCAAGGACTATTGGGACGGTCACCTCCGTCGTGGCCGGGTTCAGGCCACAGGTCCGAGCGGACAATCCAGACGCAACCCAAGCAGTCGTCATTGATTGTAGATGATCTGAAGGGTCCTTTGAAAGAGGACTTGACACAGCACAAGTTTATCTGCGAACAGTGTGGGAAGTGCAAATGTGGTGAGTGCACAGCCCCGAGGGCCTTGCCTTCTTGCTTGGCCTGCAACCGGCAGTGCTTGTGCTCCGCGGAGAGCATGGTGGAGTATGGCACCTGCATGTGTTTGGTCAAAGGGATCTTCTACCACTGTTCTAACGATGATGAAGGGGACTCGTACGCGGATAATCCCTGCTCTTGCTCCCAGTCACATTGCTGTTCTAGGTACCTGTGCATGGGAGCCATGTCCTTGTTTTTGCCTTGCTTGCTCTGTTACCCTCCTGCAAAAGGATGCCTGAAACTGTGTCGAGGGTGTTACGACCGCATCAATCGTCCGGGCTGCCGATGCAAGAACTCCAACACTGTCTATTGTAAACTGGAGAGCTGCCCCTCCCGGGGTCAGGGCAAGCCGTCATGATTTTTGGAGGGAGGTGTACTTTCTCCAACTTTTGATTTTTCAGGTTGTAGCTGATATATATATTTTTTTTCTTCCCTCCCCCCCCTTTAGGGGTGTGTAGGGGAGCTGCTTTCTTTCACACACCCCCCCCCACTTCAAATACACAAGTTATTCCCTTTGAATCTTTGTTCTTCTCCTCTAATTGAGTCAACTGAGTGTGGAGTGTTTTACGTATAGTCGTTTGCTGCTCTTTGGTAAGTGTGGACTTGGTATCTGCATCTGCCACCCACTTTGGCAGGGTCTTCTGAGTCTGTAACTGAACCACTCCTGAAAGAGACAGTGAGGGCTCATTTGGCTCTTGCAGCTTCTTGCTCTGAATATCTTCCCAAAGATGTTTTTCATTCTCAGCAATTTTTTTTTTTTTCCTCTAACCCCCTTGGGTACCTCCAAGGAATAACTCTCATGAGTGAGCTGGATTGTGAAATAACTTCTTGCCTGTGTTCTTTCCGGAGAGGGATGTAAGGCTTTACCAAACTAAAGGCCTGATTCTTCAGTAAGCAGCCTGCTTTTTGGTTTGTTTGTTTTCCTCCTCTTTTAACTTTTGCAGTATTCTTAGTCCTGAGAGGTAGCTGATTGTTCCTATTGCTTTGTTTTTTCTTAACACAACTTTGGTTTTTGCTACACTATGTAGATCTTCACATTGGAGACACTATGGCTGCAACAGTACTTGTTTTTCTCTTGCTGTCAAATCTTTGAAGGATATTGCTCACTCCACCCTCCTCCTCCTGTTATTTTATTGCATCAGTATCACGCCGATATTAAAGTTGGTGTTGTTCATGTACCCAGACAGCCTTCAGGTGTCATTGAGTCACCTAAATGTTCTCGAATCTTTAATGTTTCTTGTGATCCTTTGGTTTAGTGGATTTAGCTCTGCTCTGTACTTTATAATTTTATTCTGTTCCCTGTTTTATTGCCTTAGCCACAAATTGTGGTCCCTTTTTGTATATTTTATGTATAAAACACAAAGTTGAATCCCAACTATTTTTAAGACAAAAGTCTGTTAAAACTTTTTTTATTGTAAAGAATATTTATTATGTGAATCTCTATTATTTTATGATATTTATTGCAAAAAGACTTTGAAAATGTACTCATGTCTGAATATAACAAAATATCAATACTTAACGAAATAAGGATGACACGAAGAAAGTACATATGTTAACTATAATGCAGAAAATATATTAATTAATGAAAATGGCTCTTGAGTTCTTTTGTTACAACGAGAAGTTGTGAGCTACTCGTGGATATTCTGGGCTCTTGATTTTGATTTTGAGTTTTCCCTCCTAGTGGGATATCAGGTAGCAAGTAACTTCCTGTTGTCACTTCAAAACCACTAGTCTGTGCTCTAGTTTAGTTTACCTAATTTTAAGTTTGCTAACTATTTGTCAAGCAAGTTTTTGCAATTGGGTGTATGCGTTGTGCTTAACGGTGGCAGGAGGTATAGGCCCTGTTTATTTAACAGCGTTTGGACATAGATTTGTGAAGGAGGAAACCATAACTCCAAGATTTTTTTCTTTCTCTTTTTTTTCTTTTTTAAAGAATTCCAAATTAACATGTAAAAGTACTTCAAATTTTCCTATATGGAACTTCTTGGCTGGTTAAACTGTATGTCAGTTGAAGCAATGAGCCTATTAAACTCAAATCTAAATAAAAACCAAGAGACAGGATATAAAACAACATTTGTGTTTCTGCAGTTTGCTAGCTTTGAAGGCTGTGTGTGCATATGTGAATGTACATATGTGTGTGGCTTGCTTGGTTCTTTTCCCATAGTTTTCCCAATGTCAGCTGAGTCTACCTTGTCTTTAAATTAAAGGCTCTTAAGGGTGACCCAAGTGTCACGGCTGTTTGTGGCCATTTAACACGTATTCAACAAAAAAGCTTTTCATTAAGAGTGAATGGGGAAACCTCTTTCTTCTGTCCATGTGGGTCAAGGCTAATTCTTTTAAATCAATTCTTTTAAAGTAAAAAGTTTATTAAAGGGATGTAATTTCACGTGGTATTCAGAGTAAGTGGTTCTAGAGAAACCCCACTTAAGGAACACGGTAATAATCTGACAAATGTGTCACGCTGCATTTTGGAGTCTTGCTGCTTTGAATTGTCATACTCGAGCTGTTGTAACTCCCAGTACGCTGATGGTTTGAGTAAGCTGGGCTTTTGTAGCTAACTCCGTCAAACTCAATCCAGTGTTGTCTGACCTGGCTAAAAGTTGTGTTCTTTATTGAATGGCTTGTATAATTTCTGCAAGGTATACAGTGAAATTGTAATATGAGTGTGTCTAAGGAAACTACTTGCTTTGCAGAGTACAGTTGGTAATACTGCACGTAAATGTGACAGAACTTACAGGCCAGGAAGCTTGTGGGATGGCAGTGTGTATGTTAATCTGCTTTCCAAGATTTGTTGTTCTTGAGATGAAGCAAAGCCAAGAGAAGAATGTTTCTGAGGAGTAAGTGACTCACTTTGAACTACTTCCTTATCACTGATACTTCTCCAACAGTGGTAGCTGCAAACAGCCCTTGGGAGACAATGAAATCCTTGTCTAACAGTCACCGTTGGTCAAATAAGACTCTTTCGAAGACTGTGTAGTGACCATCAGAAATACTGGGCCAAATACATTTCCATAACTGGATACAGTCCAGCTCTGCGTTGAGTAAGTCTGCTTGGAACGGTGCTGGTTGTTCTTCCTCTTCGAGGAAAAAATATACATTGTTGGCCTCTGCCTCTCTCGTTTCCAGCCAAGTATCTAAAGTGGGGATTTGCAGTTTCTTAGGAGGAACATTTGACCTACACGGATTCAGAAGATAACTGTTCACTGTATGTCTTAATTGTTACTCTAAGTGCTGTGGTCCTAGAGAAGGCAGCGTTGAGGTAATGGAAGTAACAGATTGTTGTAGGTGCTGTATCTTTTGTATTTGATATACATCTATACTTGAGTTTACTCTTGGGTCCTTCAGAACTGAGGATGATTGCCTTAATGTATGGAAGTGGATGTGTCCTCTCAGATTTTTGTGGTGTAGAACCTATTAGGGTCACATGAGAGCAGGTGGCTGTCTTTCTGGTGGTGGTGGGGTTAAGCAAGCTGACGGATGCATGAAGTAAGCCTCCATGACTTGGAGAGACAGAAGCTATTTTAAATTTGCTCAAAGTGGCCAGTCGTTATGGTCAGTTCTACTTCCTACAATACAGTAACTGGAATGTCCACCTAGAGATACGGTGTCGTGTAAGGAGCTGAAGAGGCTTGCTGAATGTTAATGGGAATTTTTGTGTTTGGGAGGCTGAGTTCTTCAGAGTTTGTCAGTGAGTTTCTCAGGTTACTTTCCACAGGTCAGACCATCAGAGGTCCAGTTGCTGTTACAATGTAAATGATAATGATTTCTTAACCATTTTCAGATAGCTTTTATTTTGGAGTTTAAAAAAAAAAAAAAAAAAAAGGAACTTGGCATGTAAAAGGATTGGACATATGTGTAATTAGGCAAGAAGTTCAGCTGACCTACTAACCTAATTGTATAGGTCACTGATGGATTTGAACAAGCCAGCCATCTGGTTGTATGCAGCAGAGTGCTGAAATTTCTCACATAAGGTCTGCAAGGAAGGAAAAAGGCTGGGATTCAGGTCTGTGTTTGCTTAGCACCTTGAAAACTGTGGTAAGAGATGCATTTGGGAAGCATGTTAAGTTTCCATGTTTCTTGCTGCAGGAATATATTGTTAGGGTGAAAATTTGAGAGTTCAGGTGTTTGGATAAAGACAGCTTCATTACACTAATTCTAGTGTGGATATCCGGGGGGGGAGGGGAGGGGGTAATGCTTAACAAATGCTCTTGTTTATGGTTCCATATCATAAAGACAGGTGGGAGAGGATTAGCTCCTCTCTCTGTGATAAAACAAACCTGTTAAGAGGGATTAAAAGGGCTATATGAAATGTTTTAATGGACTTATATGAAGTAATAGATTTTTTTTTTTCCTTTTTGTCCTGGAGGAACATTCAGGACTCACTGATGCTTCTGATTCTTCTTCTGCTAAAGTTGCCTCAAGATGCTGAGGAATCCTGGAAGAAAGCCAACAGTTCTTCAGCTGGAGCACTTTTGTCACAGTCGCGGTGGTGCTTCAAGAAACCTGGGATACAATTCTGTTCTCATACCACACAGTTGGATTTACCAGCCTTATAAAAGAGTGTGGGTGGCACAGGTGTCCTGATTAGCATTTGTCAAGTTGCTTTCAGGGCAGATCAGAAGTAGTTTTCCTTCCTAGCTGCAGTGATTTCTCACCTTTTTCACTGATAGGAGTAGCTTATTTAGTAGGTAGCCTAGTAGCCTAGCTTTATTCCCAGAGTGACGTGTATTGCTCAGTTTATATTTATGACCAAGAGACACAATGCTGTTATTTTTCCCAGTGTAATGCTTGCAGTTGCCACTCCTGCTTCTCCAGGTGAAGGTATCTTCAGATGAGAAACTTCCTCATTTACTTATTAATAAATATAATTATGGGACAGATTTCCTGTAAACCACACATACTCTTAGTAAGAGTTTAAGTATGGAGGGGTGAAACCCAGCCATGCTGAATGCCACGATCTGTCAATGCTCTTGATGTGCACGTGCATTTGGAATAAAACCTAAGACCATATTGTCAAAGGAAAGAGTGTGCCATCCCAAGGGAGTGACGTTATTACATCTATTACAGAGCTAGCTATCTGCAGCTTACAAATGTAATTATTGTGAATTGCTCATTTTTTGAAGAAACATACATTTGTCTAACCACTAGAGAAAGGTGTAGTGGTAAGCATGCCTCTCTTGCACTCTTTGTATATGTGTACAGCGCTACAGCTCTGAAAACAAATATCCTACAGAACACACTGTCAAAAAGCACGAATGTTTGACAGGGGCTCTACCCCAAAGGGCTGAACATTGTGTTTGTGCAATAGGGAACACAATGGAGCTCACATCTTGCCTGACCCTTTGGGGCCACAACCATAGTATGGCTGCTTTGATAACACAGAATATTGCTTCTGAATGAAGTCAACGGATTTACACCACTGCCTGTGTTTGCTTGGGGACAGTGTACAGCCACTAGTGGCTAGTGCCCCAGCCGGCAGTACTGAATGGGCTTCATCCTGCTGGTGGTTTTTCTTTCTTCTATCTTTTTTTCTTTTTTTTCTATTTTGTGGTGGTGGCATTAATTGGGTTGGTTTACGTGGAATGCTGTAGTATAAATGACTAAGATTTATCAGTGTTAATATGTTCCTAGTTCATATGTCAGAGTAACTGGGAGAAGATGCTGGAATATTTTAAATATATGCTGAAATTATCTGCTTGATTAACTCTTTAACAGACTTAAAATAAATTGTGCATCTCCTGGAGAACACTTCAGGATTCAGACCATCTGACAGCCCTTCTGGCACCATGGGGATTCTTCTTTCACACTTTAAGCAGGAAAAAACACTGATGTTGTCTGACCTGGGAAAGGTCCTCTCAATAGCACTATTTCTTACTGGTAGTGTTCATTGAGATGCCTTTGGATCTGCATACTCTGAGCAGGACACTTGAAGATGAAAATGAATAAGTCCTTGCAAAGGACAAAGGGGAAGGTGCTGTGGCTTTTCTTCAACCTGAGTTTTGGTAGATGGCATGGTACCTTGTTTTTAACATCAAGGTTTCGCAGCTGCCCCTGCTCAAAATCCATTTTCAGCAAAATCTATTTCCTATCCAAATCCATTTCCTATTGTCCTGTATCATACCTCCTCTTTTCAGAGAACTGTATGCTTGTTCGTTATTCTACAACACGTGCAAAGCTCTCGTGTGTGGAAAAAAAGCCATTGCTGTGTGAGCCACTTACCCCTCCGCTACTGGGCACTCACTGCTGTAATATGTTTCTACAAGATCTGTCTCTCTTAGAAATCACAGTGATGATGATCCTGGTTAGCCAGGGTGGGAAATACAGCACAGCTGGATCTCAGGTTTTCATTTTGGTCCAAAGTTCAGATCCAGATATGAACTGTGCCAAAATTTGGCAGCACCTAGTGTCTGGGCTTAGGTTTACTAACCTGCAGAACTCCGTAAGGAAACACTGTTACAGAATGGAAACGCACCAGTTCTGCTGCAGTAATCGGTCAAAGGATTGCTGTAGGAGCCAAGTGGTGAACATAAATGAAGTCCTTCTGGAGTCTAGTATACCTTCTTGCCTGAGTTTCTCAAATCTTGAGTTTTTAAGTCTGTAGGCTTGCTTTCTGCTTTCCATCTCTTGCCGTATATTTGAGCAGGAGCACTCACGTGGTGATTCCTCTCTCATTCATCACATCACTGCTGCCAGGTGCAGATAGCATCCCCTGTAATCGCTAATCCGGTTTGCTCTGCCTGCTGACAACTCTAATGTACTTGGCTGGGGACAACTTTATCTGTTCAGGTGGCAAAAATTGCAATACCTCTTTACCAAGTGGCTCAAAGCATTTTGAGTTTGTACTGAAAGCGCATTCTTTTCATAAGAAATGACAAAAAAATCTCTGAGGAAAGCATTTCTCTTTGCTGCTGGGAAGACCAAGATGAGAGGGCTGCACAGAGCCGCACCATGAGGCAGCAGCTCTCCCGTCTGCAGTGTGGTGTTTCACTGTAAAGTCACTCTTCTGTACAGAAAGCTGAATGAATGAATGGATGAATGGATGAACGGGGAAGGCAGTCAGCATCTGCCATTGTAGCACTTTCTGGAGAGTATTTATAAATCGGATGTTGTAACGTGCCACAGGCTGCGTAGATGCGTGCATCTGACTGCACTGATTTGGAAGTGATGATACTCCTGTGTGGAAAGATATGTGATAGTAGCACAGGGGCCAATTGTAAGTGCCCTTGGTATAGCGTGCTGTGCAGTACGACGCATCTGTAGGGAACAGATCCATGTTTGTCAGTTTGGGGTTTGTTAATAATATTTGGGAATGGCAGTGATCCTGATCTCCGGGTGTCTGGAGATGTGGGAAACGAGGCAGGGCTATAAATACGACACGGTGCTCGCGGGGCTGGAAGCTAGAGCCATATCCTATGGCCTTCTAATTAAAAACCTTTATTTCCACAGATTTATTCTGTGGGCCTTACTAAATAGATCAGCCTTGGGTTTCTAATGGTGAATATTTTAGGAGGAATGTAGCCTTTGTTACTATGAATAGTCGGGAGCAGATTACCGGGATGCCAATTTCCTGTTGCCTTTCAGAGCTGCAATTTGAGCCCTATTTGCTCCTGGCTCTTGCACAATTGAAAACAATGGGTGGCTTCTTTCAGGTTTCACTTCAGAGCTCTTAGAAACTGGGGAAGTGGCTAAAGCCCTACTTTACAGGTAATTAACAATAGATAATGTTTGCTCTGCGGTTCTTTTTTTTTTTTTTTTTTTTTTTTTTTTTTTTTTTTTTTTTTTTTTTTTAAGG
Source organism: Pavo muticus (assembly GCA_016647715.1). Classification (NCBI taxonomy): domain Eukaryota; kingdom Metazoa; phylum Chordata; class Aves; order Galliformes; family Phasianidae; genus Pavo; species Pavo muticus. The sequence goes on from JACDJE010000719.1 coordinate 146,160, forward strand.
GCTGATGGAGGTGGAAGAAACACACCCTGAGCTCCCAGTACAGCACCGCAGTTTTGCGGCCGCGGTGCCACGGCACGATGGCTCCCACGTACACCCAAAGGGATAGAGGGGAAAACAGGGTAGAGAGGCGTTAGGTTGCTAGCAGTGCTGCAGGATGAGCAGCAAAGCCCGGCCAGGCCACCCTCTTCCATCAGTGCGAGTGTTTGCTGCTGCTGCGGACCTGCTCTTTGATTTAGGGCCCCTTTTTATTGTATCCTCTATCTCCTTTATTAGGTGCGCACTTCTCATACCTTGTTGACATTTATATAGGACGGTTAAATATTTTCTTATGTCGATTCAACCCTAGGAAAACACGTGTCCTTTACAGTTTATCTTAAATACGGAAGCTTGTTTTACCTCGTACAGGCGCCTGTTGTTTAACATATCTCATTAATACAGAGCAGTGGGGACTTGGGAAGGAGCTGCCGAAGAAGATGCTCTTGCGCCATGATTTGTATATCTAGAGATACACCCACGTGGCTGGGGCGGAGAGGAAACGTCTGAATGGGGATGCTCGGGCTCCCCGCAGGGAGCCGGGAAGAGATTAGCATCAGAATGAGCGTCAGCCTTAGAAGTGGGCTCCGTGTCTGCAGGCTGCGGGGTGGCGGGAGGGCGAGCGTTGAAAAAAATGGGAAAAATTATAAAAAACAACCAAAAACTGACGTTTTGCACGAAGAGCTGTTTAGTTGGCCTCGCTGCGTATGCGGAAACTTCCTGAGTAGGCAGGAGAGTCGTGCACGCTCATAATGTAGGTGTCCGGTATGTAAATGCGCTCTTGCCTTTTGCATCTGCAAACATGATGTGTGCTAAAGCTGGAGGAGAGATGGAAAAGTTAACCGCGGCAAAACCTGTTCCAGTAATTCTGGGCTGATGCAAGCAGTCCTGCTCAGGAGCGAAGCCCTGCATCTACTACACTTGCCCACCCCAGGGCAGCTTTTGTCCTGCTTGCCTTTGTCAGCCAGGGGCAGGGCTTGATGGTGGCACCGCTGGCCCGAGCCTGCTGTCTGCACTGGTGATGCTGATACAGCTGGTCCTCAAACAGAGAGAAAGGAAAAGGACTTGCGATGCTTGACTTTGGCACCAGGGAAATGCCACGCGGGGCCATACCTGGAGGCCCCAGCCTCAGGCTGCCTCTCCGTGGTAAACGGGCTCTGAGCAGTCTGCTCTCTCCTCACTTTGCTGTCTGAAGGTGCAGCTCTGTAGGTGGTTACTGACATCACATGGAATGATACAGAGCAATGAGCCAAAAAAGGGCAAGATTTTCTAGCAGCACCTGTTAGAATTCTGCACATGAATGTACACGAATCTACATGAATTTGAACATGTAAGCAAAATATTTGAAAACAAAGAAGAAAAAAAGGGAAGAAATGAAAACAAGAAGCAATTCTGCAGTTTACAGCTGTGTTTCTGAGTTTCCTACGAGGCTTGTAGCATTTAATTAGCTTTAACTGGAGATGTTACTTTTGCCTCTTGTTTTTACCACCTGCAAGGCTATCAGAATAAATGTTTCTCCTCCTCCTTGTTGCAGCTCTCCCTTCTATGACCTCGCTGATATCCTTCTGACTGTGTGTCTTGCAATAGAAACTATCCCCAGTGGAGAACAGGAAGGCAGAGTCACAGCACACTGAATGTATGTCTTCTTCAGAGTGGGAACGAATGAAAAGATGGGCCTCTGTTGCTCATTTTGCCTTTAGTTTATACCTTGGAATGGTCAAGATAAGGTTGGGTACGGATGCTGCTGCGTAAGGGCCATACTAGAAGAGCTGAGACTAGAACAATTGCAGGGGAGTGAATGGACAGGAACACTGAGGTGTATTTTGTTGTCTGTCTACATGCCTAGTATCTGAAGTCTTGTAAACCTTGATACTCTTAATATTCACTTCTGAAATTTAAGTGAGGCTAATTAAAACAATGGAAAGATAAGTGTGGAATGGAAAATGGAACAAAAACTTTTGAGTCATGGCTTGAACCACTGATTAAGCACCTGGGGAAAGGACCTGGTCAGCCCTGGGAGCACAGGTGAAGGCAATTCACTCGTGCAACCAGAAGGGGTGGAGCCTGACTACATCTCTCTTAGATCTCATTGAAGGGCTGACTGGCACTAGGGAAGGATCTCTGGTTGGAGATCCCTCCTTGGTGGAGTTTTCCTTGCAAGCCTTGATCGTTAGAGACAGGTGAACATTTTTCCTTTGTAAAGCATTTCCATCACACTAGTAGTCCCTTTGTCATCAAACCTCCTGTATCACTATTCCACCGCGTTGATCTTTCTGACCGTTACAACCTCTCAGCGCTGTTGCTGACTTACAAGTGCTGAGATTTGGTGGCTGGAGGGACATGAAGTGACTCAGCCGCAGCCACCTCACCTCAATGAATTCATTTCATCCTGCAGTTGTCATCTCTGGCTCACTTTCTGGCTTCCGCTGAGACATGTTTTCAAAGAGATATATTTCTGTCTCTTCTGGAGCGTTTACATAAAATACAGCTCATGATAAAAAGAATATCCTGTGACCCAGGCCCCGCGATAGACAAAACTTTCTGCTTTTGCATTCTGTGGGCACAGAAATGATATGTGGGGATATTTGCATATGCAGTCAGCAAAAAGCAAAGCTTTTCCTCTCATTCATCTAAAATTTCCTCTGTGCCTTTGGAGAGGCTGTTCTGGTTATCAGCCTCACCTGTACATGACATTCTGCTGCAGAAAGCAGTGTCTCCATTGTGATACTCAGAGAATGTCAATTTGCCAAAACAAATGGTGGGCAGGGGAGCACTTGCCTACTCTGTTTTAGTTACGTGTAACCTTTACGATATCCTCTCACAAATGCCTCCCAGACAAGCGGGTAGCACACCAAAAGCCAGAATGGTGAAAGCTTCTGATGATCTCACCCAGCCTGCCCTTGAACAAGCTGCTTTTTGGTGACAATGTGGCCCCCTGGCCCTGACCCACAGCTGAGCCTTGGCCTACCCTTAATGCCCCATGGCCTTCCCCTTGCCCCCACAGAAATAATGCCTCAGCTTTGTCAGTACAGGCCTAGCTCGGCTGGGGGCACAAGGCTGAGATGTTACCTGGCAAAGGGAAGCAGGTGAAAGCACTAAGTCATCTGCAATCATTTCCCTAACAAAAAGACTTGATATTGTCAGCTGGTGTGTAGCCTAGGGGTTATCCTCTTATCTGGGCCTAGGCAGGAAACCCTGTGATTTACAACTGGATGTAAGAAATAGTGATTGCATGGCTAATCTGCAGAGAAGATTACTGTAGTGTTTCCCTAAAGCATCCCATGGCAGTGGGATCAAGCAGTGCACCTGCGGGCTGTTGGCTGGGCAGGTTAGGGTACCCAGGGCATGGCAGACACTGTGAGCAGGGCTAGAATGGAGAACTTTTGCCCTGAAAGCTGTGAGCAATCAGAGGCCCCTATGCGGGGCTTGTTTCTGCACCTGGAGGGTAGCTGCACAAAGTCATCAGGTGCAAATTCATCCCAGCTGAGGGGCACACCCAGAAAAGAGCCTTTGCTCATATATAGAAGTAAGAGAAGGATGTTCTTCTTGATATGAGTATCTTAGTCCTCTCCAGATCTGTTTTGAGCTCTGCTGTATTATTATCTGAGATGGACCAACTGTTCCTTCATGGTTAAAGGTGCTATGCTCTTCTCTTCTGCTGGAGTTGCGCTGGAGCATATGGTGAATGTTTGGTGAGTCTCTGCTAGGGTATTAAATTCAATAGCAGCATGCTTCCTGATGTGTGTGGGTAACTGTGCTGGCCTGTGAACTGTGGTTAAGCTTCAGCTGTTTGGTGTGTGAATTACAGTGTCTACTCTCTCAAAGCACTGCCAGAGAGACCAAGCCATGGTAGTTATCTAATGAAGGTACGCTTACTTGCACGGTGCTTGACAAGAGGTGGTCCTTGGTCAGGACTGAAGTTTTGGGAGGCTTTTGTGATACAAATAGTGCATGCGCAAAACCTTGTAAACATGGCCATGTATGTAGCTGGTGATGGGAAGCTGCTGGGCACGATCTGTCTGATAGTAGCCCCAGAAGCAGGGTGGCTTAGAATTGCTACTAGCAGTATTTGTAGCTGCTTGCATGCTGCTTGCCTGTATTTTTCAAGTGCAACTCTATTGTTTGTTTATGTTGAGAATAGCTTCCTATCTTTCAGAGACTTTGGGTTGCTGGGCTGCTCCTAATAAGATGTGAATTATTAATTTTTTTTTTCCCCTTGAACCACCAAGCTTCTAAGCTATCTAAGGCAGAGGCTTGTAATTAACACAAAGTGGAAATGAAGATGACTGCTTAGCACAGGACTAGGGGGACATAATCTGATCTCTAAGGATGCTGGTATAGCTCTGAAGTAATCACTTCCTTTTTTTTTTTTTTTTTTTTTTTTTTTTTTTTTTTTTTTT